>JAZHYW010011361.1:0-503266 GCA_037355805.1 Ixodes ricinus | reverse complement strand
AGGCTGCGGTCCCACTGCGGCCATGAAAAATGACAATATGTGCCTTTGTTTGCAGCGCGATTCTGACGCTTAGTCACTACCTAAAAATATTTAACTCATGTCACCTTATAGAATAGGCAATGGGCCTCATTTGGATATATGACATATATTTCTGAAACAAAAAGCGAGATCGGAGAGGATCTGCGAATATTGGTGTTTTTGGTCATACATGGTTTGGTAGTACAAATGGGGAGAGTTTACCGTTAGAGAAATTTGCTCCAAAATTTCATGGTTTGTAGATAAAGAGTGTTTTCTTTGCACAGCGTGGCCCTTTTTTTCATTTTCTTTTTAGTTTCGGAAATTGACCTCTTGGAAAATTGGCTTTACGGAAGCATATTCACGAGCTGTTTTCTGGACAACTGTGGCATATTTGTTTCTGAAACTTCTTATAGCTATTGATATATAAAACCTACAAACGTGTGTTAAATTTAATTAGGATTGACGTATAACTTTTGCTGTAAGACTCGCGTAAAAACCAATGAAAATGGTAAAATCAGACTAACATCGTTTGGTAGTACGAATGCACCGGTATGGGTTGTCAACACAATTGATCAACCTCTTATGCAGAGACAATTAAATATGTACTCTTTTGCATAGCGAAGCCCTTTTTCGCAATTTCGCATTTCGTTTCTCTAAAAATATTCATAAAGTTCAGGCAAAATTGCATCCTTCTTAGACACAAAAAATCACATTTGTCGATATTTATACTATTCGATGGGTAATTATGTTGTCATAAAGAAGGGTTAATATCTGATATACAAAATAGCAGCTGTTGTTTTCAGTAAACATCTCTAATTTTTGTTTGAGGATGGACACAAACATGATTGCCGGTTCTTTAGATGTGCTTTTTGGACATAAAACAGATTTATTGGCATCTAATAATATTTATTGTATGGAATAGATAAACATTGCGATGTATTAGACTTTCACAATGATCTTGCTTTGGTTTCTTGATAGGTGTAGAGCTTAGTTAGTTTTAAAAACAATTAAAAACTGTTAGGGTGTTTTATTGCGCTACCTGCCGGATGGCAGACAAACTGCTGATTTCTAAAGTTCAAGAAATTTTCGAGGGCGGCGTTGGCGTTTGTATCATCATCAGTGTCCGTGTATTTTTGCCTTCACATTTAGAAAATATATTGGAAGATTTACTATCGACAAATAAATGGTTTAAGTACTGGGTCAGGTTAATAAATCTAAGATAAATAATTACACAAGCGTAGTGTGATATATTGTGTTGATTATTCGATATGATTGAAATCAATAAACAATAAAGACGAAAAGGAAAAGAATACACCCGAGTTCACTTCATGCCTAGAGCCACTAAGTGAGCTGCGCTTGGAGTATCGGCACTCCGTTCCCCAACATTGTTGTGGGAGCCGCCATTTCGGGTCTAGTGCAGAGCAAACACAACTGCCGATCGTCGTGATTCAAAAGTGCGACTTCCTCAGCATTTTATCCGGTGTTAGGAAGCTGATGCAATATTGCTTTGCTCTGTCGCGGACTGTTTAAACATTTGTGGAGGACAGAAAAGAGTTTCCTGTGTAAGGAAACTCTTTTCATAAGTGTAACATAAGGAAGCGCTGCTGTGTAAATGGGCCTTACACTCTGCAGCGTGATTATATCGGTAAAGGCCCGTTCACACTCTTGCGACCGAGAGAGACCGAGAGAGACCAAACCGGTTTTTAAGCCTCTTGCGATCTCTTAGGACCAGCTCCGCTGCAGCCGAGCTGGTCCTAAGAAATCGCAAGAGGCTTAAAAACCGGTTTGGTCTCTCTCGGTCGAACTCGGTCGCAAGAGTGTGAACGGGCCTTAAGACTCTGTCCTGAAGGCACCCCACTCTGTTGTATCCCAAGACCGTCTGTTAGCTGCGAGGATCGGTGGCCGAGTGGGCTAAAGCGCACACCCAGCTCGACGCGCGTGAAGCGAAAGCTCGCGCTGCAGAACCCAGGAATGTTGAGTTAGAGCCCCACCCCTGCCCGTTTCGATCTGGATGAGCATCGTACCGGCGTGCGGTCGTGTATCACTACTGCGTGGTGCACGTTAAAGACCCAAGGCTAGCGGTTGTACTGCACTGGCTAAATTGCTCATCTACAGCGAGTGACTCGTCGCATCCTTGAAAATGGCTGACCAACTACACGCTGTATACATGGGTTGCACGTGACGTCATTCAAAGAGCTCTCCGATGACCACCGGAGACGAGGGCAAGAAGGAGCTCCCCTCTTATCAGGACCCTCTTTTGTGCCTCCCGGATTTGCACAGGCGTCGCTATTCTCCTCCCAGAAGATTATAGAAGATTAACCCGTCACTAAAAATTCTTACAGAAGCAGCTTCCCTCTCCTCCTCTTACATGGTGGTCAAAAGTATGCGATGTGACGTCAGTGCAACCCATGTATAAATATCCCCACAACCCCAATTAGTATTTTTACCGTCTGTAAGCTCCTGCCTGAGTCGCCTAGTTCCGGCAGTAGGCACAACATTTTACGGTCTTCGGACAATCACGGCATCTCGCATGTGTGTGTTTGTGTGTATGTGTGTGTGTGTGTGTGTGTGTGTGTGTGTGTTTCCCTTTTCCGTACACCATAGAAATTGTCGTTCTTACTGCAAAAAAGTCACCAGGATGCTCGCAATAACCCGAGTGTTCGCATCGTTCATGCCACCAACAGATCCTGAGGTATCCATTCGCCGTGTTCTGCGCCGCGGTATTGGAACAGTAGCATTGGTCTGTTTGCCTTCGTGTTTCCTTGCACCTTGTGAAGAGCACGTCAGCTTCCGATGGGCAATTGCAAGCGGTGGCAGTCACGAGGTCACAGCATGAAAAACGTCTTTCGTCGTCATGGAAAGTCGAGGCCATGCAGGTACGAGAGGTCAAACGCATCGTAGAGGGCAGGGGTCTCAAACTCATTCGAGTGTGGGGGCCAGATAGCCCACCCCTGAAAGGACGAGGGTCAACGGGGAAGAGGGGGCGGGCAATATTTTGATATCCTGGGACAAAATATGTAAGCAAACAAACAGTAGTGATGTTTCACGTTGCAAAGCAGTCGAGTGTCCCAGCGACGCCCCAGAGATTTTCTAGAAAATCTAGAAAAGGAACCTTGTGCTTTCTGCTTCTTGTAAGCTCTCCGTTTTGCAATTTTTAGCTTCATTTGCATACACGAAAACTTTGGGCCCACGCCTGATGCTACAAGATTTAAAACAGCACCACACCTCAGTGCTGGCAGTTTTTAATAGAAAGGGAGCAGGCACACTGTCCTTGCCCTGTCGCAGAATGCACGAGGATTAGCCGGCATATAAAATATATCATCATACGGCAGATTTTGCTTTCCTGGTGATTTTTATAGCAGCCTTATAAGAAACGACTTTATTTTTAAAGATAATTTTTTGACAGCTAGAAGCCCGAGCTCATAGCTTTATCTTTGGCTGTTTCTTCTGCTGAGCAAGGGTTCGAGCAGCTGAGGGGTCCCATTGGGCAAAGAGTTCCCGCTTGTAGCTTAGTAGCTATTATTTATGGCGCATGCGGCGCTCGATGCGTGGGAATGGTGGCTCGCAGCCGCTGGATGCCTGCGGGCCGCTTCCCAGACAGTCGCGGGCCGCGTCTTTGAGACCCCTGGTATAGGGTCACGTCCTGAATCATCGCACACATACAGGGTACCAAACGATAAAGCAATACTTTGAACACGAGAAGAGGCTCATATGAAAAACTGTCAAACAATTAACTACGAAATTACCCATTCTGGTCGCTATTGCATGAAACGTTTGCAAGAAACTTTTCTCGCATCAGCTCGGGTGTATCGCGCGCGCACGCGATTTAAGCCTTGCGCTTTTGTAGGTTCAAGCTATACAATGATATTATTACTTCTTGTCTTACTTTTTGGCATCTGTGCCTTGCTGTGGCAAATTACCTAATGCTCTAATAATTTTAGGGGCGCCAACCCAACGCCAGCTACCACCAAGGATTGCCCTGCTGTGGAAGTGGATGTCCCATGTACATCAACCATGCCCTCCACCTTTCCCTCAGGACCACCTAGTGGACGTGAGAAATCCGGCAGCGCTATCAGGCCTAACAAGGACCAGTCTGGTGAAAAATCTCCCGCATCCGGTCCTTCGGCCAGTGATGCACCTTCTGTACAACCAAGAAACTCAACTGATAAATTTGGCAGCACAGAAGAACCTTCTGAAGTTGTTGTTACTCAAAATGATTCAGCCTCTTCTTTATTGCGCACATCCACTCCTTCCTACAACCTAGGAAACAAAAGTAGCACATTTGGCAGCCCCATGAAGACGTACGAGGCGGAGACTACTGAACTTGTGCCTAGAGAAGAAGTTGCTGTGGCTTTTTCGTCGACCATATCCACCCCTTTTGCTCCCTCGCCAATTGACAACTCTGGCACCTCGACAGATTTGACTCAAGGTACGCCTGCAGTAGATTCGTTTGATTTTGACTGGGAACAAGGTGAAGACGAAGAACTACTTCCTGATCTTATAATTGTTGGACCGTCAGAGCAAGCACCTGCATCTGATTTGGACTCAATATCTGGGAGAAGGATTGTATCTCCAGCACACTTCATTAACGCGGTACGTGATCTAGACAGGCATAAGTGCTCCTGTAATGAAGGGAAATTTATCTACAAGTCAGAAAGACGAGTTGGGCTCTGGTCAGAATTTAAATTCTTATGTGACAAGTGCCACCAAGTTAGAACTGTCACCACAGACCCACTCACAGAGCCTACACCTCTCGCGGACAAGACAAAACTGGGTGTAAATGACAGCGCCGTGTGGGCATTTACAAGTATTGGATCCGGGTATGCCAGCCTCGACGAGACATTGTCAATCCTGGGGATACCCACCATGAGCAAGGGCGCCTTCTTGAGGCGCGAAGAGGCTCTCGGCCAGGTAAATGTATAATTGTGCATTTTAGAATTGTTTTCATCATACAAAATGACAAAAAAAAGCAGCACAGGAGATGTCACTGATCATTCAGCAACTGGACAGCAAAGTATATAAATGATTTCAAGCCATTTTTGCTTTCACCAAATTTGCACGTAACTATTAGAAGAAAGTTTCAATAGACCGTGTTCCCGCTGCTATAACGACAGCCAGATAAGCTACGATGCGTGCGCAAAGGCGACGGCTCAGTATGCAGTATTGTTTTCGAGGTTATCAGAACGGCTTGCTAACACTCTCTAATAATGTAATTTTTATATATGTAATCTGGCCCCGCCTCGTTTATTCTATTAGATGGCAGATGTGATGGAAACCGTACTTATTATTTCTATGCAGTATTCATGCACCCGTCACCCCAAATATAAGTGCGATTGTATGGGGGTAACAATAAGGAGCAATTGGCTAAAAAGATATGACTGCATTAAGGCTAAACTCCATGGAGCGAATTATGCGACGAATAACTGACGAACGCCGCCCGACGGCACGCTCGCTTGGCGCGTGACGTAGCAGCAACTGTGCTGATGCCACGCGCAGAGCAAAAGCCGCCGGGCTAAATTCGTCGATTTTTCGCTGTATATTCGTCCCATGGAGTTCAGCCTTTACTTATATTATTTCGGTCACGAGGACTATATACCTAGTTGTTCTCTTTTGGTTTTCCTGCATCTGCAGGAATGGGAGGCCCTCCTCTATGACGATATGGTTCGGGCAGGCAAGGAGGAAAAGCGTCTTGCAGTGGAAGCTGGCGATGTCTGCGAAGATGGGACGCCTTACATCACAGTGGTTGTTGACGGGGGATGGTCACACCGGAGTCATGGCCATCGATATTCTGCAAATTCTGGCCTTGCAGTCATTATTGGTGCAAAAACAAAAAAGTTATTATATTTAGGTGTGAAGAACAAAGTTTGTTCTACGTGCGACTTCTACCGAAGGAATAACCTTACTCTAAAGAAACATAAGTGTTATAAAAATTGGGATAAGAGCTCTGCAGCCATGGAATCAGACATAATTGTACAAGGATTTCAACAAAGTGAAAAAATGCATGGCGTGCAGTACCGGATCTTCATTGGAGACGGAGACTCCTCAGTCCACCAGCAGATTTTGTCTAGAGTTGATTATGGACCTTTCATAGAGAAACGAGAATGTGCCAACCATGTGGTAAAGTGCTACACATCTCGTTTGTATGCTATAGCCAAGGCTAGCAAAGGGAATTGCCGATACCTCAGTGGTCCAAGGATCACACGTATAAAAAATGGAGCACGAAAGGCGATAGCCCACTATGCCAGGGAACTTCAGAAGTACACTGGAAATGAAAGTGAAAAAAGCTTGAACAGAAGCGGCTCACAAGGGAGCTTGCCGAAGATTTAATCAATGGACCTAAGCACGTGTTTGGATCACACGAAAGATGTAAGGAATATTTCTGCAATAGATCCAATGGAGACAACATCTTTGATCAAATCCCCGAGGTTCTGAGGATACAGATCCTTACTGCTGCAAATGGAATTTCAGATAAATCTTCACGCCTTATAACTGATGATACCAGCAATCTCGCCGAGACTGTCATGTCTCTTGTAGCCAAAATGTCGGGTGGAAAGCAAGTCAATAGAGGACAAAAGGGCTCCTATCAACATCGTTGCCATGGAGCAGGACTAAGTTTTCAACAAGGTCCCAACTGGCATTATTCTTCCCAGAAAGCAATGACAACGAAGGATCCACCTGCAACACTAAAATCATACACTCAAAAAATGTCCAAACGACGCCACTCCAGAGTGTCCCGACAGAGGCGCACAGCTGAAACATTTTCTCAGCAGAGACCACCACGTAAGAAGCCTACCTGCGAAGGAACATCTCGCCACTATGGACCATCTTGCGAGAAGCCTGATATGCCTCCCGAACTCTTCAGAGAAAAAGCTACAATCATGCTAAATAGGTTGCAGGTGAACGAAGCTCACCGTAACGAACTTGAAATCGCCACAAGGGGACAGTCCAACAACGAAAGGTGGTACGCTGAACGGAGGAAGCGACTGACTGCGTCGTACTTCGGAAAGATCTGCAGACGCCTGAACTCCACACCATGCGCAGCAGATGTCAGAGCGATCTTGAAAAGACGTAGTTTCACTAGCGCAGCGACCCAGTACGGTATTTTGAATGAGCCTGTAGCACTTCGGCTCTACGAAAAGCAGAGAGGCGTTGTTGTGCAGCCGTGTGGCCTTTTCATAGATTTGGAATATGGTTTTCTGGCTGCATCGCCCGATGGGTTGATCGGAGCGGATGGGATAGCAGAAGTAAAGTGTCCGGAATCTCGAAAGAATGAGGAGCCAGCAAAGGCTGCGGAGCTTTACAATGATCGGAGATACACGGGAGAAACTCCAAAGCTTTCTACAAGGCACTACATCTACTATCAAATTCAGGGGCAGCTGCACATCACAGGTCGAGAATTTTGTGAATTCATAGTCTACGCAAATCAAAAGATCCATGTCCAAAGAATACATAGCGACAATGATTTTTGGCGAACTGAAATGGAACCCCTTCTCACAAGGTTTTACAACGAGTGCGTCCTTCCCGAACTAGTTGACTCCCGTCTTGATCGAAATATGAAAATCAAGGATCCACCCTACATTCTTGACGCTATTAACAAGAGGAAAATAAAACAGAAGAAAATAAATCTGTCAGGATCGTAGGCTGACAGACATTTCATTCAAAGGCGGTCATTTTAGGGACAGTGGTACACAAAAGTGACTCCTCTCCCAGGCGAGATTTGAAAGACAGGCCTCCCCGTTCATGTTTCTTGACCTCTGTCGCAGCGGACACTTGGGAAATATCCGTGACTTCCTTGACAGCCTCCGATAGGAAATTCACAGCGTCTTCGTGAACGCATATTTTGAGCGTTGCTTCATCGAGCGAGAGATTCAAGCAACGGTCACACAGCTGATAATATAAGGGCCCCACAACGCAGCGACCTTGCACAAGATCTCCAACCTGCAAGGCCCACGGGGTCCCCCGCAGCGACAAAGATTGATATCACACCTCCGATTACTAGAACTGTTGTGCTAAAGTACGCTACATTGGGGTAATCACGCTGCTTTTAACATTGTATTAAAATACTAGCATCTCGTAACCCTTCGTAAGTCTCTTTATTATTCGAATTTAAAGACAAAATTATAAGCACCAGAGAAGTGTATAGCGAACTCTATTTCCAGCCGGTGCTCTAAGAAGGAGCATCTGGTCAAGGTTTATTTAGTGCATACTTCTTTTTTACTCATGGAATATTGGCAAAGTCAAATCGCACGATCTTTCCCCGCTGAGTGTTCTTTTTTCCCCGCTGGGTGCTCATTTTCGCGAGGGCGCGTGGAAATCGCTTCACAGCGCAAACCCACATCAAAGATCAAACCGGCACTAATCAAACCCTACCCAGCTCGGCTCGGCACCCCAGAGACATAAGCTGTCTGGGCCAGCTGGACACCGCGTGCTTTCAATAATGAGCACAATTCCGGCATGAGCACGCGGTGAACGCGGTTACGCGACCGGGCGAGCAGAGGAGAGGGGGTGCGTAAGAGCGGAGGAGGAACCTCGACACCCCTGCTCGAGGCAGATTTTCAGCCACACGGGGCGGTGTCGCCATCTATTGGTTGAACTAACGCCTTGTTCAAGATGGCCGCCGTGGGACCGCAGCCTGTAAAGCCGACGACAGAGTAGGCGCAGGATATCGGAGCGTAAAGGTGAGCGAGGCCGGGGCTACGGTGGGTACCAGCGGGGCGGCGCTGTCCTCCGTAGCCGTTCTCCGTTAGTCACCTCGTCCTTGCTCTACTAGACATGATGCTAGCGATTGGAGACTGTATTTACTGCGCATAAAAGACATCGAACGAGAGCAAGCGTGTCCTGTGTGCTCTCACCGCTTCGCCTGTTCTCGGCTGCTGGCCGCCATGTTTTATAATAAACACGCTATGCCCTGTTTCGTGGAAGGCAGACACGGTGTATCGTGTTAAGTTTACACGGCACCTCATGTGTAAACGAATAACGCAGATGGCTGCGTAAAACGAACACGTTTCGACGTGTCCGCTATGGGACAACGGTTTACACGCTTGGACGTGTTATTTTTGCTAACAGTGTACTAAAAGAATTTGTGAAAATGCAATAGATTTTCTGTTTAATCATGTCCCTATCTTGGCAGCATGCAACGTTACTTGATTAGCTCAGTACGGAACTGGCCATAGACCTTGCCGATAATAATCCCGGAGAAGGGGAACAAGGGGGACAAAGGGCAAACAAAGATATCCAAACACGGCTAGGTGACTGGTGCGCGACCGAAACAATCTATCTCTTCGTTTCCATTGGCGCGCTGTACCAACTGAGCTAACCAGGAGTTAGGCGTCAGTAGAGCAAACGGGTTTTATCAGCTGCCCACCAACAGGGGTGAACGGCCTGCATTTTAAGGTTACGATGATAATGCGAGACAGTAAGCGAGCTGGACAAGGATAGCGATAAATCGTCATTCTTGTCCAGCTCGCTTGCACCTTTGCATTCGTCATTCTTGTCCAGCCTGCTTGCACCTTTGCATTAATTGCATTATCATCATAGACGCTGCTTGCACGAGCAGTATCCCCTTCTCCCCTACGAGCTCGTCTCCCGTCGTTGGACGCGCCACATTTTATGGTGGACGGCTGCTATGGTAACTGCAGTGTATTCTACGAAATTTCTATGAAATACGTATGTTTCAAAGCACGGCGTCTAGATGCCATTTCTCCGTACTTTGGAGCACACAGTTTTGAAATTAAAATATAGATGGCGCTTCAAACGTCGGGAGGCGGACTGAGGAGAGTGAGGGGGTTTATCCCTCTCCGCGGAGCGTGTCCTTGGTGGGTGCGCAGACGACACAAGTGACGACGTGACTGAAACGACCACTATACGTCATTCTTCTAAGCGTCATTGTGGGCAGGGCTTGCGGCACTCTTTTTGCGCGCAATTTTTAAATTGGGATAAACATGGAAATTGATCAGAATCCTGAAAAGCCATTACTACATTTTCACAAACTCTTTCAAATAAATTTAAATCGTTTGAATTTGTTAAGCACTCGTTTTGGAGAGTGAAGAATAACATACTTATTGGGGAAGTTGACGTCACGGTGTCAAGTCGTAGTGTTACGTGACCCCGAGATCAAGTGACGTCGGATGACGTGGCATCGATTTTTCCGCTAAATTCAGCGAAAAAACTGACGTCACGCGACGTGGTCACGTGACGCGTCATCACGGTGTCAAGGCGTGGTGTCACGTGATACTCCGACGTCACATGATGTCCATTTCCCCGCTAAATTTAGCTGGGAAATGTACAGACGTACCAACGAATGCACAAATGTCTAGGATTAGAGGGTTCTATTAAAAAAGTACGCTCCATGCTCTAAAATTTTAGACAAAAAAAACAACTTTAGATGGCTGTTGTGCAGGTCTCATCCTGAACCAACAAATGCCTTCACACGATAGTGTGTCTGCGTGTGACACCACATCTGATGACAAACAAACGTGAAGCGATTAGAAGGCGAGAAATACAGTGCCACTACAAGAAACGTTCATATTGGAACTCAGCCGCACTCTCCGTTTTATTCACAATGCACTCCCCCGAAATAATGGCCCTTCAACGGAGGAAAAGGTTGGGACCATCCAACCAACACTATAGAGAGCCTAGATTGAAAAGAAGATCCATTTCAAAATATGAGAAGCGTTTGCAATTTAATGGAGGACGCCTCCCGCGGAAATTGGTCGCAAGTGCGCGTGAGCTGCGTTTTCGCGCGGCGAGGAGGAAAGCAGGCGGAGCCGTTTGCAGACGATCAAAGCTTCGGCACCTCGTCGCAGCTCGTATTGCAAACGCTGCCCGTGAACCCCGTGATTGTGATCGAACAGTTGGAAACCCTCTTCAATGTGGAGCGCAAGTTCGTCTGCTTCTTTTGCACGGGTTGTGGTGACGTCAGAACGCCGAGCTCTGATTGGCTCCGATTGAAGGATAGTGGGTAGACCTCAGGGCAGCTTGCTTTGAGGTCTACCCACTATTCTTAGATCAGAGCCAATCGGAGCTCGGCGTTCTGACGTCACCATAACCCCTGCAAAAGTAGCAGACGAACGTGAGCTCCATATACAGGCTCTCTAACCAGCACCTCTTAGACAGCGAGGCTGTAGTGCCGAATTTTCTACGTCGCCTATGGTGGAACAGCGCGGGGCAACACAAGTGTTGCGTCAGTGTTCGGCCGAGACTCGTGTTCTCGCTGACTGAAGACGACGCAGCACTCCTGTTGACCTGGAGGCCTGGGCTCGGCGCTGGCGTCCGGTAGAGGCGACGTAGAAAATCCGGCACTATGGCCTCGCCACTAGGAGGTGTCGATCCAACCCCCACCCTAGCATATTCACATGGGTAAAGGAAAAGTGGTTCGTTTTCTTCTACCGGTTGAGACGGGCATAGCAACAGCATGTGAGTATGCCTCCTAAAGTGGGAATGCATGACGTGCTGAGCTAATTCCAGATTTCTAAGCAGTTCTCTCTAAAACAGCCTCTTCCCTTCTGTGCGAGAAGGCTTCTAGCGGAGCAACATATCCAGTCAACCTAGTTATCCCAAGGCGCTGGGACAGGTCACGTCGCCCAGACGGCTTTCTTGTCTTCCGGGTTCATGGGGGTGTCTGCGGGGCACCGGAAGGCTTGTGCAAACTCCGCCAAGTTCATGAGGGGCCCATTCACCCTGAAAACAGAGCCGTGCATCACCATAGTGCACGGTTACTCCCTGCACAGATATGTAGAAAGACTGCAACTTCTCGCCTTCAACACGAGCTTCTCACCTTCGACAACGCTTCAACATCTCGTTCACCTCGAGCGCGCGTGCGCGAGGCCAAAGCACAATGGAAGGCAAATGGAAGGCAAGGTGCACGTGCTAGAGGCCAGACGTTCTGAAGACACGCCCTGCTGTTCTCAATCCGTCATTGATTATAGTATGACAGGCCCTAACTTTGGCAGGCTTCTGAGTAACTGAGAGGATGTGCAGCTTTGGATATCAACATAGATTACGTTATAAGTGGGGCACCATGTTTTCAGGGTTTCATTTCCTTTAATTTTTTTCTTTAGGTGTTCAGTAGAAGAGCTTGTATTTGGGATAGTTGGTGAACGTTCTGAAGCATGGTGTAAGGTGCAAAAAACAGCGGACACAAGGAAGAAGACACACACACAAACGCCTTACACCGAGTATGGGTGTTCCTCCCCCTACTCGGTGTTTTCCGGTGTTTAATTTTGCGTCGGATAAACGCTGGGTTTATTCGGGAGTTTATGCTGATGAAAACAAGACAAAGGCATGAAATACCCCAACTTGCAGGGAACATACGCGCGACCCGAGTATTTGGAAAGTGACCCTGTACCGATATGAGGAGGAAACGAGATAAGGAGTGTCGTTCCCTATGGAAGAAGCAGTCTCGCGACAAACGAACACTGCGAGTTTTGTCAAAGCAGGCGTACCTTGCGTGGTGTGGACTGTATATCGACGTGGGATCATACCCGTTGTTGTTGCACCATATCTGTCGGTTTGCAGAGAAAGAAAAAAGAAATTCATGCTGAAATCGCCGCGTAGATTGTCACTGAAACGCGCAATTTGCACCGTCTCACACTGCGTAAACGTTTCTTGTTTAAACTGCCGAGGAACTGCTGTGGAAATTCTAGGAATCGTTTTCGTCGACGCCCATGAAGTCTTCTATCGTGTTTAAAAATCCATTCGCATAATTCTCTGATCTAGCTGCTCACTTCCGCGGACGGGCCTTCCGCGACCAACCAGCGACTTTTGTTGTAGCATTCCTTCAATTCAAGTGTTCCTCTCTTGCTACAAAGATATAAGATGTGCTTACATGGTTAGAAACATAACATAGGTCCCTCGGTGACTGTATTTGTCGTTCAGAAGCTAATATATCATATCCATTCATTCGTTGGGCACATTACTCCCCGGATGCATATAACAATCCTTTGCAACCGATGATGATGATGAGGATGTTTTGCGACTGTTCTCTTTAAATCGAGCTAGGGACCTAGCCTGTGGGGCTTTCTTAGCCCCTTTGCTGCACGAGCAGCCACCCTCTAGTAGCTGCTGCGGCGATTATCCGAGTCTGCCATTGTTTGGACATGTACTCTGAGCACGTATTGGACACAAGTGCTGCGTCATCATTCGGCGAGGAGTCGGATCCAATCACATGCCTCGTGCCCAACAGGGTTTTGAAAAGGGCCTATTGAAGTAGGTATTCGCGGCGAGAAGTTTGGGTATCGCCACCTGGTGGAATTTTTCACAACCCAGAGTGAGGATACTTCCACTTCCTCTGCTGGTGCAAGCACGTGCAGTGTCAAGCTTCTATGCACTATGAAAATGAAAACATAACCGCGTGGGTAACACGTGAACTACCCAAAGTGAGGAAAACAGCAATGCCCCTAGCGAGCTTCTCATCGCATATATAACAGTTGCGTGCCGTCGGCTTCGTTGTTTACAAACCAAGCCACTGATGGGAAGGTGGATAGGGTTCGCTAATAAATGCTACCGCGTTCAAAAATGCCATGTTAGGGAGACAGACCCTCGGCCAAACTGAGAGTACTTACCGAGGCAAACGACAGGAAGTACAACTGGTCGTTGGTGTATCTCTCAAGCCCAGGCAACGCTGGAGCCTCCTGGCTTTCGGGGTCAATTTTGTAAGACTGCAGAAACGGGTTACTTTTAATGTGGGAGGCGCTTAAAAAGAAAAAAAAAATACACTGTAGATTTGTTGGTGAATTTTCCTGAAACGCCACACACATCCGTTTTTGGGAAACGTTAACGCTCACCCCTTCACTTTTTTCTTTTGGCTTTTTTCTTTTGCTGCTTCTATATTTTGCTGCCTCTTTTTGGCCTCGTTACGGTGAGTGTTAGCATTTCCCAAAGGGGACGTGTGTGGCGTTTCCCAAGGGTCATATGCTAACGGATTCCCCAATAATCCACCAATGGATCTTCCTGTAATTTTTTTAACCCTTTCTTTGTACTCAGCCTGTCAGTGTAGGTCGACGCCCTTGGATATGGTCATCCATAATACTCGTGGATAGAACCACATCCCTGTGCGGTTGTGGAAGGAACCGCATCCATATCACTCGTGGAGCGAACCGCATCCATCGTTTTAACTACACACACACATCACAGCCCACGCAACGCTACTACGGAAACCCAAAGCGAAGAACAACCGGCGACGGCAGAGCGACAACTGAGCACGCCCACATTCCACCGTGCCGCGGCGCAACACCTCCTAGATAACAAAGCCGTTGTGCTGAATGAGATGGCGACATCAGAAGACCAACGCCGGGCACAGATTGGACACGACGAATGCGTCAACGTTCGGCTGAAACTTTACTCGAAGCCGAGCGCTGACGCAGCTATTGTCTCCAAGCTGTGTCCAGCGTTGGCCTTCTCTGATTAAGTCATATCATTGAGTTCTACGGCTTTGTTCTCTAGGGGATGTTTCGCGGCGCCTCTTCTCTGGGTCAGTGCCAGCTTTGCGCGTGACTTTACCGAAAACTAAAGGGCTCGTTTTGACAAAAATCCCGTGGTGTCTTTCAGTTTGTCTGCGCCGGGGATAGAGAGAGAAGTTAACGCGTGTTCACGTCAGCGCTTAGGACCAATGGAAGCGTCGCACGCGACAACTGACAAACGAAAGACACCGCCGGGATTTCGTCAAAACAAGCGTTCTAATGCTGACGCATTGAAAAAAAGCCTATTGCGCATTTTTGCAAAGCTCACCCTGAAGGAAATCCCAGCCGCCGTCATGTCCGGCAGGTTTTCATTCCTGGTGTGGCTGCCATTGACCTGGAGGTGGGAGAAATCGAGAGACTTCGTAACCACAACCGCGCGTCACCGCGCCCGTTCTGATCCCAGTCCTCCAAGGACAGATTGACCTCTGGGCCGCGTTACTTCTGACTACGTCATTTAATGGGTCGAGTCTCAAAGGAATTCATGTTAGCGAGCACTGCCGAACTGAGGTCAGGTTTACGAGCTCAGTTTTACAATTTGATTAACTGCACTGCGAAGGATTACAAATAAACAACTAACATTTTTAACCCTGGAGAGTGGGGAAATATATAGGAACAGGCTAGCACAGGCGCAGGTGAGCTGGTTAAGAACTGATAAGTCAGTTTTTAACCCGCTCACCTGCACCCTTGCATTTAATCGAAATAAACGACACTGGAACGAGGAAGACGGTACAAGATACACAAGTAAGCGCTTGTGTATGCCGTGTCGTCTTCCTAGTCCCAGTGCCGTTGTTTGTAATCCTCGGTAGCGCAGCTCAATCAAAACATACATCACAAAAATTGGCAGCAACCTTTATATGCAAAGTCCTGTAATGCACGAAATGAAGTACTTAAGAAGTGATAATTCTAATTTGTTTAGAAGACTATAAACACTCTTGTATAGTATAGGTCACGTGATATCAATATATACCGAATGCAATGTTTTATTTGAAACAGAATTTTTTTTTAAAGGTGCAAACTGCCAGCTGATTGTTGCATTCGCGGGGTGTTTGTCGAGTTCGGCGGACATTAGAAGAGCTAGTAATCAACACAGTCTGTTGAGAAATTAACTAAAGTTTGTAAAATATCTTTTAGTTAGTGAAAATAAACATATGGTTTCAATGGGAAACTTGCTGAGCACCATTGAAAACCACTAAATCAGTCAATTTTAGATCGACTTGAAGCACGTGGGAAACCCGGTGGTGCCATAAAGTTATCTCTCGTGCAGCAGGCGCAAAACTATCGTTCGAGGAAACGCGGATGATTCATCGAAAAACTATGGGGCTTCAATGAGGAGCACAAGAGATTCGGAAAAATATCGTTAGACGCTGGAAGTTGACGTGAAACAGATGATTTGATGAACACATTTGGTGAACCGGTCATATCTTTACTGAATGTGATGCGGAATAATCTTAAAAGTATTTCTGATTTCAAACTTACGGTGCTCAAGCAGCTCGACGTTATTGTTCTCGAAGAGTTTGAGGAGATTAGAGTTGAACTTATGGCGGGGATTACTGGTCGCCAAAATATAGGGTGTTTGAAATAAACCAAGCTCGATCCAAAATGAGTCGTAAAAATCGGCGCCTGCACGTAGCAATCTAAACTTTTTGTCAAAGGTGTATTTAACAGGTCGGTTTTACCTTGCAAAATTACAAAGCGTAGCTCCCCTTCTGTAAAAAATAGGGCAAAAAAAAAAACAATTGCCAGGGTCAACGGCAGACGGCGAAGCAGACGACCGAGCCGAGTGGCGAGGCGCGTTTGGTGCACGTATTGATAGATGACGCTACCTCCTTATCGAGACTGCTCGCGACGACCGTAGTTTATTGAAATGAACATAATATTTTTGTAGTGTACCTTTGGTTTAAAAATAAATGCGGATAATAAAAGTAAAACTTGAAGTAAAAAACACACAAACAAAAAACGCGGTTGCATAACGACGGCGTTCTTGCTGCCAACGGATTTCGCCTGCGTTGTCGTCTGCTTTCTTTCGCTGGTCGGCTAGATGGTACACCTTCCGACGCTGCTCCAGATGTCATCTATCAATACGTGCGCCAAACGCGCCCGCCACTCTAGTCGCTCGTCTGCGTCGCTGTCCGCCGTTGACCCTGGCAAGTTTTTTGGCCCTATTTTTACAGAAAAGAAACTACGCTTCTGTAATTTTAGAAGATAAAACCGACTTGTGAAATACACCTTTGACGAGATGTTTAGATTTCTACGTGAAGGCGCTGATTTTTATGGCTCATTTTAAATCGAGACACTCAGATATTTCGAACTGTACCCTTAGGATATAACAGCGCAAAAAAACAAAGTACACAGGTACAAGAGGAAGAGAAACAGACAGTGCTGTGCGTGTAATTCTTTCTCTGTTCTTCTTGCGCTGTTTTATTTCTTCTGATCATGCACCAACTCGCCTAACTACACACACTGCTTGCCGTCCCGAGATGCGAAGTGCGCCGCCTACAGTCGGCGACAAGTTAAGAAAAATGTTGCGGCTTTGCCTACAATCGTCACGCGCCCGCTTGAAATGCTTTTGCATGCTGTGGAGAAAATAGCTCCTCAACAACGCCGATTTTTTCTTCCCCTGATAACGTCTTTCAGTCTACTACATTATTTATTTGGTTTATTCAGGCCACTTAAAATACTTCATTGTCAACGAAAGGGTTAATTAGTAATGAAAAGAAGTCATGTCTTGCAGAGCCTTTATCGCGTTCCTCTTTTTGCGGGCACTGTAAGTAAGCAGGCAATTAAAAGGCACATTGCGACGGTTACGTAACAGTGTCACGTGATCCTTTGCCGTCACGTGACGTCATAATGTCACACGTCGTGTCGTGACGATGGCACGCCATAGTGTGACGTCATGTGAAACCATGACATAACACTGTTGCGTGACGTCATGGTACCCCTGACGTCATATAGTCACGTGGCGTCATGGTGTCACGTGACATTGTTACGTCATCGAGGCTACATCCGGGGACGCGCACTCCCCGAGGCTGTCCCCATAAATGCTATTCATTTAAAATGTGCATGTCGATACCTGGAACCTTGTTGTGTAGAGGTCGATGATGGACTGCATGCGCCGATCGAATTCTTCCCTCGTCGCTCTTTCCCACTCGTCGCTCTTGAAATCCACGCCGTGTTCGTCAATCGTGATTCCTGGCGCGGCAAGAGTATGTAAGCTTCAAAGCCCGAAACTAGATTGACTGATCCCAACAGTTCGTGCAATTCCTTACTCACCTCGATCATCGAAGGCATGAATGATCTCGTGACCGGCCACAAAACCGACGGTGCCGTAATTGACGTACCTGCAAAGCAGACAAGTACGAGCTGCACCGCTTCAACTCTGCTCCGCAGTGCCTCAGTCAAAAAGACGGCAAGCTTGAGTCTCTTCTAAGAAATATTTGTTTTAGCGTAAATCATGAAGCTAGCCTTCAAGTTGTGGCAGACTGCTTTTTGCCACGTTTTTGTGAACTGCATTTTTACATGCCTTGCAACAAGGGGGAGGACCAAAAGATGAAGGCGAGCACGGGCAAAGCAACTTCCCGTTTTGACTATACATGGTCTCTTTAAGTGGCTTGATCTGTTTCAGGGGACCTATAGACCCACGCGCGGGTCTGACTTGACGCCGCTACGGTGGCGCTGCTGTCGGCGCAGTGCATGAGGAGACGCTTCTCTTCACGTGAAAGTGAATTCCGCGCATGCGCACATCCGGTGTAGGCAAACAGGGGTCTGTTTCTAAACAGCAAGTTGGTCTATAAATATTTTGAAGGTATAGTCTCTAAATAAAGGTGGTGAAGTTGGGTTTTGTTTCCCCGTACGAAAACGTCAAATCCAACTAGAAAAATGCGCAGCGGAGATTTGCGCTGCGCATTGCCTTCCGCACAGCCAAAGCACAGCGGAAGGCAACGTCCGCGTGCTGGATGTCAGGCATCCGCAAAAGACGCCCCGATTTTCTCATCCTCTCGGGGACAACGGTAAAGTATTAACCTTTCCGCACTAATGCATGAGGAAGGGCGCATAATGAAAATTATCTCTGTGGTCCTAAGCCGGCATAAACCACAAAGCATTCAATCTCTGCGAAAAAACCGAGGGGGTTCCCGCTACCACCTTGCATGCAGCGCAAACCCGACCTTATTTGGGGCTCATGTGAACTTCTAACTTGGGATATAACAAAGCCTCTGATTTTCCGAGTGCAACTTGCTTCTCCTGAACACTATTGGTCTGTTGCAGATTAATTAAAGCTGAACCGAAATTTAAATTTCGCAAAATAAGGCCGCAGAAGTGTTGAACGGGTCGCTACGAACCCCAAAACATCACTCATACATCGATATCTCAAACGGAAAAGAAGGGCGCTATCAAGCCAGGACTATGACGTCACGATGCTCTTGGAACAGTTGAGAATGAAGGGAAGTGGCCTCGCTTCTCTCCTCCTCGCTTCGGTTCACCAGCTCGACGGGACGAAGCGAGGAGGAGAGGTAATAAGAATCGTGACGTCACATGTCTCGCCGACCTCGTCGGCCGTGTTCAATCGCATATTTCTTTTCCAAAAATACGGCCATCCGTTAGAGATATCGCTGTATGAGGTGGTGTTTTGGGGTTTTGCAGCATCCCAACGATCGCTCCAGCCTTGTTTTGTGAGCTCTAAATTTAGGTGCAGTATCCCTTTAAGAGGGTGAAAAGAAGTCTCTCCCACAAAGCGCTCTATACTGTCCGAGAATTGGGGTTTCGTTTTCTCCTCCTTTCCAGTGTTCGCTCTGCTAACATGGAAAGGATAGGACGCTTTGTAAGAGGAGTTTGTTCCGCTATCCTTAACCTGCAGCAGACTATTGTCCGCCAGTTTTAGCATTGCTTTATTGTTGCTTTAGATGTAAGCGGCAGACTTACGTTGGCGCATCCAAGTAGATGAAGGGTTGTTGAAGCATCCCAGCATATACCTCTGTCAAGGGGACATGGCACTGCTGTGAACAGTATTCGCTCTGGCTCTTGAGATATTAATATGAGCTTGGAGCTGAGGAATGCCACAGAGTGTGACTGGAACCTCCTACTTACTGACGTTAACGTCTCGTATGTTGTAAGCAGCATTCACTACTGTGGTGATGTCTTCCCAGGTTCTGAACAAAATAGAAAGAACAATATTACTTGACTTAGCGTTGCTCCTGGCAGTTGGAAAGAAGTGTTAAGCGCTTTGCAGGTGTATGTTCCGACAGTACCATAAAATGAACCATTAATTGATTTATCTTCCCTCGGTACATCTTAAAAAAAGAAAAAAAAACTTAAAACCTATAGCCTATTTCTACAAAAAAATTGGGTTGTGTGTATGTTTATACAGCCTAGAACTCAGTCTTGCCCCAAAGGGCGACTTGTTTCCAAGCTGTAGATGAGCAATTAGCCAGTGCAGTTCAACCGCTAGCCTGTATTACGCAGTAGTGATACACGACCGCAGGCCGGTACGATACTCATCCAGATCGAAACGGGCAGGGGTGGGGATTAAACCCAGGATCCCTGGGTTCTGCAGCACGAGCTTTCGCTCCACGTGCTCCGAGCTGGTGTGCGCTAGACCACTCGGCCACCGATCCCCCTTGCCAACCCTTACAAAATTATCAATGAGTTTCAATTCTGTTGAAACTCATTGATACTCAATTGAAACTCATTGATAATTTTTGTTAGAATACATCTAGTTGTGGTTCGCGCAGTTAAAATATATATATATATATATATATATATATATATATATATATATATATATATATATATATATATATATATATATATATATATATATATATATATGATTGATTGATTGATTGGATCTTTTTATTTGAAGGATGGCTCGATGGCCTAGGTATAAAAAGGGTAGAGGAAAATTATATTCGGCGGTCGACGCCGTTGGCACGTGCAAAGGCACACAACGCCAGAAGCCTGTGCTTGGCGCGGGCAGCGTTCTGGGGCGATATCCACTCTTCCAGACTGTGAATGTCGGAGGTGACACGCTGGGCGCGGACTTACTGCACGCCGATGCACCGGTAGTGTGAGTGACGAGATGGCCTGATCCCCTTCGTCGTCATTGTGGTCTTTCTGGTCGGGTGATCGGCCTCTCTTAGGGGTGTAGTTCCTCCATCTGGTGAGCCTGTCCTCGGTATAGGCCGCTCTGACGCGAGCCTTGTGAATGAGGTCCTCGGGGAAGCCCTGGAGGTAGGGGTGCGGGTTTGACGCGGGTGTGCTCGACTAGTCGACGCCGGTCCGCCTGGCGGCCCGCAGCCTTTTGCTCGACAGGGTCGGGGTCTGGTGGCGCGAAGGGGACTGGGATGTCCGGGTCTGAAAGGATGGCTTCTTGCTCGCTCGCACACCCATGCGCGGCCTCGCTGCTGCGGCTACCTGCATGTCCCAGTACCCAGTCGATCGGTACCTCAATGTTTTTGGTGGTGAGGAGTTCGGCGCAAAGGCTCTTGATCTTATGACAGAGCGTTCCTGTTCGTGGTGTCCTTCCTATCCTGGTGAGTGCTTCTCGACAATCCGTGTAGATGGTGATGCGGGTGAATGATTCTGCTCTAGTCGAGGCCTGGAAACGTTGGAAGAGGGCTAGGTTTATGGCTCCCAGCTCATGGCGGCTCACGCTGGGTTTGTCATCGAATTCAAGGGTCTGGGCGTGCTGATGCAAGTCGTGAACGTAGGCGAGGGTGGCCCGCTTAATCTCGGTGAACCACGCAATGTCCGTGAAGATAGCATTTTCCACTGTGTCAGTGCGTGCGTCGAGGTTCGCTCTTTCTTCTTTATGGTCCTCGCGGTTGTGCCGGCGAGTGAGAGGTTTGGGCTGTCGAACTAGGACGTCCTCCCATGGCGGTATGCTGGGGGTGCGAGGAGACCGATGCTACGCAGGACTCGGGGGCGCAGCTGAAGTATGCGTAGGCCGGCCTTGGATGAGGTGCGTCGCCAGTGGTGCCCGTCATTACGGGTGTCAATGATGGCTTGGAGAGTGGGAAGAAATCCGTAGCGCTCTTAAGTACGGTGTGTTTTAGACGGCCTGTGATGGCGCGAAGGCACTCGCGAGGCAAAGACCTCTAGTTGCTTCTATTGCACCTTGGTAAATTCGAAATATATAGCGCCGTAGCAGGCTTTTGGGTGGGAGGGTTGTTTGAGTTAGCAGACAAACGGTGCGTGTGCAGGCACCACCAAAGTGATTACCTATCCTCTTGATGAGGTGGAGCTGTTGTTTCCATGCGGGCTTGAGTTCCTTAAGCCATTTTTGCGCGCCGCCTTCTTTGTGTAGTGGGACTCCGAGGATGCGGGTCCAGCGGTCGGGGGTGCGGTAAATAGGTTGATTGGCCAGAGTGAGGTGTATTTGGTTCTGGTTATGTTCAAGGGCCATCCCCACCACTAACAAGGAGCCGTGTTTTCTCTGGGAAGAGCTGCGTACCGGTTGCCGGTGGCCGCCGATCAAGGACGTCCAGGGCCCGTTGCATGGTGGGGGCGGTAGCTTTGGTGTCGAGCGTGGTGTGGCGGGGATTTATCCAGAGGGTGATAACATCCGCGTACATTGTGAGCTGGAAATGTTTAATCGTGCGCAGCTCCTTCGCAATCCTGCGCATGATGAGGTTGAACAGCGTCGGCAAGAGGATGGCGCCTTGGGGAACTCCGCAAGTGTTTCATCCACTGGACCCCGTTCGGGCCGGAATGACCGCTTCGGGAGCCGCTTGTTTGGGGTGCAGTAAGAGACGAGAATGAATTGACGACGTCCTAGAGTGCAGCGGGTCGCCATAACTTCTTGAAAGGAGTTGCTGTATCTGGACAGGTCAAGTTGGGTCAGCGGAAGATCCTTACGTACAAACACGGCGGCCAGAGTCTTCTAGGGTGAGCGAGCGATCGTGGGATTGGCCGCAGGGTTCATGCTCTATCGTAGGTTGAAAGTATCCGTTATAGCACCTGATGGAAGGGCTTGTTTCCCGCGTTTCTTTGCAGTAGGAGTGCTGCCGGCTTACCGATTAGGCGGAAGAGCTCGGCACGCCCCGTACGTTTTGCGTGGCGAGCAGAAATTCCACTGCAGGACGTCGGGGGGGGGGGGGGGAGCGTTTACGTGGTCCGTTGGGCGCCGGGCTTGGGTTCTGCTGTTTCTGCGTATCCATGTTGATTGATAATATAAGAAATTGCTTGGATATTGTGATGGAAATGTTGCGTTACTTGGATATTGTGATGGCTTGTTGCGTGGCTCGTTGTTGCTGCAGGGCCTTCTGGTGGGTGTAGAGCCTCAACTGCTGTGTTTGTTGGGTCTGCTGAAGCTGGCGTTGAAACTCCGGCGTGTCAGGAGGTAGCTGAGTTGCTGTTGGTGGAAAGGACGGCGTTGGAGGTTGGGATGGTATGAATTAATATAAAGAGGGGCGGGTGGCGAAGGGTTGCATAGTGTGGTGAAATGGACTGGCGGTGCTTGGTCTGCTCGTCGAGTTTACTCTCCATTCGCCACTTCTCTTTCTCCGGAGAGAGTGGGACCGTTCTAGTACGCCGGTCGTCCCATCGAACCCTGTTTGGTGCAATGGAGGTTGCCCCAGCGGCGAGCGGTCTGGATCCTCGGTGACTTTCGGTGACTTTATTTGACTTAGTCCTCATTGGGGCACAGGTTTGGGGATGGACAGGGACAAGCGCGAACTGAACCAGGGCGTTTAAGGTGGCAGACCTCTGATTCGAGGCGAGTTAGGCTGGCATTCATGGTCTCCATTTGTTGGAAAAGGCGGGCAATCGCTTCCAGAACCGAATCCGTGGGGGTTGATGGCGGTGGAGGATGGGGTGTGGGAAGCAGGTCATGTCGGGCTATTATGAGTTCGAATTTGCGTTCTACCTACTTTAGAAACTGTTCGGAATCAAAGCTAGTTTTATCGTAAGGACGCTTGGGAGTGCGTTCGTATAATGTCTGGGGACGAGAGGGGAATGAGGTGTGTATATATATTTTACTTGCGGAGGAAATGTGAATAGCAGTGTTTTGCGAAAATAGGAATGATTAACATGTATATTTAAGCTTTGAACTATAAACGTTATGAGCTATTGGTTTGATCTCCGTTCGGTTTTGGTGTTATTTCCATTTATCTTACAGCGTTGAATGTGGAGAACGCAGGCAAGCTGGTGAACTAACTCCATAACGATAGACCCGAGACTGGGAAAATAAAAACAAGTTTAAAATGGTGTGTGCGTGATTGTCCCTCCTTTAATTGTTCCCAGTCTCGGGTTTATCATTATGGTCTTACATCGTTATTTCTTCTTTGTTTGTCTTCCGATATAGTCGAAGGGGTGTCAAGGCATCGCCAGGTATTTATTATTTTTAGATATGCACTTCAAGACAATATATCGTTGTCTCAAATGAATTCGCATGTCTATGCGTATAAAAATCTGTCGTTGTAAGCCAAATGCGCAGCAATTAGGTGAGTGCGGTTCTGACGCAAGAAAATGCATGTCGGTAATTATTCAGGATAATATTTTCGTGACTGGCCGATTCCACTCGGTATTTCACAGAACTCTACTCACTCTGGTTCTCTGGGCGAAGTGAGCTCCCGTATTTGCTGGCTGTACTTCTTGATTCTGTGATAGGTCAGCCTTCTCAGGAATGGCTTTGTGCTGTTAGGAGCCCCTCCCTGGAATAGGTCTTTCAAAGTATGAGGGTTGAAAAGCGCTTTTTACGTGGAGGAGCGCACAGACCCACTCACCATGGCGTAAAAATCCCAGAGGTTGTCGGGGTTCAACAGCCAGTCAGTGTATCCCACCAAAGCTTTCACACGTTGGAGCTGCAACAAGTTTGCGCCTTCAATCACAAAAGAAAACAGATGTGGCCTGCAAATCGCCATTTCATTAATGGGGGGGGGGTTAGATCTGGTAAGATGGTTATCTAAATTTTTACCAGGTTGCAGATAGAGAAAGAGTGGAAAAGATAAAAAAAGTGAAAGCCGTTTACAATTCCCCGTAACGCCGAATTAGAGCGCAGCTCTTGAGGAGGAGGAGGAAGGGTACAGGGGGTGGGTCAAGTGACCTCGGGGAGGGGGAGGTCACGTGACTTCGGGGCAGGGGGGGTCACGTGCCCTCGGGGGTTCACGTGACCTGGGGGTCACGTGACGATGACGTCAACAATGACTTCACTGATGACGTCATCAGTGGCGATGACGATGATGATGCGGATGCCGATGACGTCATCAGTGACGTCACTGATGATGTCATCAGTGATGATGACGATGACGATGCGGATGCCGACGACGTCATCAGTTACGTCACTGGTGACGTCATCAGTGACGTCACTGATGACGTTATCAGTGACGTCACGCGTCCCATAACGCACCGCGCGGTTACGCGCGCCGCCGACGCCGCTCAAGCCGGAAACGGGCGCCTAAGAGCTGCGCTCTAAAAAAGAAATCGCGAAAATTTGATCCAGGTATTTAGAAAGATGGCGGGCTGCACTTGTTGAGTCAGAAGTTGGAAACGAAGGAGTTTTTACGTCCAAATTGTAAGATCATCTGCCTTTCAGTGGTTAAAGACTCTTCCACCCGAACACAAAAGAGCCCTGCTTATCTCCAGTGTCCATAATTGTGCGGTGAAGTAGGGCTTCCTCGGGAGCCTTCATGTGCGCTTTGATGGAAGCGCACATGAAGGCACTCTAGGGCTTCCTTCTCCAGCCGACACCTTACCTTTCGAAGAATGAGCTCTTTGGCGTGTTGGCCGATCCACGATGCGGCGCGTATCGTCAAACCGAACTGGGCCTTCGCTTGTTTCAACATGTGTTTCGTCTGCAAGATGTTTGAGAAATTATTTCCACAATGGCAACAATATAATGGTTATTTTCTCCAAGTGACACAGTGCCATAAGTACTTGCCAGTGCTCTTTGCTTTTCTAATCTGGCCTTGTTGATACGGAAGTAGTGATGGTAAAGCACCAGTCTCATGCTTTCGGCAATCTCTCTGCACTTTTCTGTTCGGTTGAAGTTCAACCCATGCTGTGACATGTACTCGTAGTACGTCTCGAGGACTTGTTCGCG
The DNA here is from genome assembly GCA_037355805.1 of Ixodes ricinus. Taxonomy (NCBI): domain Eukaryota; kingdom Metazoa; phylum Arthropoda; class Arachnida; order Ixodida; family Ixodidae; genus Ixodes; species Ixodes ricinus. The sequence goes on along the minus strand of JAZHYW010011361.1, from coordinate 477,754 downwards.
CGGTGAAAAATAAACTGTGTTTATGAGGGACTTGTAGCCGATGTAGTTGGCGACTGCTCTGTGAGGAAACGTGAAAGATGTTTATAGAATCAAGTTGGGATTCTTAGTGAAATCACTCTGGGCATGAAACTGTTTTAGCAAGGAAATCACGAGCGCTCCCCAATAGGCTGGTTCATAGATTTGCGTTGGTCTGTTACCGATTGGGCTGTGATATCTTGAGACCCCTTATGACAAGAAACCCCACGGGCGCCACCGATCGTGCAGCTCTGCAACAGTTCTGAATATGCTTTTATTTCCTATTTGTTTCGTATCAGTCTTTCACCGCAGCCTTGAAATGCTCTTTAACAGTGTTATAAACGACTATTTCTTATGGTTAGTTCGTAGATCTGATTTCGAATATATGAATATTGCAAAGTACTTGGGACAGTTCTAGGGGATACTCGTTGTTTTGAGGCCAAGACAGTAGTGCTAGAGAGGAAACTATCAGGACATAGATACACTCTGTAAAGCACGTGGAGAAAAGAAAAAGACAGCTGAACATATAATACTTCATTGTACAAAGTTTCGCAGGGTTTTACCCTGCAGTCGCCCAAGGCGATTCCGATTTAGTAAAGGCATTTGTTTTAAAGTCAGCGACGAAAAATAGGCGTTGGAAAAGCACCTCGCACAGATTATCAGACTGGTGGCATAAGTCAAGGGAAGAATAAAATTGTTTTGTGATTTTCCTTTACGTCGGGCGGAAAGTGCGCGCTCCAGGTTGCGAAGAGGCACCGCCGTCACTTTCGGTTGTGGAGAATGATAAATTAAAGCTCGTGCATCTTAGCGATATTGTATTATTCACCATGCTCTATTCATTACGAATTTAGAATTATACCGTTAAAAGGCATACCCTTACTTTTTTTAAGCTTTGGCGAGATGGTGCAAGCCGCCGCCCGATTAAAAAGGTTCAGCCCAATTCATAAATTTATTCATCGTTCCACTAATCTGTGGTATGTTCTCTCGTCATAAACGCTCACAGAGATCACAGGGCACGCGGTCAGTGCAACGCAAATGTGTGGACAAGCCTACACTCGGCCGTCAGTCCGCCGCCAGAGACCTTTGGTCAAAAGGGTGAGTCTGTCCAACACTTGCCATATAGCAAGGCCGCAGCGATGAATTTTTTGACGTCACGTAAAGGAGGTCAACGCGGGGCACCAGCTGAACGCAAATGCTCCGTCAGCGTACGGCTGGGACACGGGGTTAAATCAGCAAGGACCGCCGAATGCTGATGCAGCACTCGCGTCCAATCTGTGTCCCGCGTCAGCCTGCTTTATGTGACGTCAGAAAATTCAGTTCGGCGGCCTAGCTATCTAGGAAGCGTTTGCTAGTCCCGCCACTCGGCGGGTAATGGACACTTGTGATTGGTTTAGCCGGTGACGATACACTTTTGGCGCCGTTTGATTGGCTCCATCTGATCGTAGCGTCTGTTGCGTAGGCGTTTGCAAGTGCGGCCTCTGGGCGCCGCCATCTTGCTGCTGGTGTGGGTAGATCGTCTGATAGTAAAGCATTGCTGAGTCAAGTCTGATAGTCAAGCATCGTCTGATAATCAAAGCGTCGCCTTAGCGATGCTTGACTATCAGACGATCTGCCCACACCAGCAGCAAGATGGCGGCACCCAGAGGCCGCACCTCCAAAACGTCTATACAACCGAAGTCAAACGACCGCGCGGTGGGCTTAAGGTTTGGTGTGCGCTGTAATTGCACCTTGTTTGCTGTTCCTTTTCCATGAACTTGGCAAGAGCCCGGAGTCGATTGACATTTCTCACAAGTACGACGTCCTCGTCTTCCATGTACCCTGGCGATGTGTCGTTCCCGAAAGCAGGGTCCGTCAGCAGGCGGAAGTACTTGAGCCAATCTACCTGTGGGAAAGCGGTTCTGTGTACGGGCATCACAATTTGGTCTCGGGATGATTTCAGAGCAGAAAAGCACATACCTCCGATATAGCCTTACTAAGTTCTTGAATTGTCATCCTTGAAACACCCTGCTCTGGCATGCTGTAGTAAGGTTTCAATTCCTTGAAGTGAAACAGTCGTGAATCCATTTAAGTAAGGTATAAAAAAATCTATTAACCGCGTTTACTTTAATTGCGAGTGTAGCGGAAGTTACGAGAGCGAGTTCCGGGCTTTTAGGGCCCCAGCTAAAAAAAATTAAAGCCGTTTACAACTCCCTGTAACGCCGAATTAGAGCGCAGCTCTTGAGGAGGAGGGGAAGGCACGGGGGGGGGTCACGTGACCTCGGGGAGGTGGGGTCACGTGGCCTGGAGGTCACGTGACCTCGAGGAGAGGGGGGGGAATTTTCCCCGCTAAATTTAGCGGGGAAAATTTTCCGCTAGATTTAGCGGGGAAAATTTTCCGCTAGATTTAGCGGGGAAAATTTTCCGCTAGATTTAGCGGGGAAAATTTCCCGCTAGATTTAGCGGGGAAAATTTCCCGCTAGATTTAGCGGGGAAAATTTTCCGCTAGATTTAGCGGGGAAAATTTTCCGCTAAATTTAGCGGGGAAATTTACCCATCATGCACCGCGCGGTTACGCCGACGGCGACGGCGACGGCGACGCCGCTCAAGCCGGAAACAGGTGCCTAAGAGCTGCGCTCTAAAAATGAAAGCCGCTTACAACTCCCTGTAATGCCGGGTGGAGCGCAGCTCTTGAGGAGGGGAAGGCGCGGAGGGCGGGGTCACATGACCTCGGGGCGGTCACGTGACCTCGGAGGAAGTCACGTGGCCGGGGGGTCACGTGACCTCGGGGGTCACGTGGCTGGGGGTCACGTGACCTGGGGGCCACGTGGCCTAGAGCGTCACATGACCTGGGGGTCACGTGACCCGCAAGGTCACACAAGGTCACGTGACCTTCGTCACGTGACCTTGGGGTCACGTGACTTTGGGGTGACCTTGCGGTTACGCCGACGGCGACGGCGACGCCGCTCAAGCCGGAACGGGCGCCTAAGAGCTGCGCTCTAAAAGTGAAAGCCGTTTACAACTCCCTGTAACGCCGAATTAGAGCACAGCTCTTGGAGGAGGAGGAGCGAAGGGTATTGGGGGGGTCATGTGACCTCGGGGAGGGGGGGGTCACGTGACCTTGGGGGGGGTCACGTGACCTCAGGGGTCATGTGACCTCGGGGGTCACATGACTTCGGGGGTCACGTGACCTCGGGGGTCATGACCTCGGGGGTCATGACCTCGGGGGTCACGTGACCTATGGGGCGGGTCACATGACCTGGGGGCACGTGACCTCACAATTACGCCGACGGCGACGCCGCTCAAGCCAAAACGGGCGCCTAAGAGCTGCGCTGTAAAACGCACGCTGTGCAGTGCAAACATCATCCAGGGCAACGTGCTCGTAGCTTCGGCTTTCCTCGCACATAACGTGAAACCAACTATTAATACAATATTGATTAGGAAACCCACAAAAGATCACGCAGTCGCCAGCGAAAAAATTAATTGATAAAGGCACACGTAATGGCAAGCAGGGCGGAAAAAAAGCCTGATTCTTAAAAAAAATTAAATAAGATTTATTTGATTTAAATCAGATTCGTTAGATTTAAACCACTGTAGCTAAAATTGTAATTATTTACCACTAGATGTAGTTTTAACATGGCAGATTGATTGGCGAATTCGTCCTATTACTGATAAGAATGCGGAATAAATAATTATGCTGTAAATGTACAGTTTAATTAACAACTTTTTATTGATGAAATGAATGCCATACTAAAACATAAAACAGCTTGATTTTTTAACATTTACCATTTTTTAGACCACCTGAGACTGGGTCGACACCACGACGTCTCAGACGTCGTCGTGTTTCTTCCACCCAGTCTCAGGTGGTCTAAAAAGATGGTAAACTTACACCAGGTCGCCTGCGCCCTAACTGTTTTTAGAGCGCAGCTCTTAGGCGGCCGTCTCCGGCTTGAGCGGCGTCGGCGTCGCGTCGCCGTCGGCGTAACCGCGCGGTGCATTATGGGTAAATTTCCCCGCTAAATTTAGCGGAAAATTTTCCCCGCTAAATTTAGCCGAAAAATTTCCCCGCTAGCTTTAGCGGAAAAATTTCCCCGCTAAATCTAGCGGAAAAATTTCCCCGCTAAATCTAGCGGAAAGGTTTTCCCGCTAAATCTAGCGGAAAAAATTTCCCCACTACATTTAGTGGGAAAATATCCCCGCTAAATTTAGCGAAAAAATTTCCCCGCTTAACCTAGCGGAAAGATTTTCCCGCTAAATCTAGCGGAAAAATTTCTCCGCTAAATCTAGCGAAAAAATTTCTCCTCTAAATTTAGCGGAAAATTTTCCCTAAATGGGAGGCGAGGAGGAGAAGAGGAGGGGCATAGCCTCCTCTCTTTACCTTCCACTCCTCCTCCTCAAGAGCTGCGCTCTAATTCGGCGTTACAGGGAGTTGTAAATTTCATTGATTTTTTAAGTTAGATTAAACGCTTTATTTTATTTTTATTTTCGCTCGATTACAAAAGGACATTACCTTTCTTCTAGTTTTTGTTTCTTTCTGTTGGGTTTTGATTTTATTGCAATAGGACGTTACATAGCTGACAACTGAACTGAAAGGTAGAATCAACCTCTACGTTCCGATTTGCTTTGAAGAGTCATTTGTATAAATCAATCTTGCTTGAAAAAATAGTTTGTTAAACAAAATACACACTGAAAACGTCAAACGATAGAAAAACAGTGAATGAAAATATTTACGGAATTAGTTTTGCGGGAAAAGTTTGATTTAAAGAATCAAACTAAATCTGGTCCGAATAAATCACAATTTAAATAGTGATTGAAATCGAGATTTAAGGCATATTGATTTTTCCTGTGCACCAATTGTTCGCAAGTCATTTATACAGGGTGTTTAATTTTAATTTGGACACATTTACTAAAAAGAACAACGTAAAAGTTACGCTAATGCGTATTATGCGGGTGAGTTATACGGCCAGGAAGACATCATTAGTTGGCTAATCTTTACGACAAGTCTGATAATTAACTAAAATTTCCTAATTAACATTTTAATTAGTGAAGATAAATACATGGTTTTACTTAGAAACTTGCTAATATTAACAAAGAATGCAGTAAATCAGTCAATTTTAGAACGACTTGAAAAACGTAGGAAACGCGGGGATGTGCTAAATTTACCACTCGTGCAGCAGGCGCAAAGCTAGCATTAGGGAAATCCGGATAATAATCTAATCATAGAAGCCCTTCCTCCCCTCCACCAGCTTTGTGTCTACTGCATGAGAAGTAAGTTTGGTGCACCGTGCACCCCACGTTTTCCACGTGCTTCAAGTCGTTCTACAACTGTGAGTTAGTGGTTCTCGAGAAAGTTTGTTATTGAAACCATATGTTTATGTTTACCAATTAAAAAGTTAATTAAGACATTACAGTTAATTAGTCTACTTATTGTGAAGATAAGCCGCCTATATAATGTCCCCCTGGCCGTATAACTCACCTGCACAAACAGCATTAGCGTACTTTTTACAGACTTTCTGTAATAAATCTGCGTGAATTCAAATCAAACAGCCCTTATCCACAGGCAAGTCATTTATGCAAATAGGCTACCATGGAATCCTAAATCGGTCTCACGAGAAAAGCGGGAAGTAAATCAACTGACAAAAGTTAACATAATAAATAGTAACAAACAGAACAGTTATTCCAGGAGAGCACGTTAGGATCAAGATTTAGCTGACCGAATTTGTCAAGCAAAGAGTTGTAAAAAAATTTATGGAAAGTTTTGCAAAAAAAATGCAAAAAAACCCCAGCCATTTTAGGAATCAAGGTCAAGCATGAAAGCAGATATTCAGTCTCGCAGGGCAGGGATCTACGAAAAATTTGACGTGAGTTAGGAACGAAAAGAAGCGGAGTCTATAGAAATAACCAGATGAAAGAAATTTGGTGTTTAGAACTTTTATGGGGCGTGCTGATTAAAGGCAATAATAAGAAATGAAAAGTACTGTGCTCATCTCCAGATCTGTGGGAAGTGAAACCACCTTTTCTATTTCCAGGATCCAGCTAAGGCACCAAAATACAATATCGCTAAAATATCTTTAAAATAAATAAATGTAATTTTTAGACGAAGTAAGCAAAAGTGCAAGTTGGTTTAGGTCACACAATTGGGATGGGAGTGTAAAGGTGTGTCAAAAAATTTAGTAAGCTACATTCAAGACGTGTTGTTTTTGACCCCTTGACCTCGGGTGTTTTTAACCTCGGGTGTACATTATGCGTGTAATTTTTAGTATTTTGAAGAAATACAGAAGTATTTTGTCGATTCCAGATGTTCACGATATATTTTTTAAATCTTTAGTGCGCTTGACTATACCGCCATAAAAAAACGGATTCATTAAAAAAACTGATTAGGGTAGATAAGGTAAATGAAGATTTCAATATTACAAAACGCTTTTACAAAAGTATAATTAACTACATATGCAGAACGATACGTTTGGGGATAAAACCATTCTTCCGAGTAAACAAGAGGAGAGTCCTTTTATTTTTTTATTTTATAACATTCCAAGACGATTCCTTTCTATTACAAAAGATAGAATTATATTGACTAATGACTGCTTTAACTCTTTAACGACTGTCATTAAGGATCGCGGCTGCCTTATATTCCTCCCAACGTTTCACAGACAGATAATTTCGCAAGTTTTTCTTATAATCCAAAAAGTCTTATTGTTAGACCGGGTTAGAAGTGGGGGACCTACACGAAATGAACCAGGTAACTAGAAAGCCCAAATAATTTTATCACAAAATGTGTTTTATCAGCCGAATTTTACTAAAAATACCGTCACAAAGAAACGTAAGTTAATTTCTTTTGCTAAATATGGCAGGAAATTTGACGGCACGTGACCACGTCATGTGACCAAGTCACGTGACATTACTTTCTGGTAGCTTTGTGAGGTGATGGAGTGCTCTCAGCAGATTCTGTGTTCTCCGGTCTTTGTCGACATCGTCAAGCATGCAATTTTTTTCAACATTTCCAATCACTTTTTTTGAATGTTTTGGGAAATCACGCAGAAACCCATTAAGCAGGCCAGCTAACCTAATGCTTGCGGCATCAAAATTACCCTTACTAGAGTCAAGAAAATGTTTCGTAGTATTTATTTGAAGCACTGGCTGAAGTAAGTAAGAGTAATCGCTAACGCCTGGTCTGTAGACCAGTTAAACCCAATTAAAATAATAAGTGCGAGCAGAGGTTAATATGTCAGTGATTTTATGTGTTGGATAAAGTATACATAAAAGGTACATGAAGTGAAGTACAAAGTGAATGAAAGCTTATGTAATTCAAGTAAAGTAGTAAGTATATTGGGTGCAATGTACTTGTAGTAAAGTACCACAAATATAATGTACTCTCATAGTAAAGTAAAAGTACTTTTTAACTGAATCATGAAAGAGTACAAGTACTCTTTCATGATGTCCTTTCATTCCCCTATACACCTTTTCCGCTTACTCTCGTTCCCGACTGTCAAGTGGGCATATCCGGTATGGGCGACGAAAAAATATTCAAAACGTTTCAACCTGCAAATAGTAAACAAACAGATGGGAGACAAAACGAGAATGAGTGACGGTTACGCTTATCTCCTAAATGCATTCTATTGGCGTGGCGGCGGCAAAACAATGTTTTCGCCCATATACGGAAGTGGCAATATTTCAAGATGGCGGCGCCCTTATGAAAAAGGTCTATAGTTCTTGTTTTAACTGGTATGTATAGTTCCAAGGGTAATCGGGGGTTCATCAGGTTTTTTCGAAAATGGCAGCGAATATTGGATAAACTCAAGTGGATTAAGAGTTGACAAAACAACCTTTTGTGATACATATTTAACAGGACCTATTTCGAGGAATGTATGTTAAAAAGGGAGTTGTACTTTTCTTGAAAAGTACCATAAAATACTTTAAGTACAAGGGCATACCCAGAGAAGGTAATTGAGGTGAAGTACAAGTATTCTAAACCTCCTGAAATTAGTGCTTTAAATACAATGTGCTTAAATTACTTCCCAAGACTAAACGTACGGGCGCGCGTGCCCTCTCCCATTTTGAGTGCGGATTAAAGCTGTGCGCGCGACCTCCTCTCCTAATGCCAAGAAAAGTTGTCCTTGAATATAGTGAACTCACCATGAAGTTTAGAAAAAAAGACGGAAGAATTCAAGAACATGGAAGGACTGCAAGTAGCAGTGTTGGTAGGAATCGAGAAGCACCAGACCAATAAGAGGAACGATAGAATCACTTAGTGGAAACATGTGCGCAGTATGAATTCTAAAGCCAAATTGTGTGTAAAGCGATGTGCAATTCAGAGCAAAACGTTGCGGCGGGCGATAGCAAGCGCGCACGATAACGTACTTATGGACACACTGCAAGCTCTCACAAATCAGTTGCAGCTGATGTCGCAATATCCACATGATAACGTTCAAGGTTTTTGTTTACCGTGATGAAACTTTCTCCGCTACATCTACGTATAACTTTCAACACATGCGACAATTTCGTTAACGTAGAAAACACTCGAAAGTCACATTTCAATTATACAGCAGCATTACTCAATGACATGTCAGTAAATAAGGACAGGTCAGCGTGGTTGTGGGTGACACCCCTGTTACGCGGGAAAGTTAATGCCCTTCCAACGAGTTACATCAGTCTGATCGGAGAATCGGTTCGCAATCCTAACAAAGAGCATCTCGCGTGACGCGGGCTGATTGGCTGATCACATAATGACATTCGGGGGAAATAACATGAACTTTCCCGTGTGAAATAATTTTTACATTACAGCAACACTCTTTTACAGCAATACTTTTTGTTATTACTAAACAAATGCATGCTAGATTTCTGCAAAACTTAGCAACACGAGCCTCCTCTACAAAGGCATCATTATCCACAAAGCAAGTGTGTTTTCGGCGTCGACGAACTAGGCTTTCTTGAATATGTTGTTGACAGTCAAATAATTCGTCCCTTGTTCTACAAAGTCAGAAGTCAGTACAATAGTATTCTCCGCCGCCTTGCGCCTGCAAACTGAATAGATTGCATTAGTTAATTCATTCAATTTATTCTCAAATGTGTTTAGTTATTTTCTTCCCTGTACTGTAGAGAAAAAAAAACGAAAAAACATTACGAATTACATACATTGGGTCTGGCTCTGGAGTCTGGACAAATCAAACCTTGAATGATTTCAAAAAGATAAACTCTCTCAGTTCTGGCGCAATCCTGCTTTACTGTCGCCATATGATGCCTAAATAAATGTCAGAGGTGATGTCTCATGTGGGGAAACAGGAGCTGTTTAGCAGCAGCATGTAAACAACAACTTTTAACTTTGAGCAGTTAAAAAAAGATCTAATGCCATTTGAGAAATACCAGAATTCCAATGCATATATCCTGCTGAAGGTTTCTCGTCTCGGAACAGATTGACGAATTTAAATGACTGCGCCTAGTTCCGGAAATTCATGGAAGGCTCAGCTCCTTTGTTTTATTTATAAAGATTCAGCTCTAATAACTTTATTCTTTCTTTCTTTCTTGTGTCCAGGAACAGCCGAAGCCTGAATACTGTTCTTTGCGAAGGCTGACTACACCAACCATCCGAAAAGCTCTGATTATTTGGTTGCAATAAGTAAAAGCTCTGATAAACTTCGAAGTTTAAGTAAAAGAAACTTGAAAAAAAAACACTCTCCGTTTTGTAAAAAATAAAATAAAATAAACAACGACTCTGAAAACACAAAACCCTATCCATATTCTATAATGATATGCGAAAAACGCATTGGAAGAAAACGAAATCTAAAAACTAAGTAGTATGAGCGGACTTATCACTTTTTTGAGGCTGAAAACAATCTCCCTTACCTTATGCATGTGCCACACATATGAAACACAAAATATTTTTGGTGGTGTGCGTAACATATATTTAACTAAAATATCGCGAATCAAAAAGATTATTAACCACAGCTGGAAGAAAACCGTGCTATTTATGTGCCATCGGACAGGGAAAGTATGGTAGGTAGCCGTGGCCAAACGACAAAATGGACATCTTGAAAACCCTTGGATGTTTTTGTTATTTCTACAAAATTTAACTGTGCGTTAATCACAGTTGTCATGTCTAGTTATTACAGACCTCGCTAACGTAGATAACCCTCTATATAAACAAGAGTTTTGTGGATGGACTGTGTAAATACATGTATTTTTGTCTTGTTAACATAAACAATTCACATTATGGACAATTTTATTTTGGAAAGTGGGGGAGCTGTCCATGTTAACGAGATATCACTGTAATATGCATTTTAATTCTCACGTATGTTATTGTAAAATATATGGGTCGTATAAGTTCATATGGTAATGCCAATATGGTTGGAACTTCAGTACGTTTCTAAAAACACCCTTGTTTTGTGATAGTGCTTACCTCATTGAGGCTCTTCGCAAACCGAAGCATCTCTTCAATTTGAAGGTTTATATCTTTCATCCACGCGTCGTTTTCCCATGAGATGTTTCCACCATCCGGATACCGGTACTGAGTAGCAATCGTTCGAAGGAATCCTTTGAGTCCATTCACCGCTGTCGCATTGCCCAAAAGTTGAGGGGGAACATCGAGGATTGAGTGTCGAGCTGCAAGGTTCAGGAAATCTAAGATGGTCGTGAGGATGCTTCAGGGAATGGTCTTGGGCGTCGCAGCTAGCAGGAATTGTACAATTCCTGCTAGCTGCGACGCCCAAGACCCACATCGCAGTTAACAGAACGGTACTTAGTTCAAGTATTTTTTTCTACACTAGCAGCAGTTTCATGATCAGCAGTTCATTTTCTGACCCACAAGCAGTGGAGGAGACGCCAGTACTGTCACTGGCAAGACACAAAGCGCAGTTCTTTTCCTCGAATGCCCAGCCTCCAACAGGCGCTCGTTGTTGTCAGTCGTGCTTTGGCTGAACCTGCGTGCACACTCTGAGCTCACAAGACACCCAAAGCGAAGGTAGGAAATTCTCACTGGAGGCGAGACGACTAAAAAAAAACTTCCTGCCTTTATTATCCTGCCAGTGACAGACGTGTGCAACCAAAAGCGTCGCTATGATGGGCTTTCCACTATTGGCAAAACCATGGGCATAAGAGCACTGTCAGACTGTCAACTCGGACGGGGTTCATTTGAGAACACGATGGCTCCCAGCTTTCCTTTGTGCTTTTTAAACACACAATCGAACTTGTCGTCGGAACCGATGACAAGTAGGCAGAATCTCTACTCGTGACGTCACGGCGATGCAAATCCCGGTCGTGACGTCACGAATGGAAGGCACAAAAAGGCGGCACAAAAACATCTCGGTGCTAATAGACCATGGCACAAAAAAGCTTTTGGCAGCTGTCATTCCAGACGTTCGTGCGTCTGGCGCGCACTTCCCTTGCATGCCCAAGTGGCAAGCTCGCGTCGCACGACATTTATTATCGCACGTCAGACTCTTACTTTTCGCAAAGTGTGAAATGGGGATCACACGCATCCTCTTATCATCGATCCCTTTTGTTCAATCCTATGGTTCCTATCACTTGACCCCGAAAAAAATAGAAAGCAAGAGGGCTTGTCACGAGGGTCAATATTTGTGCGTCTAACTTAGATTAGCTATGATTACTTCTAGCTAGGCAACCACCCCATGCGGGAATAGTAACTAAATTCCACTCGCCTGAATAATCCTGCGGTCCCTGCGCTGACCATCGATCTGAAAACGAACTGAAAGCAGAGCCTGGTTATGGCCGACGTGGGCCAGCCGTGTCTCTGCCTTGAGCCAGTCATAGAACGTGGCCCTCCATTGTGGCAAGAAAAGGGGTAGCCGCCCATGATGTCCAACTCCAGCATCACGGGGTCCTTGCCCTCTACAGTTCTCCGTGGGTGTTCTGTAGGCCAATGGAAGAAAGGCAACAAAAGCCTTAAGGCTTATTCCCACAATGGACACTTTTCAAAAGTGCGCGCCATCTAGCAGCTATTGCACCAATTATTCGAGACCGCCATTGTTTGGGCAAGTACTCTAGGCACGTAACGGACATTAGGGTTGCGTCATCGTTCGGCGTCGACTTGGCTCAGCTCCTATGCAAAACGAGCGCTGCGTCAGCGTTAGGCGAGGGCTCGGATCCAATCACACGCTTCGTGCCCCATGGATGGATGGATGCTAACGGCTGTACCCTTTATATCTAACGGTAGCTTGCGCCGCCTAGCCTTTCCTTCGCTAATTTGCTTACCCGCTGCAATTTCGTAACCCAGAAATGGCGACCGCCAATGTTGCTTGACGGGATTTTACAAAGGCCTGTTAAATTTGGTTGCAAACGAGTGTTTTGTGCAGCCTCGTACAGCCCCACGACGAGAGAACACGCCATAGACAAGATGAACGCGTCTGCCGCTTTGCCGTGAATACTCGGCGAGCTTCAGAGCGTTTGCCACTTGGGGCGGTCGGGGAATTCACTGAGGATGACGTCATGCGAAGGCCTTGACTTCTACCTGGTACTGGTCAGGGGCGACGACGGAATGGCGGCTTACCGTTCTCGCAGTGGCGCACGAAATCCACGAGGTAGGCCTCCGGTTCGTTCATGGGCTCGAAGTGTCCGTCGAGGAGCGCCGTCTTGGCAGCTTCGAAGTCCTCCAGGGAGCGGTTAGACGCCGCCTCCCAGATGGACTCGTTCCGCTCGCTGTCCCAGCGTTGGCAGGCGAACAGGTAGAAGTCCTCGCAGGGGTCCAGGGACTCGTTCATGCTCTGCTGCAGTCTCTGCGCTTAAGGTTGCCATAAGCACTTAAGGGTGCTGTAAGCAACTCTACAAGTTGTTTCACGCATCTGCGTTGCAGCGTGACCTCGTGCGTTGAGCCAATGCCGCGTCAAAAAATCAAAGCTTTTGCACTAGAATTTGGATGTCATCGCAGTGAGATCGAGAGAAGACGCAGATTGGTCACGAGTAGTGCATCAGTGTTCGGCTGGGTCTGGTGTCCAATCAGCGCATCGAAAGCCGCTCGGCATCGGGCTCGCGTCCATTTGCTGAGTAGGCGCCATCCGACTGTGATGACGTTCCATAGAGGATGAGTGGGTGCGTTCGGAGGCCTTGATTATTCTAGCTGGTGTTGGTTGTGCCTGCTTGTAACCACTGACCTCAATAAAACACTTCAAGCCCCTGGATAAAATTTACACTGCGCGTGTCTTACAAGTATTGATAACCGCTGTTAGGTAAACGCGACAGACATGTGCCAACAGCGAGTGCTGTGGTGGCATTCGCTTCCAAGGGCCGCTCATTTCGATGCTGCCACTATCCGCACCCAAATGCCGCGCGGGGCAACGGAGTCGCAGATTGGCACATTTGACGCTACATGTAAAGGAGGGCAGTCGTGCGGGAACGCCCGGAACCCGGAAGTGACGTCGCCGGTTTCGTCAACGGTTATATTTCTCGTGTTCCGGGTGACGGATCGAAAGCTTAAAGTTTTCGACTTTTCGGAACCCGCACCCTCCCGGAGTCCTCGCAGTAGCTAATCAGAAAAGAACGGAGGTCCACCTTCCTCGCCCTCCTCACAAACCATGGGGGAGTTGAGCCCGATAAACATTGCCTGTGGAAATGTTTACGGTCTCTGCGTTTCGCAGATCTCCCACGTAGATCGCTGTGAAGAGCTCTTCGAGTGCTTTGCGGCAAGGTAGACGCGCATACGCTTCTTTTGCGGCGTGTAGCTGCAACTGAGTTGCATCTCGTTGTAATCGTCGATGGCGAGGGTAAAAAGTCGTTTCGCACAGACTCACCGATCGCTTGACAAGAGTCGGTCTTGCAGACGTCTCTCGTGGGTGCTGTTCCTGAAAGGTGTTAAAACATTCGCTCGCGGTTAGGACAAATGAATGGCATTTTGCAGGAAGTTAGAGGTCGAACCACGCGTCGAAAATCGCGTTGCATGCACAACTCCGTATTAAAAAAACACACACACACGAACAGACACATAAAAAAGAAAACCCTCAGCCCAGATTTATTGACAAAGCCACACGGTTTTGAAGTACATAGATTCATGGGGAAATGAAGCAGAGGCATTCTGGCAATAAAGTGCTACTTGCCGGCCATCCCGCTGCGTTGGTTTGAAGCTACAGTGGCACTGTTCATGTATCATTCAAAATACACTTTGTTCGCTGCAAACATGTATGATAAAAATATTTGCGGACAGACCTCAGGCATGTTTAAATCATGTTTGATTCTTCGAACATGCCTGCAGAGAGTTTTTGTGTGACCAATGTCACACAAGGAAGACCTCAGTATGCAGGCTGCATCATGTATTACCGCTCTGACCGTGGCTTAAAGAACCCCTGAAAAGAATTTTTCTTTAACAGTCTGGGTGGGACACGCGTGTCAAAAAAAATAAGATTACTTGAAAAAAAAAAAAAGATTAGAGCAATGTTGATGGCGCGAGACGCGATTTATACTTTGTCTCACCCTAGCATGGACTAACCGCGAAGGCTGTGCTAGCGCGAGCGGCCAGCCTTGACTGCCTTGGCTAGAGCACTTGCTGCACGAGCGCCTCGTGCAGCCGCCGCGGCTTCATTCAAAGCGACTAGCTCGCGCTTTTAGCACGCGCGGCTAACAATAGTCCATACTAAGGTGAGACGAAGTATAGTTGGTAGTCACCTCCTTTCCACTTGTTTTCTCTCTCGGCATTTCGGGCGCGTGGAGGACAGGTGGATCGGCTTCATTTTCACGACCGAGATGGTCATTCCGGAATGACCCGTGACGTCATGGATTTCACGCTCAGAATTTCAAATAAATCTCTTGCCGTCAGTATTGCTTTAAATTTTTTTTCTCGCGTAAATTCTTTTTTTTTTTTGGCACGCGTGTTTCAACTAGACTTTTTAAATTTTTTTTTCAAGGGTTCTTTAAGGCTTCTCAACTGGACATATATAAGTTGATAAACTCTGCAGTATGAGCCTAAATTAACCATGTGCGCAGCATTGCATTTTATAACTCAACCATGATGTATAACCCTTTCTGACGACGTGACAGTTCCTGGCAGTTTTCTTTTCTTTTCTTTTATAATCTGTAAACTACTTTATTTTCGTTATTTAATATTATTTATGGCAAAAGGGCGGTTAGAAAACAATAGTTTGGCGACAATCCCAGCAGGAAATAAATCTTTATTTTTTTGTTGTGGTTTTCTTTCGTAACCTTCTAAGCGCTCTATTAATTAAACCGCGGGGTATGTTCCGAGTGGAACATACAAATTGGGAGCTCTTCTTGATCTACTTTCAGCATGTTACAATTATCGTTAACAGAACGCTGGTGGATGCTGGGTAGAAAATTATTATTAAAAGTGCACAACTCGCTATAAACTGCTTCGAAATCAGCTTTACCGCAGTCACAAACGCATTACAAAGTATTAGGTACAGTTGTTTATGGTACATCTAAATCAAACTTCAGCAGACGATGATACCTGAGTCCAGTTAATGTAATACGGGTCAGTCTAAAATGATACTCGTTGTTAAGACAAGGTTTAGTATACATATACTGATAAGGACTACATGCGAGTAGGCTGGATTCCAAGTCGCGAGAAAATATAATGAAAATATAAACTGATAAAGTAATTGCACTTGGGGGATAATGGTTGATCAGCTGACAGAATACAGTGACAGGAAATTGTAACTATGGCATAGCAACGAAAGGCGAAGTGGAAGAGCGCACGACTACTTTATTAATTGAGCCGAATCGAACCAATTAATTGGTTCGCACTCGGCGGAGGGTTGCATGCGCCCAGTTCTACGAGAATAAATTGCCGAGACTCTCCAATGGCCGTGCGCCATAGTGCGACCCACACCAACCACAAGCAAGCAATGTTTCTGCAGAGTTCCCATATCGCGCGACTACGAACCGTACCTGCGAAACATGGGCCGGCGATGGAGTGTGTTCCCACCAGGACGGCGGCCATGATGCAGACGACTCCGACCGAGCAGCCGAGCCCTATGAGGGCGGCCCTCCGGTTGTTCCGGAGGAAGTCGGCAAACTTGGCTCCGCAGCGACGACTGACGATGTATTTTCCCGCAGCGTTGGGCAAAAGAAGAAGAGGGGGGGGGGGGGGGGCAAGGAGCGTTAAAAACAGTTGTAACACAAAATGTGTTTTATCAGCCGAATCCTGTGAGAAAACCGTCATGAAGAACCATGATGAAGAATCACCACGAAGGATTCTGACGTCATGTGGCTCTATGACGTTAGAGTCACACAAAATCAGAGTGTAACACGACATCATAGAGTTTAGTAATGTCACACGCACACCTAGCACGTGCACCGTTCATTCACAACGCAACACAACTTTGATACTAGATCAGTTGACGAAAACTGCGGTTTGGCCATGCGCCGAGACTGCTTTGCTTGGCCGCTATACATGACCTCCTCACTCAGAAATATACAGAGATGGCGTTTGATTATAATTGAAGCAGATTTATGCTTTAAAAAGGCGGTGAAAGTTTAGACGACTGCCGTCTTCACCATGTATTTATGAGGCGCGGCGGATATTAGATGAGGGAATAATCGTCATGGCAAATTGAATAATTAACTAATATCTGTTAATTAACTTTTTAATCAGTGGATTTAGAGGTCACGTTGAAATCGCAGTATTGACGGAAATTACAATTAGAGGCCATACCACATTAAAGAGATGGCAAAATTGTAATGGTTTTGGAAAAACTTTGAAAATTTCAGGTTTTTTAGCTGGATTAAAAAATTGCGCTCAAAAAAGCGCACTGCAAGCCCGGCCCAGAATGACGCTTAGGAGAGTGACGTAGTCGTTCTAGTCACATCCTCACTCGTGTCGTCTGCGAACCCACCAAAAATCTGTTCGAATTAAAACCTCGAACACCCTGCACGTTGTCGAACTGCCAGCCATGTTTCCTCGCACACAGACAACTCACGCAAACTTCATCTCACTATTCCTGGAACTGACATATCTTTAAATTATCTCCACTCCAGTTATAACTTCCCGAATGGAATGTACTCCCGGGTAATATTGTAACCTTGCAGGACCCTACCGATTTTCTAAATGTTTTCCTCATTGCCACGTTTGAAATGTAACAATGATAGTTAACACGTACTCTGATGTTTCGCCCTTCTACCCCCTTTATGCAAAGCCCCTGCGGGCGATTAGAAACGGCAAATGAATATGAAACGCAAATCTGGCTTCCCGGTCTTTATTCACGATCGACTATGACTCACGCGGCCATGACGTCACGCATGCGGTGGCGCTGTCGACGGCACTGCGCATGCGCAGATGCTGACTCTCCCGAATTCGGTTTCTGCGCACGCGCAGTGCCACACGTGGTGGGCAAACGCGGCTTGTTTGTAAACTGCGTATCGTCATACGAGCAAGTGTCTGTGCGGGTTGTGACGTCAGAACGCCGAGTTCTGATTGGCTCCGATCGAAGGATAGTGGGTAGACATCAAGGCAGCTTGCTTTGAGGTCTGCCCACTATCCTTCCATCAGAGCTCGGCGTTCTAGATGACACCACAACCCCTGCTCAAGAAGCAGACGAACTTGCGCTCCGTATAGTAACTGGCAGCTTAAGAAACGCAAGGTGTAACTACTCCCAAACACCTTAATATCGCTTGGCGGCCATTTAAATCGCGTCATTAGCCGATAAGAGCACATCACGAATCAAAATGCTCGAGCATCTTGGTTTGTGCCCTGGAACGCGACTCCGACTGGTGTGTTTACCGCGTCCAAACAAAAAGTGGTCCCTGGATTTCCGCCTGATGACGTCATAGAAGTGTCACGCTGCCGCCGGTCGCGATCCTGGCGGTGCCATAGCAGCAGTGATGGACATGGCAGACGTTTGTTCTGCCCGCTGTCCATTTTGACAGTCTACGGAAGCTTCGTGTAGTCAGGAGTTGGGACGCCGCGACGACTGTCGCGGCGTCCCAACTCCTGACTAACACTCGCGTTCGCTCGCGCTTTTACGTTAAGGTCGCGACATCCGACAGCACGACACTCCGGCTTTTTTTTTTTGTGACGTCATTCGTTGCAACTTCGGGACCACTTTCGATGCATGGGCGGTATGGGACGGTAAACGCACCAGTCAGAAAGAAGGGAGTTTTAGGGAACCGTTTTTGCACATCCGATACGGTATACGATGGGTACTCCGGTACGAAGTGCGCGTATGCGAGTCTTCTGCGGTAGCGCATGCGCAGTTCATACCGGAGGGCCCGTCGTACCGTATCGGACGGGCAAAAACGGTTGCCTAAAACTCTCTAGAGACGCGTTCGGGCACCGTCAGAACACGACACGGTCTGCGTTTCCTAAATGAAAGCGTAAGAGACCAGGAGTTATCCCCGAGCGTCTTAATCTTACCGCCCCGCAGTCAATCTGAGTGAGACACCGAATTAACAAAGCAAGATGCTTAAACACAATACAGTCAGCCCCGCTTTTATTTCTTGAAGATGTCAGTGCATAGGTCTCAGAATATTCTAATTAAAATGTCTACCTCCATGGACAAATCGAGCTGAAACACCAGATCCGGTCTTTTTCTTCGTGTGCTGTTCTCCAACGCTCCATAATCTCTCTCAGTTTGTCAAATGGTCAGCCACCTTGGTTGCTCGGAGGCAAAACGCCGGCCTATGGATCTCTAGGTAGGGTTCATGTCCCCAGGTATTTGGTTCAAATACCGCGTAGCGGGTTCGAATCCCGGTCGAAGTGCACACAATCTGACGGAAGCTTCTTGCGCAAAAGGCGCAGTGTAACAGAGCTTTCGGTTGCATGCCATACCTTTTGAGTCCGGACTATTCGACAAAAGTCCAATTGGGGGTTTTGACGTGCTCAGCCAACGAAGGGCATCTGGCACGCCCCAGTAGAGGACTGAGGATTAATCGTCAGTCCTCCGCTGAGGCGTGCCAGATGCAATTTGTTGGTTTGGCACGTCGAAAACCCCAATTGAACGTTTGTCGAATAGTCAGACAAAACTCAAAAGGTATGGGACTTCAATTTCGCATTCCAATTCCTAGCTCGGAGCACAGCTCCCTTAAACAAATCACAGGCACGCCAAAAAACCACAAATGACTGTTTCAGCTTATGTCGTCCTATGTAGTACATGTGCAAACCTTGCACTCATTAAAAAAAAAGAGAAATTCTATACAAGTGTTTTTTTACAATGTCAATGCACCACAATTTCAAATTTATTATCTTTCCGGTGCCTTGTTTGTGAAAAAAAAAGAGAAAAGAGTAAAGAAGCAAATAAATACTTTTACTGCACACTCCAAGCATGTACTGACATAGTAAGCATGGGCAAATGATAACGCACAATGCAGTCGGGAAAAATGATACGAGAACGTAGCAGATAGATATATAGAATGATTGTCATAGCATTAATTGCAATATGCCAAGAAAGCAATGTAAAGAAAATAAATGAGTAGTTGTCTACTAAGCAGTGACTCTCGCGTTCCGGTGTAGAATCCTCTCACGTTACTAGAATTAAGCTAAATAGGACATATATACGTTTATAAATAAAGGACAATGACCCAAAGGGTTTGAACTGAACGAACTTTATTGTGTTGGTTGAAGTCTTACCACGGGGACACCCATCATCGCTGTACAGTTTGATCTATGTGTTGATAGATAAGAGAGGCTTCGATATTTTGTACATATGCACGTGTGGACTGGCCAGGTGTAGGCCCATTCGTCACATGCCAATTCGTCATAGGCCAACTTGTAACAGGGCGACGTGTCGCGTAGGGAAATTCGTCATGGGGGAACTCGTCGTCACTTAGCACATTAAAAAAAGGAACGCGCGAAGTGGCGGCACTCGAATTCACATGACACTGCGCAGACATGCATGTTAACTGAGATATCAAAATTGGCATTTATAAATACGGCATGCATTTATAAATGCGAATTTATAACGAGCTCCTGCTTGGCACGACCACCAAACTGAGGTATGTAATAAATACAAATAAATATATATTAGATAGAGACTGTCTAGTAACGTAAGTAGTTCGCAAACATTTGTATGCATTTATTACATTTGAACAGCTGACACTAGTCTAACACCAACAAGGGTGAACGGCCTACATCTTAAGGTTATGATGATATTGCTACTAATGCAAAGGTATAAGCTAGTTGGACAAGAATAACGATAATATTATCGTTATTCTTGTCCAGTACGCTTGCACCTAAGCATTAATTCCATTATCATCATAACCTTAAAATGCAGGCCGTTCACCCTTGTTAGTGTCAGATTGCTGGCAGCTGTTAAAACGCGTTTGCTCAACTGACGTCTACCTCCTGGTTAACTTGGTTGGTAGGGCTCTCCATTGGAAATGGAGAGGTCCCTGGTTCGATACCAAGACCAGGCGAATTTTTTCAGTCGCGCACCAGCCACCTAGCTGTGTTTTGAGATTTGTGTTTGTCCTCTCGTCCCTCTTGTTTCCCCTCTCCAGGGAACAATATCGTTATTCCTGTCCATCTTGCTTGCACCTTTGCATTCATTGCGTTAACATTTCTAAATGTGTCCAAAAATATGTGTTGGCTAGTATTACATGTGTTGTATGTGTATCTAATATGTTGGGTAATACTTCTTTTGAATTTATGGGGAAAATATAATCTAAGACCAGTAAATAATGAAGAAATTGCATCCTAAATTGTGTTAAAAAAATCAAGGTGACGCACTCCAGACTATATAAGAGCATAAAAATATTGCATCCTATATCGTGTGTATTTTTTAAAAAAATAGGTCGAGCCGTGTTAAAACTGAGGTGTAATGAACAGCCCAAAATCTGGATATCGCAGGGTGGTGAACAAACATCAAGATGAGTCAACTCATGAATTAAATCGTGATTTAAACCCGACCTGTTTTACTATGACGATTTAAATAAATCTTCCCTCAAAAACAATCCTGAAAATAGTTTTCTTTTACTGTTTGTTTATAATTTGATGGTTTTTATGTTCATTTCGTTTGTACTACCATCAAAGAATCATCAAGCAAGAAAGATTTATATCAGACTGAAAACGAACAGAGAGCAGTTCCGAGCAAATCGGAGCATTTACCTTTTTTTTTCTACCTTCTGCTTTGTTCGTCTGTTCCGTAACATCTTTTGAAATCAAATCAGAATGCAAAAGAAAGGAACAAAAACTAGAAAAGTAATGTTTTATTGGAAGCAAACTACTGGGTGAAACAAGGAGACGGCAGGCTCTTTAAATCGACCGGAAAATTCGGTTTCTTAACCTATCGCGCTACGACTTTGTGCAGCGTTGCCCACAGATGGTGCATTTGTTTTTGTAAAATTTGCAAAGAGCGAACTTACCTGAGGAAAAAGTAAAGATAAGAAAAAGGCTTAGCTTCTATGGAAACGCAGCGACGCCACCGGTCTGCAAACAACACGGCGCCGTTTCGCACGGGAGACAAGAGATGGCGCAAGCGGCCGCGACGCCAACTGCCGCCAACGAACGAGCAGACGACGCCGAGAGCCGTCGTGTTCAGCAGACAAGGAACTGCAGTTCCTTGTTGTTACCGCACCTGTTTTTGTTTCTGCGACTGTCGCCGCCTGCGGAACGCGAGCCGCTTTTGAGTCGAAAGGATCGTCTGCTAAAGTGCCGGCTCTCGGCGCCGTATGCTCGTTCGTTGGCGGCGTTCGTTGCGCCATCTCTTGTCTCCCGTGCGAAACGGCGCCGTGTTGTTTGAAGACAGGTGGCGTCGCTGTGTTTCCATAGGAGCTAAGCCTTTTTCTTTCTTTACTTTTTCCTCAGGTAAGTTCGTTCTTTGCAAATTTTACAAAAAAAATGCACTATCTGTGGGCAACGCTGCACAAAGTCGTAGCGCGATAGGTTAAAGGGTAACTGCAAAGGAAAAAAAGATTTTTTTTAAACAGCCTAATTGGGACAAGCATGTCAAAAAACAATTTTTCCGCGAGAAAAAAAATTTTTACAACAATATTTATTGTGTGAGACTGATTTTAGTTTGCGGCAATTTCGTCCGTTTTAAATCGCGCGCCACGAAGTTGTGATTATGTGACGTCAATCGCAATAGGTTCTCATTGGCTAAGAGTTTGATTGACAGCTTAGATCTTGGTTGTTAAACCTTTGTTATATGTTGCAATTTCCTTTTGAGTGGTATATTTTTACGATTAAAGAATAACCCATGTGATGAGAGTTATTATTCTTTACAAAAGGTTTACAAGACGGGCACTTCCGTTTCGATTCATACCAAAACAAACAAAAGCTTCGCCATTCTTTCATGGCCGCCGAAGTCTCTGCTCCCGCCCGTCTCGCCTGCCTCAACTAATCGTTTCGCCGAAGTGATCAGTGTTTCGTGCTGACCAAGGTGCTTCAGTGAGACTTCTTGAAGTGATGTAGTGTGCGTTTAGCAGCTGTCGCAGGTATTAGTGATAGGAAGCGACGCGGGGTTTTGGCTTTCAGAGCGCGGTTCTTTCGTTTTTCTTTTTGTTTGCTTAGCGTGCTTTTTTTCTTTTTGCTTGCTGGCGCGTGCAAATGCCGACTTTTCGGAGATGTCAGGTGAGTGATCCCGACAGCGAGCCTTCCAGCAGCCATGTCGCCCCGAAAGGAATGCCATTTGGCTGGAGGCAATCGGGCGTTCGCGTAGCGACAAACGTGTCCAGTTACGTTCTCGTCATATCGCTCCAAAGGCCGTCGAGATTCGCACCGGGTGCACCTAACGTCCGCGACTAGACACACAAAATAAAAAAGCACTATGTTCACTACGTAAAAAATGGTCTCAGTCCATGCATATGTGGGCAGGTACGAAATCTTGGCCAAATTTATTCACACCGCACTATGAGCGCAACACGTCGCTGTGCAAACGCAGTTCAACAACACTAAGCATAAAAACGGCAGATTTAGGACAACAATTCGGAGTTCATTGTTCAAATAAAACGACGTAATTTTGTTGAAAACGCCCGCAGCTTTTTCCTCACGGTATGCGTCGGGAATCTTCCACATTTTAAAACGGAATGAAGGAAGATTTACTTTTAAAAACGCTCGCTGCGTCCTCCCGCACCAGTTTGACTGGATCAGCTGACGACGACGGGACTGAACCCCACAACAACCAATCTGCGCTCTGTGGGTGTCTACTTCCATGCACCGCACCACACACACCACGAACGTTTCAGTTCTTTGTCGCATCGCCGTGTTGCACCAAACAGAACGAGATCGCCGAAGTCAACGCAGCGCTGTCGTGAACGTTGGCTTGTGGTTGCGCACTCACGGACCCTGTGACTCCCTTCGCTCTCCAAGCACACACGACGATTACGAATGATACTTTCCGTCTTCCGGGAACATCACAGGGGCACTTCTCCGGTCTCGTCTTCGCTATGTGCTCGCAAACCGCGCAGCTTCTCGTTACAGCTCTATTCTCGTGTACTATCAAACCAAAACAATACCGGCGCCATGTTTAACGTGCGTTGTTGGTTGCCAGATCTCACCGGAAGTCAAGACGCTCAGCTCAGCAGCCAAGTCAACAAAAAAGAGCAAATCCAAGAGTGAGGGGCGGGGCGTAGTTCCTCCGTGGGGGTCGAAAGAGCGGGAATTTCAAACGTGGAGAGGTTCTGACTCTGACTAAATTACGTCCTGAGACGTAAATATTGCTAAAAAAATTTTTTTTTCGTGGAACATTTGTTTTGTGACATGCTTGTTCCAATTAGGCTGTTTAAAAAACACTTTTTTTCTTTGCAGTTACCCTTTAAGAAACCGAATTTTCCGGTCGATTTAAAGAGCCTGCCGTCTCCTTGTTTCACCCAGTAGAACGCGAAAAAAGAAGCTATTAGCTAACTGAAAAAGAAAGTAGTATTTTTCGCCCATAATGTGCGAAGAAACGAAAGCGATAGCTGTAGAATGGTCGCGCAATGCGGGGGGAGTAGTGCCGTTATGTACGTGAGGACGGGAGGTGCGACGTGGTTAATTCTCGTAGTCGTCGTGGTTGGCGTCGTCGATGCCACCGACGACCGCCACGAGTGCTCAGTGATGCGTAAAGTAAATGGGTAAGCGCGGTGGAAGTTTCCAAAACCATCCAACATTACGGGTAGCAACTGGGTGGGATTTCGTGCAACGCGAGCAACGCTTGAAAACAAGTGTTTGAAACACACGACACGAAGACTCTCCCTGCGTCGCGTCGTTATTGGCGGGATGCCACGGCTCCCTTCTCTCTTCTCTCTCCGCGCTGCGAGTTGGCTGCGCGGCCGACGGGAAAACCCGACTTCTCTCTCCTCGCGCCAAAAGGGGATAGAAGAAGGGTTTCTCCTTCTCTCTCCTCGCGCCAAGAGGGAAGGGAAGAGGCGTTTTTGCATTGCGGCGACGACAGCCCAGAAGCTCGAAATCTCTGCTAAGTGTCGCCTGTAAAGCCGTCACTTTAAAAATAAAATTGTTTTTGTTCTAGTATGGTGGCGTTACAGAAGAAAAGTTGTTCATTAAGTGTACCTTAAATGTACTGAAAATCTTTCTGCCGCATTGTTATCAGTTATCGGACGAATTGGACGAATTGATCAGTCAATCTTTCATGTTTAGAAATACATGAATTGATAAAGAGTCACCATATTCTTGAAAAAAAAACAGTGAGTGCGCAGGCGAGCTGGTAGAAGTTGATTATGATGTAGAATACCCGAGACTGTGATAAAAGCTGGAAACTTGGTCGAAGAAAAAAGACACGGAAAAAGAACGTCTCAACGTTCTTTTCCTCTGTCTTTTTCTTCGACCAAGTTTTGAGGCGTTCTTTTGTTTTGGGACGCTCTTTTCCCCTGTCTTTTTTCTTCGACCAAGTTTCCCAGCTTTTACCACAGTCTCGGGTATTCTACATCATGACCATATTCTTGCTACGGTGAGTGAAATCACATTAATCTAATTTTAATCAAACAAATATGATTTATTCGATTAAAAAAATCATAATTTTCATCTACTCTGGTATAGAGCAAAAGAAGCACGTCAAATTACGTGACACTTAGCGTAACCTCGTATCTCGTTTTACAAAAAAGCACTTATTTTTTGTGTAAAAGCACCTTCAGAGTACCTCCATGGGACAGTGATTTGCACGTCTAAGAAGGCTTTTCTGAACAGTTCATGGTTTAGAAGCAAGTAAATGTAGATTTCAAAGCCGTGAACATTGACAGGTGACGCTGTGGCATTATACGGGAGGGAGCGTCACAGATGTTATCTGAGAAGACCACGGACACTTCTGGTTGCAAACTAGCATATTATCTTCTGCTGTCTTGGTTGCTCTTATGACAAGAAACTCGGACAATTATGCTTCATGGGTATAACCTGAAGTAAGGATAGCAGTGAGCAGACTCTCATGGACTTTATATCAGGAGATGTCAAGATGTCCGAGATAAAGGACTTGTATCATTATCTCAGTTTTGCCACCCAATCTGGCCACTTGAATATTGTACCCATCTTTGCCGCGGCATACTCGATGCATTCCAGTATGTCACAACATACTTGGTGAGTTTCAGGATGTCATGACATACTACTCATGATGTTTAAAACCCGAGACTGGGTGAGGGGAAAAAAGAGGAAACTTTGAAGTTAAAGAAAAAGGTACAGGAGATTGCGTCTCAAACGCAGCTAAATTGTTTATTTTCTCTCGCACCTTGTATACCCCCATAGACACCAACAAATCCTCTTTCGGACATAAACTTCGTTCAAAATGCACCGATTGGAATATTAGATACATATGAATCAGTCATCAAATAGCCTCTTAAAGATGTCCAGTCATTCTCATACAACCTTAACCAACTTCGCTCCTAGACAATCCTTTGTTCAAAATGCTGCGATTGATTTATTAACAGTGTTAAGAAGGACTTTAAGTATATTGTATTTAAAGTACCACTTGAAATAGGTTTAGAAAGCGTGTACTTTACTTGAAGTACATTCTCTCAGTTAGTAGTTATAATTTACCTAAAGTATTTTTGTTGGTACTTTCCGAGGAAAGTACAACTCTCGACTTAAAAGTACATTTCCCAAATTTGGTATTTTAAAATTTGCATAGCAAAATTATAAATGTAAGCTTTTAAGAAATACTGGAAGGGATGTTCTACTCTCCCAAAAAACGCTGAGCAGACAATACATCGCTCCATTTGTTCTGGGGGCGGCAAGCCCGCAGCATTTCGAACTTTCGATCGCTACTTCTCGCTTGGTCAGCGCAAAGAGGTTAAAAATATTAGAAGAGGACACTCCTCCTCAAGAGGATTGCTTGCGCAAGCTACGGGGCTGACGTCATGCTCTCTCCTAGTATATTTAACCCCCTTGGGTGCGAGCCAGTGCAAGCGGTGCCAAATTCGGAAAACAAAGGGACTTCTGAATTTGGCTCCATCTCCGAAAATAATTACACTGTGACCACTTGACTTTATCCAATATCCGCCGCCATTTCTGAAAATAACTGATGCATTCCCGATCACTCCTGGTACAATGCATACCAGTTAAAAAAAAATACTGTATACAGGAATGAAAGGGCATTAAGAAATATTGTGTTAACAAGTATACTTGTATACTTTCGTTTGATTGCATTTATAATATTTTAATTTAAGTACATCCCGCCTGGTATACTTAGTACTTTACTTGAAGTACCTTACCTCAAATTTACTTTATACTTTACTTTAAATAATTTTTAGATATACTTTAACCAACACTGCCTTTTAAACACAATAAGCACTAAGACCCTTTGTTCATGTTGCATGGAAATAACTTTTAGACACATCCAAATCCTTCACCCCTAAAACCTTTTTCCTCCAGCCACACTTTTTGTTCACAATAAAAGTAAAAAAAAAAAAAAAGCTCTATGGACAAGGTTATATTTTAAGCATTTTTTTTACTTACTGTGGAGTTGCATCGAGGCCTGGGAAATACAATTTCATATTGTTTTGATTCTTATTGTTTATCTTACGATCCCCTCGATATCACTAAGCTCTGTGTACAAAACTTCCCCCTCCGATCAACCCGCCGTGCAATTGTTACATTCCCCAATATGTCTCGCTATTTCTGAGTTCGCCGTGTTTATTATTATGTTTGTTTTGTGTTCAAACTATCGTTTACACCTTGACGTCTGTTCGTTCTAGTAACGATGTTACTTGAACATAAAAGGAACAAAAACACGCGTCAAACTCAGTAATAGCGAAACATAATGGTGAATGTAACAATTGCACAGCAGCTTAGTCAGAGATAAAAGCTTGATACAAAAGCCTAGTGATATCAATAGGATTGTAACAGAAACAGTAATAATCAAAACAATAGGACATTTTATTTGCCAGGCCTCAATGCAACTCGACAGTAAGTCAAAAGCGCTCTTTGGTATATTACCCTGTCCATTCGATGAAAATTGTTTTTTACGTGCATAGTAAACAAAAAGTGTGACTGGAGCAAAACATTTTTAGGGTGAAGGGTTTGGATATGTCTTTCCATGTAACATGAAAGAAGGGTGTTAATGCTTAGGGTGCTTAAAAGGTTAATCGTAGCATTTGGAACAAAAAACGTGTCTAGGAGGAAAGTTGGTGATGATTGTATCGAGAAGGACTACATGAACATCTCGAAGAGGTCATTCAGCGTACTAAATTACAAATAGCGCTAGGACAAGGACAGACGAAGAAGTAGACAGGACAGACGCTAACTCACAACTGATGGTTTTATATTCAACGATAAATAAGTGGGTGAAGGAAGTGGCTGGTGTTGAAAAAAGAAGAAATAATTCTTTTCTAGCCGGGGCGTTATAAGAAAGTAGCTTGTTAGACTAATAAGACTAAAACAGATTAGACCAAACCAAAATGTTAAAAATTAAACAAAGGTAATGAATTTGAACTATATACGATAATATTTTTTAAGGGTCAGAAAATGACCTTTAGGCCGTATACAGTTCGAATTAATTACCATTGTTTAATTTTTAATATTTTCGTTTTCGTCTACTGTGTTTTAGTCTTATTAGTCTAACAAGCTACTCTTAGAACGCCTCGGCAAGAAATATAATTATTTCTTCTTTTTTCCACACCTGCCACTTCCTTCACCTTCTTTCTCGTTGTATATAGAACCGTCAGTTGTGAGTTAGCGCCTGTCTGTCTACTTCTGTCGTACTGTCCTTGCGCTATTTGTAATTTAGTATGTATAACCAACTAGCCCACCAGAATATTTTGATACAGTCTTTCAGCGACCGAATCATATATGAGTTCAATCGGTGCATTATGAAGGAAGTGTATGTCTCGAAAAGGATTTGTTGGTGTACAACGGGGGGTATAAGAAGCGAGAGAAAAGAAATGATAGTAGATGCTTTTAAGATGTATTCTCCTGTGACTTTTTCTTCGACTTTAAAGTTCCCTATTTTTTACTCACCAGAGTCACGGGTTTTAAACATTATGATTAACTACACCAGCTCGCCTGCATACTCACTGCCTTTTCATCAATGCCATACTAGATGAGTTCCAGTATGTCGATGCACACTTGACGATCCAGGACGTTATGGCATATTAGATGAGTTCCAGTATGTCGCGACGTACTGACGAATGCAACGGTGTCATGATAGATTATATGAGTTACAATATATCGCTATTTGGACAATTTTATTTTTCAACCACTTGTATATTGTAGAATATTGTACAATATTTGAGTGTGTTTGTCGTTACCTGCAGTCTTGGGGTTTATGAGTCATGCATCATGATACAAACTCGGTGTCCTTTCTGGAATGAAAGATGTCCTGTTCCCGTCCTCGTCCTCGCTGTTTTATACTTTCAAGTTTGTATCCATTAACCAACACGCTCGTTTTCAATTGCATCATGAATATTGTATCCGTATTTGACGCAGCATACTGAATGCGTTCAGGTGTATCGCGACATACTTGATGAGTTCTAGCTTGTCATGACCTGCTAGATGAGTTACAGTACGTCGTGACATACTGGATGTATTTTAGTGCGCCACAACTCATATTGACTCGTAGTTGACGCAGCCTACTGGATGCGTTCTGGTATGCCGCGACATAGTTGATGAGTACCAGGATGTCGGACATATTAGACGAGTTCCAGTATGTCGTTACTGGATGTATTTTAGTTTATGATACCGGTATTTGACGTGGCATACTGGATGCGTTCCAGTACGCGCGACATACTTTGTGAGTTCCTGGATATCATGGCATACTGGTTGCATTTTAGTATGGCAACCACTTACTATTTTACCCGCTTTGATGCGACATGATGAATGAACTCCATTATTCATAACATACTGGATGCATTTTAGTATACCTAACCCAACTCGCTTCGGAACAGCGACCTGCGTTTGTGTTTTGTGTTAGCGGCATGAACATCGACTCCTTGAATCGGTCTGCGCTAAAGCCCCTTCATGTTTCAGAAGTAGCGCAAGGCGCGTCGACTGCTTGAGGCATGAGCAACGTGCAGCCCTTAGGAAGATTATGGCGGCACAACGCAGCACTGAGCTAGATTTCAGACGCCATATTCTTCCCAGAATTGGCGCGCGGCACGTCTCTCAAGCATTTCCACAACAATAAATGGCGCCACTTTTCCCCAGGGTAGAGGGCTTTACTTTTCCCAGGATAGAGGGGCTCTACACTGCGCAGGGTAAGAACGGCTACCGGCGAATGAAAAGAGCATCTACCAAATGCATTGTACAGACACAGCTAAACAATGGGAGCGCTCCAGTGCAAAGGCCAGCGAGCATGCCGGCTCTTGCTAGCAGGTGCCGCGTGAACGGGATATAAAGATTGTCTCTTGGCTCTGGACGGACGTCAGGATGTCATCATACTGAACAGAGTGAAGCTAGACTATTTGTATTGTTCCATAGATATTGAAGACTTTTCATTCCGCAAATAGAAAAAAAAAATTCGTCAGCTCTCTTCACCCATGGTCACCATCTTCCCGCAGGACCGTTACGTGGAGCCAAATCATGTATTTTGCTCCACGCAACGAGGCAACTAGGGGGATTCTGTAGAGCCACAACTGAACAATGGTAACGTACCAGTGCAGAGGCCAGTGAGCGCCGGCTTGTGCGAGCGGGTGCCCGGAATATACTAAAGAAGGTACAAAGAAGATTCTCTTGCCCAAACTCTAGTAGACGGACGTCATTTCATTCTCTGGTATATCCCGATCACGCGGTATCCCTGCTCGTACGAGCCGGCTCAGTCGCTGGCCTCTGCACTGGCGCGCTCCCATTGTTCAGCTGTAACTCTAGATATTTTTTTTATTTTTTTAGGGGCGGGGGGTGTTTTTGTTTTAATGGTGGCCCAGGCCGGTAACTCTGCATCGTAATGACTGAAATGTCAAACAGCTATTTGTAGGTTCACTCTATATAAAAACACAAAAACAAAGTTTCACCCCAGTACACCCACTCCTGGTCTGCTTCCTCCGGAGCTACGCAGTCCGTGGGTCACAGCTCCGCCTCCTCGTCCCACACTTGAGACCGTCCCCTCAAAGTCGCAACTGCATGCTTACCTTGAGTCCCCGTCCTCGCAGATGCGCGTGGTGGAGGCTGCCGACTCCATCTCCAGGCTTCGTCGTGACGGTGGTGTGGCGTCAGCTTCGAATCTGAGAGCACGAACGCAGGCGTGAGGTTGGCAAACTTTCCGAAATCACTTGTCCAATCTTTTCGCGGAAGCATATCGCTCTGTTCAAACAACCGCACACCCACGCACGCACGAGAAGGAGGAGCTCAACCGGTGAGTATCGCTTGAAATCCTATACAGCTACCTGGCGTAATAGAGCGCCGGCGAGGCTGACGTCCCAAGGCGGTCTTTCCATAACAACATTTTCAGATAAACACCTAGATACGATAGCCTCTTGTAGATAAGTGTAGCCTGCACGGTTTACGGGCGCCAAGATTTCATGGGCTTCGTGTGTCCCCTTCGTTTGTGTTGGTCACACGATGCTCGCGACGGCGAGTGGTTGAACGCCCCTTCCCCCTCACGCAGAGATCAGCAAACGCACTCCAAAGGTGTGAACGATCCGGGAGCACGAGCGAGATACGCGATTGGAGAGATCGTAAACAGGGCCTTGCCATTTTCGCAATCTGATTGCGGGACTGAGAAACACGAAAGGTGTAGGTAAGGGTCGGCATGGTCTACGTGGCGGTCAAGGCTGCTGTGGCGGTGTTAGCGGTGACGCGTTACAAATAACGGCGTTACCGGTGACGCGTTACTTTTATGTAACGCGTAACGTACTCGTTACGTTTTCGAAAATGTAACGGGCAACGTACTCACGTTACTTATTTCGAGTAACGGGTAACGTAGTGACGTTGCTCGTTACGCATTCGTCCCAAGACTTTAAAAAGTTACACTTCAATTTTTTTCGTGCTTTTAGGCCCCAAGATTTACGCGAATTCTTGAGTTTGGGTGTTTTTCTTGGCGTGTTTTTATTGTGTCTATTTGGGCGAAACCGTAAAAAAAAGATAAGGTAATTATGTTCAGCTTCTGCACGGACATAATGTTTCTTGAAACATGGTTCTTATGCATACCTCAACGTCAAAATAGTAAAACGAGTCAATTTATAATTTAAAAAGTAACGCAAAAGTAATGTGCGTTACTTTTTGTCGGGAACAGTAACACGTTCCTTTTATTTCCAAGGGACGAGAAACGTATTTCGTTACTTTTTTCGTTAACGCATACAACACTGCATGAATCAAAAGTCAAATGGTTAGACACAGTACGGTCTCAAGAAAAGGAAGGCACTCAGCCGGTGGTGAATATTCCGTAATCAAGTAATTTTTATCGTCATTCATCGCCCCAAGAAACAGGTTCGCCAGCAATAAACCGGGTTTACCAGCCGATAGAGAAAATATTTACGACCCTGAAGCTATACTTCGTTTCAGCTTGGGTCCAGACGCAGCCGATGCCTGCAAGCGCGAGACTCCGGGCTTCCAGCGTTTCTGCCAAGCACGCGCGCTCGTGCAGATACAGGCACTGTTCAGGGCCACACGCTCGTGCTTGTAGCATCGGCTGCGTCTGGACCAAGCTAGCTGAAGTATACACTACGAACATCAAGAAAAGAGGGATCAAGCAAGTGATGTCTTCTCTTCAAGAACATGACCCCGTTTGTAAATACCAGAAATCGGCATTTTAGGTGACCCTCACTCACCCTCACCCTCACAGCAACACTCACCTCAGCCCCTCACTCACCCTCACCATCACAGCTTCACTTACCCCCTGCTCCTTACTCACTTTCATCCTCACAGTCACATTCACCTTCAGCCCTTCACTCCCAGCCTCACTGAACCTCACGGCCCTCACGCCCTCACGCACTCAACGCCCTCACGGCCCTCACGCACTCATACCCACTGGTGTACTCACGGTCCTGACGGCCCTCATGGCCCTCATTCCCCTCACGACCTCATGGCCTCTCAGTCCCTCACTCACCCTCACACTCCTCGAATTTTCTTGGTTCAGAAACTCACTCACTCTCACCTCACCTGTAAAGATGAGGGTGAGTGAGGGTGTGAGGGCCCTCATGAGTAAGGTTTGCCGAGGTATGATAAACACTATAGGTTGCGGCGAAGTATTTCCGGAGTTTTATGCGGTCTATAGAAAAGATAAAACTTTCCCGGTGAAGGTGTGTTCATATACTTGTCGACAAAAATATTCTTAGCAGATCAATAACAATTTCGAGGGGTTACATAGAAACAGTGTGGTGTCAGGTCGACTTAAACGACAAATATTTCAGTGGCTGTCTATTGTTTTTCTTCAAAATGAAACCAGCGTAGGTCTGTATGAATTAACCAATAAATGTCTTGGTATACTACTAGAGAGCATATTCTTTTGGGGAACTTTAACCTCTCCGATTTTGCTTAGGAGGATCGAAAGGTGGCTTTGCTCAGGAAACTCACTTTATACTAGATTTATTACAATTGTAGGAATGTTCGAACTAACAGTTCTGCAACTTACCGGAAACAACCGACAAGATTTGTGTGTTACCTTGAATTCCTGAACATAGAATTGTTACAGCGACATAAGTTCGTCCAACGACAAAAAAAAAACAAAAAAACAAAGGGTCAAGGAAGAACAGTGCTTTGCTATATTAACCAGTCTCTTTCCGTATTTTTAGAACAGTCAGGAACGATAAACATTGATTCACTTTGGAATTTATTCAAATAAAAATTTACATCCTTGTTGACAAAGATATTTCCTTCGGAATGCAAGCTTTGAAAACAAAGGACAAGCATTGAATGATGAAAGCTGTGAGACAGATTATTAAGCAGAAGTGAAGAGCCTAGTTCCAATTTAGAAATAAGGCGGAGCATCCCAAAGAATGAGACTGGAAAAAAAGTTAATACTCTTTTTAAAACTACAATAAAAAATTCAAATCCACGTATTACAAGAAGTTGAGAACTAAATAAAAAAAAATTTTAATTTACAAAAGCAAATAAGAATGATAATACAGCTGTTTCTCTTTTCTGAATACATGACCGACTTATCGCGGTTGAACAAAGGAAGGCTACCTATCTCAAACCAGTACTTTTAATTTGTTTCTGTTCTAAACCTACTACCTCCGGCTGACACCCAAACGTTCAAGCGGTGATGCAACGTGTTACGTGACTTGGTTCTAAAGAATTGGCAAACTATTTATGTGCGCTTTTTAACATATCATTACCTAAAAAATAAAATGCTTCCTTCTGATTGGAAAATGGAAAATGTGGTGGTAATACACAAATCAGAAGCCAAAAACTAAGTGGAAACTTGAAAGCCATTTTTTTTTTTGTTTCCAGATGCGTAACATGTGATTTATAGTAATCTCGATGCTCACTTGAACTCTGACAACTTCTTTTCTTCGAGATCAGCACGGCTTTCGTTTTGGAGCATCCTTAACTACTGTTCTTTTCGGCGTTTATCACTCTATTGTGGAATGTTGAGTTCAGTTTCGACCTAACTTTCTTCCCTCCTTCGTGTTGTTCCTTCTATGCTATACTTCGTTTCACCTTATGTGCGAGCGAAGGCAAAGCCGGAAGCGCGAGCACGAAAGTTCCGTGCGTTCAGGCTGTTGCTCGAGCGCGCGAGCTAGGGAGAAACGCAAAAAGCGCTGGTCTCGTGCTTCTAGCTTTGGCTTCGCTCGCAGATAAAGTGAAACGAAATATAGCCATCTGTGGCATCGTCCCCGGAACACCTGTGACGCTGCCGAACGGCACGCGCCAATAGCGTGTGCTCTGCTGCGCGCGCTCTGCTCTTTGCTTGTTTGCTTTCTTCTCTTTTCCTGTTTCGATGTGACTCCAACTCGTCTGGTCGCTGATGCAGGGATTGGTGTTCCACGGGCCGCACGTGCTGGCCTCAAGCAGCTAGTACCTATACTTCGTTTCAGCTTGGGCAACGCAGCCGATGCTCAACGCGATTGGTAGTCCTGACGAACGCTTACTATGCTGGGGCAAAGCGGCTGCGTGCTGGCGCACGAGAAGTACAACAGTGCATCTCCGCGTTCGTCAACGCTTTATTTTGGTTATGTACTTCGAGCCTTTTATACTGGGAAAGCGTGCGCGTGTGGCGCATGGAACACCAATCTCTGCATTCTCCTTCGATTGCTTGAAGTAATATAAGCAATAGGTTCTATGCAAACAATGTGGACTGTTTATTCTTAGACTCTCGATGCATTGCGGCAGCGGTGGCGTTGTCAAACTGGCTGGTGAGATCGGTCTATTGCTGATGACAATTTCCCACGGAACCGATGTGAGAACATCCCCACTGTCAATATTTGATGACTGCCACATTACGGCTCTGACATGTAATTAGAAAATTACACAACGCAAACATACCTAAAAGGCTCCTACGCAGTAAAGTTAAAGAATTATGTAAGTGTAGAAAATATGCAGCATCCCAGTCCCTCGTTTATAAAGATCGGGCATTTATTTTTATTCAACTGTGGAGCGTAGCTGAACTTAACAATAAAAGCCTCACGAGAAAGGCTGGCTGCGGTGTTGGTGGTGACAGCGGCAGGTTTGTTTCCGAGATGTCGCTCAATCCACTTCTGACGTTTACGCAGATTAGTAAAAAAGAAAATATATATCGGTATTTCGAAGCGATGACGCGTGTTTTGTTTCCTGTTGTGTCCAAGCTGAGTATTTTATTTTCTGTGCGGCTGCATAAAAACGTTGTTACTGGCGGGTGACCTTGAATCCGACCAAAACAACCTTGAATACAAGGCCTGCGCCGAACTAAAGTCACTGGATCCTGGGAAAGTAGCGCCATTGCCTTTCCTACCTGCTAGCCGGACACAAACGGATACTAACATACAGGCGACCCAAACCTCGCAAGGCGATTGGCTAATCGGTCTGGTTAGAAAATTTTATTTACAACAGTGGTGTCATGCCTAGAACAATACCAAAAACGGAAAACGCGCTATGTACAGTATATACAGGCTCTACAATTCAGAAACCAAGTTAGCCAACCCCGCGCCTAAGGCGCGGGCACGCGCCCACTGCCCGGCAAAGCGCCCGTCCGCGCGATCACTCGTGCAATGAGACGCGATCCGGTACCGCGCTCGCACGCCCCGTCCCTGTGACGCCTCAAAGAGAGGGCCGCATCGCGTGACGTTCTTTCTTTCTACGCTTAACGCGGTCTAGATATGATCGACGTATTGAAATCGCAGTTCGATGCGAGAGTTGTGCACGTGAAGGTATCGGCAGGACCAGCGCCGCAGGAACTCCTGCTCTCCGAGAAGGAACAGTTGCGCCTCGAGGTGCGACACGAGCTCCCGCCGTAGCCTGAACAAGAGCGGCCAGAGCGCGCGCAACCTCCGTCCCTGTCCCACGGCGCTGCACCGGTTTTGCCACAGGACGTACTCGCTCGCGGCGAGCAGAAGGCACGCGAAGAGCCCCGAAGGACAGCGTCCGCGTAGGAGGTACAGTGCCACACCCAGCCCCCGGAAACTAGCGCGAACCACCCGCCAGAACGGGCGCGTCACCACACACTCCGACACAACGTGCACGTTCGTCTCTCGGGTGTCGCAGTTCGGGCACTTATCAGTGCGACACACGCCCCACCGAAGTAGGCGGTCTCGTGTGGGAAGCACTCCCCAGCCG
Source organism: Ixodes ricinus (assembly GCA_037355805.1). Lineage (NCBI taxonomy): Eukaryota > Metazoa > Arthropoda > Arachnida > Ixodida > Ixodidae > Ixodes > Ixodes ricinus. The sequence goes on along the minus strand of JAZHYW010011361.1, from coordinate 441,828 downwards.
CGCTGCCACTCGAAGTCTCGCAGGTGTCCTGGAAGGTTGGAGGAGGTGAGGCGAACCCATGGGAACGAATCCGAGAGTCCGATCTGCACGGGGGTGAGCTGTGGTTCCAACAGGGTTTGGGCGAGGCGTGACGCTGGTGTTGTCGTGATGTCCGATTGTGGCGCCTGCTCCACTAGGCGGCGGTGCAATTGAAGCGCTTTCCAGTAAGCCGGGGGCGGTGTCTCAGCACAGGCACCCGACGGGCCGGTGAGGTCGACGCCCAGGTCTCGGCGGGAGTGCCCCACGAAGTAGAGAGCGAGAGATCTGGCCGGGTTCTCAGCTTCGTGCAGGATCATGAGCATGGTCTTGAGCTGGAGTATCGCGGCCGTGCCATCCACGCAGGGGAAGCCCCATCCTCCTTTCTCGCGCGGGAGGAGAGCACTTGACGGGTGACGAGTTCGGTTTTTCCGCCCAGAAGAACCTGAACAGAGAACTTCGCACTTGGCTGATGAAGCTTCGCGGTGGTACCACCACCTGCGCTAGGTACCAGAGGCGCCCGCAGAAGACTGAGTGGGCCAGGTACCGGCGCTCGGCCATGGGGAGAGCGTAGTCGCGGGCACGATCCACACTTGCCGTGATGTCGCGCGCAAGGCGGGTCCACATCTCGGGCGAGGTTCCCATCGCGTTGTACGTTACGCCCAGGATCTTCACCACGGCAGTCGCCGGGAGCGGGGAGGCTGGGTCTGGTGGGCAGTTGACCCACAACGCTTTGCTCTTTCGCTCGTTGAGGCGTGCGCCTGAGAGCGAGCCGTACGTCGTGAAGACCTGAAGCGCCGCGCCAAGGTCGTCAGCGTCGCGTAGGTACAGGGTGATGTCGTCGGCGTACGCAGTCGCCTTCACCTCGCCGCTGCCGGGGAGAGGAGGCCGCGCACCAGAGAGCACCGGTCGATGTTGGTGAGGAACGGCTCGAGCGACAGGACGAAGAGGAGCGGCGAGAGTGGGCAGCCCTGGCGTACGCCTCGCGTGACGGGGAAGCTGGCCACCACGCTGCCGTCCACGCACAGATCACTCTTCATGCCAGCGTACAGGACCTCGAAGAGGCGGACACCCTCTGGGGGAAACCGAAGGCGTCGAGCGTGGCGAAAAGGAAAGGGTGCTCAACCCGGTCGAACGCTTTCGCCTGGTCCAGGGAGGCGATCAAACCCCTGGCGCAGCGGGAGTTCGTGTAGTGAAGCACGTCTCTCGTGAGTGATGACAGTGTGTGGACGCTGCGGCCCACAACCGAACACGTCTGGCGCGTTGTTACAATGTCCGGGAGGATGTCATGCAGCCGTTGTGCAAGTAGCGAAGCGAGCAGCTTGTAACTTGCGTTGAGCAAAGTGATGGGTCGCCACGCCCCTGGGTCGCTGGGGTCTCCTCCCTCTTTGGGCAACAGGATTATCCTGCCCTGCCGGAAGGACTGCGGCAGGCGGAGCTCCGTGAAGAAGGTGCGGAGGACTGCACAGACATGCTCCCCCAGCACATCCCAGAATGTGCGGTAAAACTCGGTCGGAAATCCATCCGGGCCCGGCGCAGATCCAGTCTTCATTTTCAGGAGGGCGTTGTGAACCTCCTCTGCATTGGGAGGCTTGAAGAACTGATCGCCAGTGGTGGGTGGAACTTTGGGGAGGTCGTGCAAGAAAGGATGCGTGGCCAGGGTCGCGCGGTCTATCGTTGTCTCCGAAGTCGCCAGGGCCTCGAAGTGGGAGCTGAAGCTTGGGACAGAAGGTTGCCCAGGCGGAGGCGTCGATGAAGGAACTGGAAAGGGCGGGACTCGCCGCTCCTTCACCTGTGTGCGGTGTGTGTAGCGAAGCACTTCGGGGTGGAAGGAGGGTCCGCCCCTCCCCTGAAGAACTGTCGCTGCTGTCGTCGACGCTCGTAGTAGGCGTTGGTATCGGTCGAGGAGCTGCGACAGGTAGCCCCTCATAAGGGGAGTCCCAGCGCCCCTGCGACGTACGATGCGGATTCGCAGCGAGGTGTCGCGGAGCTCTTCCACTTGCCGCTGGCGCAGGGCACGGCCCTCCGCCACACACGCCACCCGCCAGGTTTCCAGAAGGTGGTCCCAGTTCGCTGGATCTGGCGTCACTCCAAGGAGAGACCGGCGCAAAACTTCTTTCAGGCGGTCGCGGCTCGTCGGGTCCCGCAGGACGCGGGGGTCCAAACGCCAGAAACGTTGGTGCCCGGTCGAGGGAGCCAGACTGAGCTCCGCGAGCACTGGCCGGTGGTCTGAGACGTAACCTATGGCGGGTGGGAAGTCCACAGCCCCACAAGCTTGAACGGCTGAGGCCAGGCTCTCGGTGACGTAGACCCTGTCCAGGCGGCTGCTTGACCCACCACGTCGCCAGGTGTGCTCGAAAGTGGCGCCGTGGAGAAGGGTCCAGCAGTCCACCAAGTCGAAATGTCCAATCAGCCGTCTCAATTCGCGGGCGTTCCACGTACTGCGGCCGTACCCTGGTCCCCTGACGTCGCGCCGGGAGTCGACGACGCAGTTGAAATCGCCGAGTACCAGGCAGTGGCGCGCGTCGAGGAGGTGAACATCCAAGTTCTTGTAGAATGCCGTGGAGTGCGAGCGTTGTGCCGGGGCGTATACACACACAATGCGAAAACGGGCGGCGTCCAGGAAAAAATCGAATGTGATGAATCGGCCATCGGGGTCAAAGCAGCACGAGCTTTGCCGCATGAACGCGCGATTAAAAATAATAATTCCTACCCCCGAGAACCGGGTAGTAGCAAAAGAGAAAAAACAATCCACTGCATAACGTTGCTTGAAGAGGGTGACGTCACGTTGCCTAACGAAATTTGTCTCCTGGAGAAAGAGGAGGTCGCAACCGACGGTCCGGGCAAGCTGGAGAACCTCGACCTGTTTGGTCGCACTGCGGAACCCCTGGACATTCAGGGTGAGGACCCGTAGCCGTGCGAAGGGGAGGAAAAGAAGTCACCGGCTCTTCGTTAATCCGAGGGTGTTTCGGACGATGGCTGGCTGCTGGGGCTTCCAGTGGGCGAAGAGAAGTCGTTCCGTAAGCGTTTAAGGCGAGCTGCGGCGGATGGGATGCCTTGCGGGGTCGCGAACTCGTCGCTGCTGGAAAGGACACGCTTCCCCTCCTCAGCACCGCCATGACGGCTGCGACTGCGGCTGCGAAGTCTCCGTGGTTCCAGGCTTGCGTTGCGGCGTCGTTCTCGGAAACGCGGTCTTGAGCGGGTTTCCACTTCCTCGGCGGCATTCCCGGCGGTCTCGTTGATTACGAGGCGCTCCTCGTCCGAGCCCTCCGTGAGGTCGCTCCAGTTGAGGGTCGGGCTGGACTGAAATTCCTGAGCAGTCGGGGACTCGAGTTGTACCGGCGCTTCCTCGGAGCGGGAGCTCGTGGGGAGTGGAACGCTGGTCTCAGCGTCGTTTAAAGTTGTGGTTGCCGGCGCGTTCGAAAGCATGGCTGCTGGCGCGTTCGAATCTTCACCTGTGGCCATGGAGGTAGCCGGCTCGGGCTGGGGTGTCGTCGAATCGAGCTCAGGCGAGGTTGTCTCGGTGGACTCGGACGGGGAGGGCACGGTAGACTCGGTAGGGCCGACGGCGGGTGTCGGAGCGGGTGCGTTCGACGCTGCAGGTGAAGGGGTAGCAGAGGGTCCATCCCGAGGGGTCGATGCCAGGGCCGGGAACTCGTTCAGGCTTTGGCCGGCCACAGATGAGTAGGTGCGACGTTGGGTGCAGTCCACCGTCGCGTGGGCTGCCCCGCAACGTCCGCAACCGGCCGCGCATCCGGCGGAGTCGTGGCCGAAAGCGGCGCAGCGAGTGCAGTAGGGCACATTACAGGCCGCCTTGATGTGGCCCTCCCGCTGGCACCGTCGGCATACGCGTCGGAGGCCGCGGTAGTCAAAGGTTGCCCGATGGCCGGAGACGCGGAGGAAATTCGGAACAGGCGTCGACTCTTTCATCTCCATGCGTATGTAGCGCGTGCCCGTCCGCAGGGTAGGGTGGTCTTGGTACACTCCAAAGCGGATGTCCAGGACCTTCCCGTAAGGCGCGAGGGCAGTGGCGAGTGCTTCGCTCTTCACGTAGACCGGCAAGAAGAGGCACGTAATGGCGGTTACTTGCGGTCCGACGGGGACGATTGGAACGATGGTTCCACCGATGCTCAGGGCGCCGGCGTTGACGATGCGGCTCATGGCCGACGACGAGGTGACGGACAATTGGAAGTTGCTTGCTCCCAGGTGTTGTACAGAAAACAATTCGGCAGTGCCGACAATGCCCGTGGCCGCGTCGAAGATCGAATCCACAGACGCGCCCGGCGGGCAGGAAACATCGAAGGTCAGAGCCTTCGTTGGCTGGGGGAGACGCCGGGTGCATAACGCACCTGAAGCAACCCCGGCCAGAGACGACCGGTCGGGGTTGTAGACGAAAGGAACGTTGGACCGAGAACAGATACAATGGTCTACGTTGCCATGGAAATCGCCATCTTGGTCCATTTAAATCTTCGAAGCTTCCAGGGGGTCGTTCTAAACCAGTCGCGCCAAGATCACCATGGAGCACCATCGTACTGGAAGCGTTCCTCGCCAATTTAAGAGTCTTTGGCACTTTGTATGCGATCAACTTATTAATCATGCCCATCTCCATGGATCTCTTACAATTATATTGTTCTTCTTGCGTATTTCAAGACAGTAAACTTATTTTTCAGTGCCTCCAAGCACCGACACAGCATCTGGTGGTGGTACGAAGGTGAACGCTTGTTTCGCCGGTGTGTGGTTAGCAAAATCTCGGTATACAAAAAACGACTCCATAAAGCTACCCGTCACCAGCGAATCTAGATCGGCTCACCAAGAACGGAGGGGTCAAGGAGAAATTGCTCATTTCACGGACCAAGATGGCGACCACACGGGGAGCTTGGCGTTACTTTCCCAGGATCCAGTGACTTTACCCGAGCCAATCGACAAACACGCCGTAGGTCAACAAGATTGCACCAAAGCGGTAGACGCGTCTGTCTTGGCGTCGCCGCGTGTTTAGCGTCGCACTCGTTGGGAGACGCTGCAAGGCGCGCTCGCGGTGGTGCTGACGCAAGGTAAGCAGCGCCTTGTTTAAAAATCCAAAGAAACAAAAATTAGTGAATGAGAAGCCGTCGATACAAACAACGTTCTTCCATTATGAATCGATGTGGACTGTCTTCGTTATCACTCTAAAAAGCCCGTGCGTCTACTTTTCCGCACAACACTCGGAGAGCTGATCACCGCAGCTTACGGAAACAGCTCAGCGAATGACGATGCCGAAACATAGGTTTAGACCAACATTAAGCAATGGAAATCTGACATTAGGCAATGCCAAACGTCACGCTTGCATTGCTTAATGTACAACTCAGACTGCGTTTTTGGTCTAAACATATGTTTCGGCTTCATCATTTGCTGAGCCGCCTCCGTAAGTGGGTGTGATTGGCTCTCCGAGTGTTGTGTGGAAAGTACACGCACAGGCCTTTTTTAGAGTGATATACTGTTACTACTGAATTAGCCGTAAATGCTAGGAGCTTGACTTGGAAATGTGAAGACCTTGAAAGTCAATCGTAGAGGCTGAATTTGATGTTGTTTTACAGAGTTAGTGACTGATCTGACAGATCACGAATTGACTCTGAAACTATATAGTTTATTTACGTTGCCTGGATAGGCTTTTGACGTCGATACAAATGCTTCGTGCTTTCTCTCATAGGCTCGGAGTGCTTAGGTCTAGCCAAATCAGGCTTTCATTGCGAAAATTGTGTCATTCAAAATAAAATGGGAACTTCTGTTCCCTGCATTTAGTTTAAAGGACACTTGACTACTCGTTCAGCAAGGACCTTTCACTACATATCTAATATGAACGTAAAAGTTATTTTGTAATTCATCAAAACCTAAAACAAATGTCACGTTCCAGCTTTGGCGAAAACGCCTGAATAGATATCATTATTTTTATAGAATCACTCAGTTATTCCTACAAAGGATGTCTTTGAGATAAATAAATAAAATAAAATTTAAGTAATGTCTCTTAACAACGAAACCAATCTAAACTGAACAATGTTGCACCTAGAGATACCTTGTGTTTCTTAATGTTAAGTGAATAAGCATTCGGAAGAAAACTGATAACGTTGTTGCTCTTTTCTCAGTTACTAATCCTAGCATTACTATTTATTAGAACGTAATATTTGCTCCAAGAGTATGTCTTGAATCTGAACGTTTTTCCGCCGTACTTTACTCTTTATCGTAACGTTGGAAATGGAACCGGCGGTGGTGTCTTTTTGCCCATTTACGAAAGTTTTAAAGAGTTGCAGGGTACAATTGAATAAACTATTGTGCGAATTGGTTTGGATTCACGTCTATTTTGTAAACAGCAACTATCCTACTGCGGGCACTCTTTATAAAACACCATCAAGCAACATGAATGTCATTTTTATATATATTGCTCTATCACTAAAGGAAGCGGGTTTATTCTCATTAAGAGTGATTTTCATTTACCTGATTCACTAGAAAAATAACTAAACTGATTACTCTTTTTGCAGCTATAGAGTATTTATCAATCTTGTCAATGATTACGGTCTGCATCACTTTATTAAAAGCCACCAACATATCAATACCTTGTTACTTTTATTACTACCAAGAAAAAAAGTTAAATTTTTTCAACCCGCTTTTTAGAATACTATTCCACCGGGTTCCTCTATTAGCTGCCTCTACAATGACGTACATGCCAAAAAAAAGTTTAAAAGATTTGGAGCTATAGCTTTGTAACATTAAAATATTACATGTATGGAACATACTCTTTGCACCCCTTGTAAATGTACTACACCGCTTTTTTTGAAAGATCAAGAACAAAGCCCGGATGTGGCAGAGGCAAGCACACAGACCTCTCCCTAGCCTTCTGCTTATTCTCACTATATCAAGACTTATGCCAACGTTATTAGATTAGCTCAGTTACGGAACTGCTCATAGACGCTGCATGCACACACAGTAACCCCCCCCCCTCCTCACCACGACTCGCCCGGCGTCGCGTCGACGCGCCGCTCAGGCGAGCTGCCTTGTGTAGCTGAGTCGGGATACGTTCCGTTTCAACGTTCGTTCGTTTCAACGTTACTATATTCTCCGTTTCACCTTATGTTGTACCGCAGCAGAAGCGAGGGCGTGAGCCATAGCAGTGGCAGCCACTCACGCAAGAGTGCGCGTGTGTATGAAGGCACTCGTGGCAGCCGCTCCGCGTCGCTATAGCAGCGTTTGGCGCTGAGCGACCGAAACGTCGCTGTGTCAGACGTTGCTCTGATTCTCAGCGTCTCTGACTATATGATGTACCGTCACGCTGTGAGTGTCTATAGCCATGTCAGCGAGCTACAAAGCGACTTGGTTCACGGTGACGTCACTGCTCGCCGCTTGGGCGACGAGATCGTACCGTCAGCTGTAGCCCACAGGCGAGCTCGCGCTTGATAAGCCTTCAACGTGAAAGAGACTCTTTTTGTAGTAACTTTTATTGGAGTTTAGTACAAAATGAGGGGCGCGTGATGTTTTCTAAAATTTTTAGTTTTCAAGGTTTTGCAGCACAATTAATATTGTTTTTATAAAACCATGCCTCAGCGGTGATTTCAGGTAGCGCGTCCCGACCTAGGCGCATCTTAACTTAGGTGGTATTTCGCGGCGCGTCCGCTGGGGATACGGGGTTGGCACCCCTGTAACCTCTTCCACCGTATCTGTTTCGGCTCCGAAATGGCTGATTGAAGCCAAAATAGATGTCAGGTGCAGTTCCTCGAGTGACCGCTGCGGGAGAAATGGCGGCGTTGTGATCGCCATTGGGCGCTTCAGCTGTGCTCTTTGGAACGCACAGTTATGAAACGAAAATATAGGTGGCGCTTTGAGCGACTCCAGGCGGATTGAAGTGAGTGAGGGGGTACCCCTCCGCGGGAGTTCCACAACTGAGGTAATCTAATAACGTTGCTTATGCTGAGAGCAAGTTTCCTGCTTCTTGCGCAGGGGTTGCGGTGACGTCAGAACGACGCCGAGTTCTGATTGGCTTTCATCGAAAGGATAGTGGGTAGACCTCAATGCTAGATGTCTCGAGGTCTACACACTATTTATTTTCAAACCGCCAATAATAGCTCGGCGTTCTGGCATCATAGCGACCCCTGTCTAGAAAGCAGACGAACTTGTGCTCCTCACGGCATTTTAATTGGCTGTACTGCGAGTTTATTTATTTATTTTTTTCCACAGGGCACGCAGGCGTTACAAAGGAAAGCTCGATATAAAAAAAATGAACACAAAAAACGAGACAAAAGAAGAACAACAAAAAGATTACTTTAACAGCAGGCAACCGGTGCCTAACAATATTTGCACAAAAATGGACGTAGTCAACAATTGACGTTAGCAACACAGGTGAGCGATTCCAGTCATTAGAAGTTTTAGAAATGAATGATGCGAAAAATACATTAGAGTAGCCAAGCGAGACACCGACTTTGGGACGATGGTCAAGGCTTGCTAGAACAAACGATGGCAGGACTATTAGCTGCGCATTGAGTTTAGAGATATGATAAATTTTATGAAAAAGACAAACGCAAGAGAGACTGCGACGATGTAAATGACTTGAAAGCAGTAAAGTATGTATATTTGATTGACGGGACACTTGCAGTGCGGTTATAATTGGCTAGAATAAAAATACGACAGCATTTGTTTTGAACAGCTTCAAGTGGGTCGGTTAGATAATTAGTGACCTGGAAATCAGCGGTAACTTTAAAAATCAGACTTTCTTTTTTTTTTGTGCCAGGGGTAGTGATTTTGGTTAAGGTGAGAGCGAGATCGTTCTCGGCACCTGATTGGACGTGACGCTGCAGCTTGGACGTAATCAGCCACGGAGATATTTTTGACCCTCGCGCGAGTTCACGACCGGCCGAAAATTTGGTGAGAACGTCTCACCAACACACAAATACTGGTATCGCGGCCTCTGATGTGCTTGTCCTTAGTACTCCTTCACTCGCCGGTCACTTTCAGATTCTGTACGGCAGCAGAACAACTTGAGATTTGTAAATGAGGTGCGAGTAGTCAGTGGCTTCCCGCGTAAAAGAGCAGACGCTCACAATTTCGGTATGTACTTTGATTTCAATCCGCCGCGGCGTTTGGTTCGTAGCAGACGATCAACTTTTTTCTCCCGATCGTTTAGCAGATGAAGTACGGCGCTTTCTTGTTTTATTTTCTTCTGCGAGTGACGCTTAGTAGCAGACGACCCGCGTTTTTCGCCCACGTTAACAGACTGACCGTCTACGAACACAACCTTCGCTCGCTCTGCGGAGGGCAAATTAGGCCTCAATTTCAGGCCAGTCAAACCTTGCTTTCTAACCAGTCAAATAAAATCCAAATCAACAAAAACTTAGCGAATGAGAAGCCAGCAGCAAAAGCAACGAGTGCTCAGTCAATTTGGTTTCCGGTGCCATACAGTGACGAGGGTGGAGTGTTGGGCGAAGTTGGAGATTCATGGTTAAAACGCGCAACAGGACAACGGACAGAAAGGAATACACAGACACCGCGCTGTGTCTGTGTCTTCCTTCTGTCCGTCGTCCTGTTGCGTTTTCAGCTCATACACTGACGTGTTGATCGGAACCCGAATGATCATTCCCTATGACAACCAAGATGAATCATGGAGGCGTGGGCTGCGCGAGGACGAGAACAAGCCAACAAAACTTGAATATTTCTTTTTTATATTTGTTTTGTGTTTCAATTACGCAATGTCCAGCATTTATATCCTGAAAGTGATATCTAGGAAAAGAGACACCCGAAGCCGTGCTTTGACACAAAAGAGCAGTTTGGTGTTTTATTGCCCAGAGCCTACCAGCTACCACTTCCGGGCAACCCAACGAACGGGTCCTGACCTTCGCTGCATGTTTCAAGGGCAGAAAGGACGAATTCTAGGAGCTATTGGCCAAACCGCGAGACTAAAGCACGGGTGCGTGTGTATCTGAGCGCTTGCGTAGCACGCGAGTTAGGAGGGGGAAAGGCGGACTTGAAGAAGCTTCTTCGGGCAAATGCGGTGACCCAGCCATGACATCGACACCGTTCAAGTGTTTCCCTTTGATTTTTTTTCCGCAGGATGGAAACGCGAAGGGTGTAACGAGAACGGATCAAATGTGGCAGGCCCAACCGGGAAGGACGTTTTGAGAATAATCCTTTGGAGTAGGGTTCGTTGTTGGGTAGCTGGTTCATCTTAGTTAAACATATCAAATAGCGCAAAAAAAGACAAGGACAAGAAGTAAACAGGACAAGCGCTAGCTTTAACTAGCTGTACTCAGGAAAAGCAAAGCATATATACACACACACACGCGAAGCAGCAACGTATAAAAGCTGTCAAGTCAGTATCCTATTACACAGAAACTGAAATTCATCCCCATGGAGCACGATTGACGTGTCGCTGACACATGCCGTTCACTTTTTTTTTTTTTATAAAGAACGTTTTTAAAAGTTTACGAGCGACAGTTTTACGGCTTCTCCCCAGAATCCGTATCTGCTGAAGTCGCGGAACAGAGCCACATGTGTTGGAATGCATAGTCAAATGCAAGCCCTATTTATTTTTTACTGATAGTCTTCTTCTGTAGGGCGGCCTCCGCCACAGAAACCGAGACTGAACACGGGAATCCAGCCAATTCCAGTCTAGAAATCTGGTATTTAAAACTAGCATCCGCCTGGTGGATCATAAGACTTCAGAAGTGCAGACTCCAGGCACGAAGTCGCAATAGCTCTTTAAAGGAATACTTCAACGAAATTTGAAATATACCCGTCGTGTTCAGAAATAGGCTGAATATGATCCACAGTATCCGTACATGACAATAGCATGTTTGTATTCTTGAGCCTGATGGCTGTATTTTTTGTTATAAACGGCCTCACCCTGGCAGAGCGCTCGGAGAGCAGCCAGCGGAGAGTACATCACATCCGGCCAGGGACTCCGGAAGTAGATTTTGAGTGGGGGGGCTGAAGTCAAACCTTTTCGTTTTTATATATTTTATTCTAGGAAATAAGGACTGGAGTCTGGATTTCTGTTGTTTTATTTTTACTTATTGTTTATTAAAAATAAAATATTATTTGCTTGAAGTTCCTTACTTAGCATGTACAATCACTTTTCCTTCCTGCTTTATAACAACAGTAGGGAGTTTTAGTGGCTCGTACGCATGAGCCTTGCGTACGCAATACATTTGCGGGTCGGAAGTGCGCACGCGTAGAACGCAATATTGAGTTTTGCGCATGCACCTTCCGACCCTCAAAGCTTTTGCGTATGATCCACTGAAACTCTCTAATATTGCGAAAACGCTTATGCATAGTGCTTCAGGCGATTTCAAAATCCCTACAAGGATACACAACATTACAAGATTGAGATTGCGGAGAATCACGTTTATTATTCTTCAAATGTTCATCCAAAAAGACATCCACGCTATGAAATGAACGAGTAAGCCAAGAGAATGACATCTTAATACATATTTAGGAAATGTGCACAAAAACGTGATGAAGGAAACAGATCCATATAAAGGCAAGGCCATGTGTGTTGATCGTCTGCAATCGTATATTCACCTTGTAGCAGCTCGTTCAGTGCCTCCTGAACTCTAGCATAGTTTTCAGCGAACCTTTTCATTGACTTCCCTCTGACAGTCCACCTTGTTGGGCAAAGCGGAAGAAGGTTATTTGGTGTTGATCCGGCCTCTTCCGCCGCCTCGCGGACTGGAGGAATTGCAATAGATGAATAAACAGCTTTGCGTTTCTTCGAAGCAAGAATTTCATTTGAAACGTCCTTCACTGTACTGAGAGCATCGCCAATGATGTCGCAGCTACGGCTAGCTTCCTGTAACACGAGATCTAAGCTGTGGTTGCCGCAATGCACATACATGGACCTCGGCTCAGAATGACTAATTTGTTTCTGCACGCCTAAGAAACGGCCGGACATGTTGGCGACCCCCGTCAAAGCAATGGCCATGCAGTCTATGGAAATCAAGGCCAAGGTGCAAAATCATGTCTCTGATGGTTGTGTACAGCGTCTCAGCCCTGCTGTCTGGGACGTTGTAGCAGGTCAATGAAGTCTTCTCGGACGTCGAGCGTCTTGCTTTCAAGCTACCATATACAGAGGGTAAACTGTTCCTCGACAGCTACATATCAGCTGTGCCGTCAGCAATAATGCCATAGAACGGGCTGGACCCCGCTGTATTGCGTGGGATCTCAACCAGCTCGTTCTGCACATCATCGCTTACCCACTTGTCCCTTTTCGTCATCCACCTTTTCAGGGCGGGAGCATCCCCCGATTTTTCATGAAGCAAATCAAGCAAGTTTCCATCATCTTTTGTGCGTCCCCTTAGAGCTTGGCCTGTGCGGCAAAGGTAGCGAAGAGAGCTCACTATGACCCGTAGTGCCGACCTAGCTTCTTCCTGTTGCTTGCTGCACTGCTTTGTTAAGAGCGGCGCGACACGAATACCCCTCTGCCTCGACAGGCTGTGGTTAAGAGATTCTGTGAAACTGGCTCTTTTCATATGGTGTCTAAATTTTTCTGTAGCTTTTTTCCAGTTGTTAAAGCCAGTCTTAACAAAGGGTAGCTCCACTGCACCATATTTGCATCCCCTTTCCTTGAAAAATAAGCTGCACTCATGGCACAACACCGCATCGCTCTTGCTGTCGTCAGAAAGCCATGGGAATCTTTCGAACCAATCTCGCTGACACGACCTGCTAGTTTTTTTTTGGTGGGTCTGTAGTGCGAGCTTCAGCGACTATTGACACTGACGTTTGATCTATAAGCCCAGCAATTTTAATATTGGAGATGGGGGCTGGGGGGGGGGGGAGGACAGTCGGAGTGGGGGGCTCCGCCCCATCCTGGAAAATCTGGGGGGTGGGGCTCTGGCCCCCTGCCCCTCCCCCCCCCCCCCCGGTTCCGGAGTCCCTGCATCCGGCGCAATCGTGACGCAGTCTGTCTCGGGATGAGCAAAGCTGCGGTGAGGCAGACGTCGTCAAGATGCCCTGCATACTTGAGAAAAAAAAAAGAGACAAGAGGAAAGGAAGGGACAAACACAACGAAGCCTTGTCTCGGGGTTTTTTCAGGTATGAACGTTCACCAACTAGCCTGCGCAACAACTCTTATTTCAGGATGCCCTAGCCGTTCCAGCCACCTAAGCAGTCGAAGCATGCCAGTGATCGGGCCACCGCAACTAACCGCAAAGGTGCTTTTGTGTGAATTTTGAGTGACGGAATAATCTTCTATAACAGTGGTTCTCAAATAGGGGTCCGCGGACCCATCGGGATCCGCGAAAGCATTCTAGGGTTCCGTGAAGCCCTGCCTCATCAGCCAAACTAGGCAATAAAAGTTGTCTTTTTTCAGATTGAGAAGAAACGTTCCAATTTTCGAATGAGCTTTTTCGTGTCCATGTCAATGAGAGAAGTCTACTCCACACTATCCCTTAATTATTAAAATTTATTAGATAATTATCATAATTACCCTATACCTCTCCCTTTCATTCACCACGAACAGGGTCCTACGTCATTTTTGCCGATCCACAAGGCGTCCGCGAAACATGAATGGTTGAGAACCACTGTCCTATTATCTTGTGGAGGGAGAATAGCGACGTCTGCGACACACAAAAGAGAGTCCCGTTGAGGGGGGTTCCTCCCTCCTCCCCTTTTCTCTTGTGCTGGCCGTAGAGCTGTCGGGATGACGTCAAGTTCAAAGCATGTATAGTTCTAGGCGAGACAGTTATTGTCACTACCTGTCAAAGCTCCTAGACGGACATTACAAACGAGGCTTGAACGACATCTGCCAGGAGCTCTTTGCTAATTGTTAAATTTGTTTTAAAATTCCTTTTCGTCTCTTTTTTAACAAGATATTGGTGTGTCTGATCTGATACGGCTCTTTTGAAGACGAATGGACCAAAAAAATAAGCGCCGAAATTTCGTTGTAATATCCCCTCAACCGTCTTCGAATGAGCTGAATTGAAATGAAGTAACTCTTTCCGTGCGCGAGGTCGATAATCCGAAGCACGTACAAGTCCCCCGTTGATGGTAATGTTAATATCTAAAAACTGCAACTCATTGTTGCCAGCAAGCTCATGAGTAAAAAGTAAAGATTTCTCATGTTGTTCAAAAGCCGACAGAACGCTTTGTACTGTATCAAAGTGCGTCACAGGGTTGTTAGTATATTGATAAGTACCTTCTCGTTTGGAGAAAGTCCAAACGAGGAGGTCGAAACGAGAACGGGCCCAAATGCTAACCACCCAGCTCGCACGCCCTTGGTCGACATCACTTCGAATAATAAAAGCCCGCGAACAGCCTCATCTACCTCCACGTGATGTCATCACACTCGGATGGGGCCAACTCAGCAATTGGGCCCGAGCCCGACACCGAGTGTCCTTCGACGCATTGATTGGACACGAGGCCTAGCCGAGCGCTGCCGCAGCATTCGTAGCCAATCTGTGTCTGCGTTCGATCGCAACGTGATGACGTCAAAATGCTTTGGTTATTCTGGGTGGCGCTGCCTCGGTAAGACCTTGTGCGAGGCGTGTGACGCAGGTGCGCGTGACACGTATATAGCTTGCATTATGGCATATCAGCTGCCATTCTGGCGGCCTCGCTTGCTGAGCGCGTAGCTTCTGCGGCACGCATTACGCACCACAGAGTTTTTTCTTTTCTCGTCAAGAGCAAGTTTCCATAACCACCAGTATGGTGCGATAATGTCACGCTCACGCCATGTATACTCCCTCTGGCGAATGTCTGCAGCCTAGTGAGAGCAGCCTTGTAGACGTTACTTGAAAAACAAATAATCGATTACGATTGCAATTACTCTTGGTTAAAAAATATTTGATTAAATTACTTGAGAAGAAAAGTAATTGATCGTTACTTGAAAAGAGTAACCGCGTTACTTTATCAATTACTTCAAATTTTAAAACGACATATTCCTCTGCTGGTTTGAAACGGTTCCTTCATACAGTACATTAGGGAGCTTTAGGGAAGTGTTTTCGCACATCCCATACGGTACGATGATCCCTCCGGTACGAATTGCGCATGCGCTACCGCAGAAGACTCGCACATGCGCAGTTCGCACTGGACGCCGGACGGCTTATCGTACCGTATCGGATATGTTCAAAAACGGTTCCCTAAAATTCTCTATTATCAGATTACAACGACCAAGCTATGTGCTTATCTTCTTCACCCACCAATTTTGGTAAGCCATCCTCCCTCCCGAAGACTCTTTGGTAGGAAACTTGTACAAACGAGGGGCGCCATTATAATGAGAAATAAAAATAGTCAAAGCTAAAAGTAGTTTTAGTAGTTCTTAACGCAATCAGATTACCCTTGCGGTTAGTTTCTATATAAGTGTATTCAAATTATTATAAAATTACTACAGAAAGTAATTGATTACAAGTAATTGGATTACTCGTAATAAGCACCGTTTAAGTCTGAGTGAAAGGCACGGGCGCGTGAGCCCAGCTCAGCGTGCTTTTGTTTGTGCGAGAACTCGCGCATAAAAGATAGGAGGAGGCACCTCCAAAGCCACGTGCTCGCGCCCGTTGATAACTTCACCCGTGGAGATAACAACGACAACAACGTAAATTATTTGTTTGTGTTTCTGATGGGGCGCTCGGCTGACTTAGCCGAACGCTGTCAGAGCGTCCGGTTGGTGCTTGTGTTTTAATCAGTAGAGCATCGACTGATTAAACTCGATTCGAAGCAGAACTTTGACGCAGCACTCGTGCCTAGTCTGTGTCCCGCGCTCGATCAAAGTTAATGACGCACACGAATCCAGTCCACACGACTTGCGTTGGGTAAACATCGAACTCTGTGGAAAAATCTCCGCAGGCAACACGGTGGAGAAATGTGTCTCTCCGGGGCGGCCGTGTAAATGGAGACCACATAGTTGACAAACAAGTCTGAATGACGTGCTGCTTTATGTATACTGTCAACCAATATGGCAGACGAAAACAGGTCGTGCCGCGCCATGTGCGTGGGTGCCAGCCAATGTTTATAGGTTAGGGTTGGTGCCCCAGCTCAATGCACAAAACGCAGCATTGGCTTCAAAAAGGTTTGCCCCGATTTTTATCCAAGCCGTTCAAAACCTGTGGCGGTGTGTTGGCGTCAGTGACATTTCCTACCCTTAGTATTCTGCGGAGAAGCGATGGAAGTATACATAGCATACTGTTCACCACGCTGATACACGTTATTAAACGCACAATGTCTGGTTCATGTGGTTGCGTAGCCTTGCTTGGGGAGCGACCCGAGGCAGCGTAATGGTGCGACAGTAGCGACAGATCTACCAGTACAACCGACCATTTTAGAAATAACTAGCGCCGCCAGGCAGGAAACGGGATTTGAGGATTCCGAGGATAAAACAATGCACGGATTAGATAGGAGAGGAAAAAGGCGTCTTAGAACGAACTTGGTGGCAAAAGGTAAGCCACAATAGAAAAAGAAGAGACCTTGAAGGAGCCAAATCTTGGTGTAGCGAAATATGTAACGCTCGAGTGTGAAAAAAAGCGTTACACGCAGGACAAGACAACATAAAATATGTATAGCCCGTAGATGCCAATGCTTAAGAATTCAAAGCCTATAGAAGATATAATTAGTCATAATAACAATTCACACGAGATCATAACTAGGAACACGCAATCGAAACTAGAGAGCTCCAACAAGGAGCTCCGCAGCCCAACAAATTCGCTCAGCTCAATAAGTAGAATATGAACGATAGACCAAGCAACTGGTCTAAGTGTTACTTGCCGCCGACGATCGCTTGCAGTAGAACGCGACTATTTGCGGCGAGTAATACTTCGTTCCGCATACTTAGTCCGTAAGCGACCACCGGAGGCGATTTACACTTAGCATACTTAGTCCGCATTCGACCGTCGCCACCGAGTCAATTCTTAGTCCATCATGCCTAGTCCGCAGGCTACAGGCTCTGGTGAGTTATACTTAGGCCAGCCTATACTTAGTCCGCGGGGGACCGTCGGTGGCGGGTCATATGGACCTCTGCGTTGCCCATGGGGGCGCTGCGAAAAAGGACTTGGGACTTGTTAGGACTTGTTTTGGGTATTACAAACTTGAGCGTCTCAAACCGTCACGCATGCAGAAGCGTGCCTGCTCTGGTGCGGACCGCGAGATCGCGAGGAAAATACAAAGAAACAACAAAAATTCGAACGCTGTCAAAGCACAGGTCAAAGCTAAGACGCTAAGAACGTGATCCAGGAGACGCCGTTTCACGTGTTTCGAAGTAGAAATGAAAAAAGAAAAGAAAAATGAAAGCGTCGCGACACCACATGTTCTGACGTCACCACCCAGAGATGAGAGACCGCACCCTAGCGATGGTGGCATGAATTGGGCACTTTCGTTCGTCTTGCGGCGTTGAATCTAGCCAATTTCGGGCGTTCGAAGGTGTTTTCCGTTCTTCAACATCACACAGAAAGAAAAAAGCTAAACCAACGTGCCATAAGTGGTTCCAGGTTCAATCAGGTGAGCTTGTACTACCCAAAATTAAGGCGCCACAGTTTGTTCAAAGCTTCAGCGCAGGAGACCTATACTTACTCCAGAGTACATAGTCCACAGGCGGCAGTCGGGGGTTAAGCCATACTTTTTCCAGCATAATTAGTCCACAGGCGACCGTTAGCAGTGGTTCATGGATTCAAAGGTGTTTCTAGGAAACATGCCGAAAACTACAGGCCTATTTCATTAACCTCCATATCATGCAAGATCATGGAACATATTTTATATTCTGAAATAATAAATCATATAACAAAAAAAAATCTGTTATCTAAAGAACAGCCCGGTTCCTTTAGGGCTTATCTTGCACCACGCAACTTGTCGAATTTTATCATGACTTGTCATCTGATGTTAGTGAGGAAGGCCAAACAGGTTGTATATTCCTAGATTTTTGCAAGGGCTTCGATACCGTTTCGCATTCACTTCTGCTCAATAAACTTAAGATGTTAAATATAGACTTGACGGTACTAAGATGGATCGAAAATTATTTCCTAGAGCGTTGTCAGTGTGTATGAGTGAATGGTAAAAGTTTGGCATACGTTAAAGTTACATCAGGAGTCCCACAGGGCTTTGTCTTAGCACCGCCTTTGTTCTTAATATATATCAATGATATTTCCTTGGAGTGATGTTAAGAGGTTGTTTTCCCCGAACCTCGATGGACCACCTTGAGTTGCCGTCGAGGACCGGGGGATTGTGGATGAAGCTAGTTGCTGGAGGGCTGGATGCGTCGGTGGTGATGCAAAGGCGACCGACAACTCGTTAGGTTAACGAGATCGACAAAACTTTACTTCGATAAAATAGTAAAAAAAGAGAATCAAACAGTTGCATAAAAGACGACAAGTGTGAGCAGATCACGCGCTGTGATAAACGGCCACGCACGGCTTACAGACTGCAGGGGACGCCTCGGCGTCAGATGGTCCTACCGCGGACGGTAAGGACGGCGACTACCTTGTAGCCGCGAAGACGAAGACGCTGTCGCGCACGACAGGTAAGACGGCGCACCGCGGGAGCTGAACGTAAGTGGGGTCGTTCGCGAGCCCGTTCCAAAGCTCAAAGATTTCTTTGTCGGGCCAGGGTCTAAAACAGTGTGCTTGAACCCAGGTCAATCAGGGCTTTGACCCTGGTTCCATTGGCAAGAGGAACCAACGCACTTTCGACCAATCGGGTGAGAGGTCATTGCTCTGAGAGTGAACCATAAGCCAAGTCTTAATTCTCAGAACCCGAGAATAAAATATGACTTACGGCTTTCCTATATGCCACACAAGATACACATTCGCGAACCACGGCGACAACCACCGAGACATGTCGGCTGGGGCACGTCTATGCCACCACAAAATGCCGTTGGAAACAAAGTAAAAAGAAAGGCACGCCAGGCACATACGGAATATATGGGGAACGCCTAGTCCCCGGGCGTCTCGGCAGAGTTCCGAGACACGACTCCAAGAGCTCTGAAGCACTTTGTCTCCCAGCAAACGACCTGGCGACTGGTGACGTGTTTATGTCTCGGCCGTGGGTTCCCTGGCAAACTTTTACGTCTGGCCCCGCGTTTCAGGGTCAACGGGTAGACGTACGCGGCACTGAAGCAGCAGCCTCTCGAGGGCAAGTGAAGTGTTTTAACGTGAGTTCGAAAACTGGGGTTCCGCACGAAATGCGAAGAGGGCGACATGTACACGGCCATTTCCCCGATACCGGAAAGAGCTCATAAGAAAGCGGAATTCCGACTCGTAACAGCACGGGACACCCTGAAACGCGACATTCGTCTCCCAAAGCACCTCCCCATTTCCGACCGAAGCGCCGTCAGGCGGATAAACAAAACAGAGCGGGGGACGCCGTCCTGGCGGTCCAAAAAAGATAATAAAGAAAAGCGACCACCTCTACACTTTGGTATTTCATCTTGTGTTTGGTTGTTTGCCGATGATTGCGTGGTGTACAGAAAAATCAGGCGACAAAGATGCCACCCAGTTACAAATAGATTTAGAATCCCTTAATACGCGTGGTGCTCTACATGGAAAATGAATTTGAATCCCCAAAAGTGTGTACATTTATGTTTTACTTAAAAGAAGGAAATTGAAACCTAGTATTATATAAATAACAGTATAGTAAACAAGGACTATACGTATAAATACTTAGGTGTCACACTATAAACTGATTTTTCGTGGATTTCTAATGTGGATGACGTGATTGTAAAGGCTGGCAGGGCACTGAACTTCACTCAACGAAGCCTAAAATGTCCACTCCCTAACGTAAAGGAAACCGCCTATCTAACATGTGTTAGGCCGATTCTGGAATATGCCTGTGACGTCTGGGACTCGGAACAAAAAACCTTAATCGACAAACTTGAAAAAATATAAAATAGAGCTGTAGGTTCGTTCTAGGACGTTTATTATGACTCTTTTATTCCCAGAACTTCCAAAAACTGGAACCGCAATTACCCGCATCACTCAGATATGTTAATGACCACGCACTTTTTTGCACTTCTATTGCCAATTTCATGTTCTTTGTTATTTAAGTATTGTATGTTTTGTTCCATTTTTAATATTATTACTAATGTTCGCACTCTCCTCCTCAATGCGTTGTGCCTTGAGGGTAAAATAAATAAATACATAAATAATTTGAATGCTTATGAATGTGTTGAGGAGGGTTAGCAAGTAAAACCATTTGCTATAGAACATTGTTTTACTCAGAAGATACTTCCAAAGTAATTGAACATTCTTCTTTATTAAAATCAATTTCTCTATTCTTTTGATTTGTAATTCGCAGAGAGAATTTCATAACCTCACTATACTGTATCTCGAATTTTTTCATAGTGTTTGAACTAAATACTTGCAATCAATTTGGTTTGTTTGGGACAAAAGTATAAAGTAAACCATTTTTTCTATGTTTTTATTATTTGAACCATCTGAATAACAATCCTTAACTAAACTACAATGAAAAAATATAGTTCTAACATCTCTTTCAACATTTGCCGGAAAATCACAAATTACTTCAGTTTCTTCTTTATAACTGCCACATATATATATATATATATATATATATATATATATATATATATATATATATATATATATATATATAGTATATATATATATACAGTATATATTAATTTCCTTGAAGTTATTGATACTTTATTACTATTCGTAATACCTGGTGGTTCCAGAAAGAGAATTAGAATATCATGTTTAGGAATTTTGAAATATTTAACCATTAACCATACGATAATTTAGTGAACGACAATCATGATTAACATAATCAATTGTTATTTTATGTGCCCGTTCTATATCTGTAATCTACGGTAAAATATTTTTTTTTAATTTTCCTGATATATTATGCTTTGTGTAAGGGATTGCACACCAACATTGCTTTGAATTATTGCCTCTGTGAATCCAACCTCTAAGCCCCGGGAGATGTTGCAGTACCTTTACCTTTTACAAAAATTTTATTAATTCAAATGTCCTTTATATCATTCATTTATTAGGAAAATAATTTCTATATAATTGTTTGTGTTGTTTCTTGATTATATTCTTAGTTTGTAATAAAATATCGATTATAGAACACGATTCATTTATAAGTTCATTACAATTATTTTCATGTCTTTTATGTCCAATAAGAATATAAAATTTTTCTATAAGGTCAACACTCGCATATAATCGTTTTCCAACTATTTTTCTCATATTAGATATAATAAAATTATTCAAACCATCTTTGTATTTTTAAATAAAATTTAGGCTTCAATCTACAATGTTATACTCATTGGTTTCCACCAATAAGTATTACATAGCTGTATTATTCTCCAACATTTGTTTAGGCGTATCCCCATCTGTGTAATATAACGTAAAATAGTTAATAAAGACGACAGCCTTGCTCTACGAATTGATCTCGACAAAATTAGTACGAGATGCTTACAATGGCAACTATAAGGAATAATATTAGTAAATGCAGGGAAAGGAAAGTTACTAAACATAAGCGCGTTATTGACTCAATACAGCATCCTCTCGCTGCACCTAGAAGTTGAAACATCGTACAAGTATTCTGACGTCTGTTTTACACCCGATTTAACTTAGAACACACTGATAATGTAATATTACATGTATCTAGAAAACTTGATTCACAATGGCGTACACTGCGCCAGGCGCCAAAAGCCTCGCATTTGCTTGCAAATGAAACTATTACGCTCCCAAAACTGAAATATACAAATATAATGTACAGTCCACATCAAAGCTCTGTCACTACAAGACTTCAAGCGTCGCAAAATAAAACAAACTAATTACTCTAATTAAGGTCGGTATTATGAGTTTAAACAAAATCTGGGATGGTCCTCACAGATACGACGGAAAGTTTCTCGCAGATGCTTTTTTCATTGCACCTTTCGTCGAGTGATTCGACCTTGATATCACTCAGGAGGTGCAACCCTTCATGTCCAGTTCTATTTTATTCATCCTCGCTTGCTTTGTGTACCTGCGACTGAAACGCCCTTCCAGACTCTTTGGTAGCTGAACAAGACCAGGAATTTCTGATGATGATAATAATATAGTAATAATATGCTTTATTTAGGTGTCCAAAAAGAACCAAGAAGGTCTTCACTTTGGTAAACCATCGTCAACAAGCAATAGAAAAAGAAAAAAAAGTTTACCAAGCAACAAATACAACATATTAAGAGGCAGATAAGTGCTAATTCAATTGGCTGTGGTACAATGTAATTGATGACGAAATGTCCAGGTGAGTTGGAGCGGTGGTATTATACAATGACTGGATCCGAGAAAGTGGGGAAGTGTTACAGGGCGAGTGAACATAAAAACGAACAGAATGTCTGGTTACACGTAAAGGAACATAAAGACTAACTTTCAGAAGCCACGCAGAATCCATTACCTCATTTATAAGTTTATGCAGAAACACAAAGTCACGAACAGTTGCTCTGGTAGACAAAAGTGGAAGTGAAAGCATTTTTAGTATATATTCATAGTTACAATAAAAGCGGCGCTGAAAGAATCTATCATTTAGAATTCGAACAACCTTTTTCTGAACATTTTCAATGCTCATACCCTGCGTTTTAGATATCGAGTTCCATGTGACAGACGCAAATTCAAGTCGTGACCTTACTAAAGCATTGAAAAGACACATAAAAGAATGGAGGCTCTTAAATTTCTTCGTCAATCGAGATACTATGCCTAACACTATATAGGCATTGTCCACGATAAAAGAAGATATATGGTTTCTAAAAGTTAAACCACTATCAATACACACGCCAAGATCTTTTATAATTGATAGACGCTTTATCGGTATTTCTGTCGAGATTATATGTAAAATCAAAAAACATGCCGCGGGAAAAAATATAACACCTTTGTTTTTGGGGGTTGAGAGAGAGCTGATTTAGCTTACACCACTGGAGAATTTAAGACATATCATTTTGTAGTATATTACAGTCTAAAATAGTATAAATGCTTATGAATAACTTAATATCATCAGCAAAAAGTAGCAGTTTAGAACTACTTACACAAGACACTATATCATTAATAAATATAAAAACAGAGGGCCCAGGATTAATCTCTGAGGAACACCTGATGTCAAACAAAATAATTCGGAGAGTCTGTCAGCAACTGGAACAGTGTGCGAACGAGATGACAAATAGCTTTCAAACCACCTACGTAAATCCCTACAAACTCCATATGAAGACAGTTTAAGTTAAATAATTAATGACTAACTCTGTCGAACGCTGTCGACATATCAAAATATATTGAATCTACCTGCCCCTTATTCATAACAATAGGCGATACCATCCCCTATGCATTACAACGTATATTTTATCTACCTGTCCCCTATTCACACCAATATTCTAAGAAAGTACCCAAATTACTTTCCACAGACCGAACAGCGCGAGACACAAGCGCGAAAAATCGATCCGATCCGACGTCCGATCCGGCAATACGACTGCCTGATCCGAAAACTTTGTCGTTCAGACGTCGGATCGGCGATCCGGCGTGCGTCCGACGTGCAAGATAGTTTCGCACGGCGGACGGACTGTCGGAAGCGTCCAGCCAATGACAGCACAGCTAGCGCGAACGTCATGGTGACGTACTGGGTCTGGCGCGACGAACAAGAAAACGGGACTGACCTGGGCGACGGAAAGCCGGACGCGTGAGTCCCGCTCGGCGCTGACCCATTCAAGAAAGATGACCCCAGCAAAGAATGCACGCGCTAGCGAGAATGAGCTCCTAATGTCGCTTGTGCGAGCTCAACCGTCAATCTGGGACCAGAGATCTACCCTGTATAGGAACGCGGACCTCCGCTGGAGCGGTTGAATCTCCTGGGCGGAGACGAACGGATCGTCGTGTCGCATGCAAGGTCGGAAGCGTGTGTCTCAAACTGTCGCGTGCGGCGATTCGGGAGCGGCGTTCGGACTGTCGGATCGGATGTCGGATCGGACGATTCTGCAGTCCATGTGTCTGGCGCTTGCCATGCTGCGACGGGTGTAATTTTCTGACGAAAATAAAGAAGCACTCGCGCACGTATAACAAGCTCGAAAACCCTTGGAAAAGCCAGAAAGTTAAGAAATAGGACGATAATTTGTAACAACGGAGTGCATCACCACTCTTTAAAATGGGTACAATGACAGATTTTTCCAAAATGAAGGAAAGGTGCCCAAACTTAGGGACATATTAAAAATATGTTTCAGAATAGGAATGAAAAGTCCACTGCATCCTTTGATAATGAAACTCGGTATACCATCAGCACCACTCGAGAATTTTGGTTTCAGCTTCCTAATCGCTTCGGCGATTTCACCAGAATCAAAACGGAAAGAAGACAAACAGTCATGAGAGTTTATCTTATTGTCCACATGCTGAAAAAGCCTGGTAGCCAACAGAGTAACACTTGCTAAAATAAGCAGCCGAAATATTTGCAACCTCAGCAGGTGATGAATGATAAGCGGGATCGTTGTCTGACTCATCAAGCAAGCAGATACTTGGACTGGCATCATGTGTATGCTGCTTCCCAAACGGCCAAAGAATTTTAGGTCGATGGTTCAGACCGTTTTCAATGCCATTATGATAAAGTCGTTCATCGCGCTTGAAAAGTTGTTTAGATAATGAACGACATGTACTCAACTTTGTGTACAAGAGAACAAAACCGGTCTTCTTAAAGAGTCTGTGAAAATTTCCCTTTTTTTAAGGTAACATTCTAGTTGTTTAGAAAGCCAAACAGGGAATTTTGATTTTATATTTGAGTACTTTGGGACAAAACTGTCGATAACACTTTTAACAACAGAGCTAAGCGCCTCGGTAGCGCGATTAACATTTGACATAGAAGGAACATTGCCCCAATCAAAATTGTTTTATGTTCCTATATAGACTTAAGTAATTACTTTTAGAAAAGCATTAATTAGACAACTTACGCAACACGCGTGGCTTGAATGGGAGCGACAACGCGACAGTGAAAGGCGGATGGAAATCATCAATCTGAACTAAAGGATGAGCAGGCGAACTTCTTAATATTGGCATATCTGGAAACAATAAGATCTAAAACATTTCCTACCTATTTTTGATTCAATTTAGTCGTTCGAGGTCACAAAAGTTATTAAAAGAAAACAACGAAATGGCCTTGGAACAAAGAATAGTTTTGCTATTCCCAGTTTGTAAGGACCAGTCTACATCTGGTAAATTAAAATCACCATATATTTGAACTCGACAATTATCAAAATCAATTCACTTACTGATTGCCTCAAAATGCTCAATAAATACAGCCTGATCTGAAAGAGGCGGAAAGTAGTAGGTGCCTTATTAATAATTTAAACCGTCACTCGTTATAATTTCTACTGAACACATTCCGGATAGGATTCAAGGTCGAACCTTCGATGCGAAACAAGATAAACTTCAGGAACAATTAGGACACCACCGCCTAGATACTGCCCTGTGCGAGAGTGATCTCTGTAGCGCTGATATACATTCCATTTAGAACTAAAATAATTTGCGTCTGGGATTTCCTTATATAGTCACGTTTCAGATAGACAGATGATATTGTGTTCTGCATCTATTAAATTTGATATGAGCATGTCGGCTATTGTACGAAGGCATATCTTGCATCTTGACAGAATACTCTCATCTTGTTTGATATTTTCATAGTCTACTGGGCCAACAGAATGAACACGAGAGCAGTCAAGTCGTCCAAAAAAACTGATGAATGATGCTTCCCTCCGGCCACACTTCAGCATTGTTGATTAAATTAAATGCTGATTTATCGCCTCAAAAGCGAAAAGAAGGGTAAGTATCAAACTTCGTCATAATTTTCGAGCAAACAACCGTGTTTTAATGAACCCGCATCAGTGATTGTTACGTCTGCATTTTTAGTGTGGTAAATACTGTGTCACGCGTGTTTTTTAAGGTCATGTTCTTTTCTGTTTTCTGCAACCTTAGTATTTATTTTGTGATTCTTTGTTACTTTGTACAAATCCTCAATCAAGTAATGCCTCCGCAAGGGTGCTTACAAATGGATGAAATGAAAGTTGTCCCCGAGTAGTTTAGATTTGATGTCTTTCAAATGTGCGAGCAAAACAGGGGAAACCGGCCATTGCGGATTTCGGCTGCGACACAAGACGCATTCAAAAAGTAATGACTATTCTTCGGTTCAGCTTGCCCAGATGCAGCCGACGCTACGAGGTAATGGGACCAATCAAGCAGTGTCAAAAGCGCAAGTCACTAGCAATGGTGTAGCCAGGGGGGGGGGTTGGAAGTATATGGGGTTTCGCCTCCCCCCCCCTCCTCCCCCAAAATCCAGCCGACCATGTAGACCTTTGCATCGCTTATCACCAGGGGCGAAGAATGCTGAGCCGCTGAGCTGTGGACGCATTCGCAGCGTCCAATATACCGCACAGTAGAGCGACAGCGCATGCTCAGATGGTGTTCCACAGCCCAGCAGACAAAGATGGCAGCGCGTAGAAGGCGATTTTTTGCAAAGGTCTATAAAGGACGCACAGAAACACGACGCAGCCGACGCTACAGCTGATGGTACCAATCAATCAAACAACGTCAAAAGCGCAACATTATGGTGGGCTTTTGATGTTGTCTGATTGGTACCATCAGCCGTAGCGTCGGCTGCCTCTGGACTTAAGGTGAAGCGAAGTATAAGGGTGCGGGAATAGTGGTTTGAGTTGAACAGTGCAATTTCGTCTCTTGCTTCAACACTCAACACTGTTAAAGAAAACCTGTTGTCGTGGCTTTTCTTCGCACTATGACGGCTATGAATGCGCTATTCTATTCTAACTACAATTCGCATACCCCCATAGTAAGTATCCTTAGCGCAATTCCCGCGAAAATGTTCACTTTCGTGGTGTACATGCGCAGTTGTACACTCTCATATATTAGTCACACCCTGACGTCATTCCGTGATTTTTGCGGCTTGTGCCTTGAAAAAGGTCTTTAGGTCAATTGAACGGCCAACCGACTCCGAAGTCTGATCTCCGGAGAATTTTGAATGCGATAAATATCAGACAATGCAGACCTTGAAAAATCCCTCGCCAAATTTGCGGAATTCAAGGACTTAACACAATCAACACAATTAGCGAAGGAAGGATAAACGAACGGGTTCAAATTTTTAAAGAGCTCTCACGATACATTGCGGAGCGGTAGAGCGTCTCTGATCACACACTATTCGGTAAATAAAATGCATAAAAAGTATTGCGGATTCTTTTAATTTTACAACTTCTGTTCTTTAAACACATGCCCTAAAGTTTTGAAAATATTACTTCCAAAATCGTTACGAAACACACAAGTAGCATATTTTGTTTTCACGACGGATGCGAAATATGTTGCCTCGGGGCTCTGGTGGCAGACTTACATAAAGAAAATATACAAAAAAACTTAAAATGCACAAAAAAATTTAAGCGAGTTTCATCGAGAGATAGATTAAAGTCTGGTTTAAATAATGGAAAATATTGTCCCGGGTGGTGAGCCAAAATAACAGTAAATAAACAGGAAGAAATAAATGTCTAATGTGGCGAACTTGTGCCCAAAACAAAAAGAGAAAAAGAAGATAACAACAGAGCGTCGGGAGAGTCGAAGTCGGCGTGACAGCAGGATCGAACGCTGGGGCGAGACTGACTCTGGCTCGCCACGCGGAGCCCCTTTTGTTCACGAGGGGGCTTCTGGAACAATCGGCCTAGAAGATTCGGCGCGTAGAACATTCTGACCTAGAGCAAGCAACACGGCTCTCAAATTTACCAGAACATCACAGTACAGAGTAAACAAAAATCCGTCTTCGCGGCCAAGCATCGAACCCTGGCTTTTTACGTGGAAGGCAAGCGCGATAAGCGTTAGGCCATCAGCGCGCTGCCGGCTTGGTCAAGTGTGCTCGCGGCAATATATCATTTGCCCAGCAATATTCTATCACTTTCTTCTTTCCAAATGATACTTGCTTTCTGGAAGTTACTCGCACTTTGGCATTGCAGTTGTAGCTTGTTTGTTTAGAGATCTGAATGAAAGCATGAAGGCACACTCAGACTTGTATACGGTAATCATGACAAGTAGTCCAATTACATATAAGCGATTACATTTTGGAGTAACTTTTAATCATTTGATTACATTTATTAGAAAGTAATCAAAACTGTAACTTGTTTATTTTTACATATACGGAAAGAACTTGGAACCGTTATAATTTTCCCATCCCCTTCCAAATGGCGCCTTTTTTCATACGTTTCCTACTAGGAAATCTTCGAATCAAGTCTTCAATAAAAATATAATTTACAAAAAAAAAAATTCAGCCTTTTCATTTTGGTGAAGAAGGAAGACCAGCGAAACTGTACGCTCGTCCCGTGTGTTTCTTCTTCGTCCTCGTCTGTTTGGCGCGCTGTTTCCTACAATGAATTCCGCACCAACTCGCCCAACTATCCATTCTTCGATGATATACTCTGTTTCA
Organism: Ixodes ricinus; assembly: GCA_037355805.1. NCBI lineage: Eukaryota > Metazoa > Arthropoda > Arachnida > Ixodida > Ixodidae > Ixodes > Ixodes ricinus. Next base: position 413,445 of record JAZHYW010011361.1, on the reverse strand, counting down.
CCTTATGATGTACCACAGGAAAGGCTACAAGCGCGAGCTCTTTGCTCTGGGGCACATGTCGGCACCACAAGCTCTCGCGACTTCAGAGCAGCTGCCAACGCTATGAGCTCGCACTTCTAGCCTTCGCTACGGTACAACATAAGGTGAAACGAAGTATAGCTGGGAAGGTTGTCGCCATCTATGAGCGACGGCGGCAACCAGACTGGTTGTCTGGTTGCCGCCGTCGCTCATAAGTGGCGGTAGCTGTCCAGAGTTTCGTGTAGTTTTCGTGTCGACATTTGTTCGGTACCGGACACGAAACTGGAGAAATTAGCTCTTAACAGCTCCGCTGTAATAATACCCTAACAATAATAATAATAATAATCAATCAATCAGTGTTTACTGTAGTGTCCAGGAACAGCCAATCGGACTTATGCTGGCACACTTTAAAAAAACACACACATACAAACACATATACACGGGTGCAGAAGGGGAATGTAGTTCACCAGTCTGAGACTAAAAATATTAACAAGTACGAAAGACACTCAAATAAACATGAAAAATCAAAAGCACAAAATAGAGACATCACCAGGTGTATGAGCAAAAAGCAAATAGTACTTGAATATCGTACTGACAATACATCAACCCTTCAACTGATCAGCCTTTTTCTTGCAAGAGGAAGTTTCGAACAGCGTTTACGAACTTGCTGTTGCATGAGTTAAAAATATCAATTGTATCAGAGTATCGGTTATAACACTCAGCCGACCTTTGTATCGGGTTAAGTGGCTACGATGTCGAGCTATATAAAAATGATTGAACGCGTGTAGGCACACGTGGAACTCTAAGGCTCACACGGACAGAAGGCTGGGAGAGTTAATCAAGCCGTGCAGGGTCTAAAACAAAAAACGACAGATCTGCCTTCACTCTACGCTGCTGCAAGCTCAACAGGTTGACGAGTTGCGAGTTAAAGGAGCGGTGCAACGATATTTAATTGGAATGTTTTTAACTGTACACGAGCTTACTGGCACAAGTGGGAGTCAAGGATTCTCGCACGCAACGCCACTTGCCAAAAAACTCCTTTGTTGCGGTGTAATTTCAAAGACAAGAGCGACCATTTTCATTCAATCTCTCCTTTGCAAAATTTGATGACGTAAAGTGGGGATCGCAGTACACCCATATGACGATATTTGAATGTGGTTCATAGATTGGACCCGAGCATTGCGTGGGCACTCGATTTGGGCTCGTGATAATTACTAGCTCGAGAAGCATTCGGGTAGTAGCCCGTGTCCAATCGCTGCATCGACGACAATAGCCGAGCCATAACAATGTCTGGAACTCAGCGCGTGTCCTGTGCTTTGCCAGCCACAGCGCGTGGCTATGATCAACATTGGCGGCATATAATCGGCTCCAGATCACGTGGCCGCTTGTTCTGGCTGCGAGTTGAGGGGGCGAACGCTGCTTGTTTTCTTTATTTTTTTTCTGGGACTTCTATTGCGTGGGGTGAAAAACGAACGCGTGTATCATAGGTCATTAACGTCAGGGATCTGTTCTGAGCGGTATTTGCGCAAAGTACAAAAATTGTTGCATTGCCCCTTTAAACAAATGTTTAAACAATGATCCCCTTTCTTAAGGTTACGATGTTTAAAGATGAATAATAATAATAATAATTAATAATAATAATAATAATAATAATAATAATAATAATAATAATAATAATAATAATAATAATAATAATAATAATAGTAATAATAAGAATAATGTTTATTGCAAGTTCAAGAGCAGCCAGTAGCCTTTTTGTTGAAACACGAGGAAAACACTAGCTGAGACAAAGAATAAACAGGAGAGGAAAATCAAGGCGTAAAAATGCATAAAATCGACACGAAGACAATAACACAAAATAAGTGAAGACAAACAATAATGCAGGTAGATGCACATCCAATCAGTTCACAGAATAAATTCACTACTTTGCACCAAAAACAACCGTTAATAAAATATATCAAGAGCACCTATTAATTGCGTTACAATAGCCTTAATAGACGCGCGAAAACCTGAAATGCTGTCGTTGAATATTTCTAGTGTTTCGGCGAAGTCATTGTATTTAAGTTGCTTGCGGGTGAAAGGGTTCAAAATATTTGCCGCCGGGGGATAAAATAGGCTACTAGACACAGTGCTGTGGCACGCGCCACGAAATAGATGACAAAATCTCAGGAGAACCAATCTCAATCAATCAATTCATCAATCAATCAATCAATCAATATTTATTGGGTGCCCAGGAACAACCATGCGGTCTTGACTCTGGCACACCAAAACCTCCAAACACTCAAAACAAGGGAAAGTGCAAGAACTGCACATACACGGATTAAAAAGAGCGAAACATGAAAACATCCCAACGATGGCTGGAGTAAGTAAGCAATACATTTCATGACACAAAAACTAGGTAGCAAAAAATAAGCACGTTGCCATTTTGTAGTGGTTGAAATGTGACAATAGCAAGTTGGCTGTGGTAACCACAAAAATAAAGACGACATGAAGACAGAGCTATACCCAGCCGGCAACAGCCAGGCGGCGCCCGCAAAGTGGGAGCCCACGATTATACCCTGTCCCGTTGTAACTTGGGAAAGGGTAAACGATAAGCCCCACATTGTGTGCCGACCGCTTCGATATGCACTACGTATACGAGCGCAACGCACACACATTGAAGCATGACGCAGCGAAAAACCTGATACTTCTTCGCCGTAAAAGCGCACTACGGTGATACGTAGTCACGTACCGATTGGCCCGCCAGGGCCGTAGCTTCCGCCGTAGTGGCTACTCTGGCCTACCCAGTATTTCTTGCTTCAGACAACAGGCTAAGCGGCGCAACCAGAGTAATAGCTCACATTTGAACAATCCAGCTGCCACTCTCAGGCATATTCAATGTTTCTTGCTTCAGTCGCTAGATAGCACCTGACAAAACAGCATTGCAGGCTGCCTATAAGCAGTGCAAAGGTCTGCATTTTGCACTGTCTATAAGCAGTGCAAACTATTTCTGAACAACCATTTCAAAAAAAGCTTATACTCCATTCACACGGCGAGCCACAAGGTATCATTAACATAGGTCCCTTTCCAATCGGCAAATCAACCCGCTCTCTTGGGTTGCGAGCACTTGCCACGCGCGGAGGATCGAGAACTGATTCGCCGCTCACCATAAAGGTCCCTTAGCTAAAGGCACGTTTACGACCGTGTGAAGGGGGTATTAGAGAAGGAGCTCAGAAGAGGGATCGGTTTATAATTGGACGCATCTCCACTTTTTCCTGACTTATGGACAGAAACAACCACAGCGAGCTTCCACATGTCTAGAAATCAACCAGAATTTCGTAAGTGGTTAAATATATCACACATCGCGGGGCTGAATAAATCACGATAAGTTGTAATTAGAGCTGATATGTATTTTGTCGTGACCAGCCGACAACTTCGGTTTCATCTTTTTAATACACTCTTCGACCACCTCCTCGTTGTTAAGTTCGAATGGAGGATGTCGTCAAGCCCAGCCGAATGAGAGTCATGAGAAAAGGCACCTATCGGATCTGTGTAAATTGACCTGAAGTTATCGGCAAATATTTTCGCAGTGTTTTCTGCAGCGACACCATATAGAACAATTGTATTCGGTGTGCCTGCCTTCGCTCTACGCCAGCCGACGTACTGCCAGAACTTTTTGGGATTATGATATAACTCCGACTCCCCCGCTTCCCGTTATGCCTGGCAATACCTGATTTACTATTGTTTTGCATTCTTTCCTGCACTGTTTAAATTCAATTTCCCACTTACAGATGCCAGTTTTTTTATTCTTTGTTGTAAAAGGATTTCCTCCCAAAGAGCGCTCTCAATTCAGCCGAAAACCAGTACGGATATTCAGCCCTGCGGCTTGCATTTAAGGGAATATACTTTTTGCATGCCATCCTGAATAATTTCAGTGAATATCGCTGACCTGTTCATTGATGTCATGACACTGCAACGTTGGTGACCCAGCCAATTTTCGAGAAATAGCTGATAGAGTCTAACATTATCTCCCTTGGTAAAGTTATAACTCCTGCGCGAAGATAAGTCGGTAGAGGGAATTCGCTTCAAGCCGCCTACAACTGGGAAAGTTAAATACAACGCAGGACGATATTTATATTGCGGTATTGATATTTTACTCGGAGTTATGCCTAAATTGCCCGAGTTAGAGAAGCACAAATCGAGAGCGTTACCCTGGTGACTGTAATTCTCGTTGTGGTGTGTTAAACCTAGCAAAGCGTCCGTTTGACCATTTGCAGTTCAGCTGCGTTCAACTGTACTCCAGGTTTACGTTTTACCGTTTCCTCGCACAGGAAAGCCGTTCGTTTAACACCGTCCCACCGATGCTCAATCCTTAAAACACTACTCCTCAATTGAACCTCTGCTTCTCTCGCGAGCTCGCCCCACGACGGACCAGGATATAGCGCGAGCTCACTGACGCAACGGCCATGGTCGGAGAATGAAATTTGAAAAAAAGTGGCTCACGTGTGAAGTGGAATGCGAAATCCTCGAAAGGGCATAACGACGTCGAAAATCCGACGCCTCTGCTTCTGGTGACTTGACACTTCAGACGGCCACAATCATCGTTCACCAGTCATGTAGCCAAATGCAGAGCGAGCGCTCCGCACCTCTGCCTCGATTGACTCGCTCCCTGTGGCACCTCCACACTTGTCGCCGAACCTTATCAGACCGTAATCACCAGAGCGCACTATGTTGCTCTCTTGTGAAGGCGGTCAGATGTCCCTGGCGCCGTACGACGCAATCGCGACGCTCTAGATGATGACGGCATGAAGGTTGTCGGCTGCCGTCAATGGCGCCATTCACTGTCAAACCTGGTCCGCCCGCCGCTTTCTCCTCTCCTTCGTCGCTTTCGACGGCGCGGATTATATAGGCGAGAAATACTTGCATTTAAGGCGAACAACGATCGCAATGGGATGCTCAAATTGCTTTGATAAAAAAATTGGCTGTCTCCTTGACATTTCTCGAAGGTGGTCGGAATTGACATCATTTCGAACGCCTTTGCCCACGTCCACCCAAAACCACAGTCTGTTGCACACAATACACACCGCATCGAACAAATTATCCGTGAACTGGCGCCTGAACTGTCGGTCATGCGCTGTGTAATGGCAACTAGGCCGGCGAGCTAGAATCCGCTTCTCAAAGTTATTCTGTATACTCCGTTTATCCTTAAGCTGAGACTAGTGCCACTAAATAAGCTACGCTTCAGAGTAACGACACTTGCCATTATCGTGGCTGAAACTCGTGATTGCCAGTTATCTGAAGCTCTATCTGAAATCACAAGAAACGCTTTACCGCCCTCCACAAATGTTTAAACAGTTCGTGACAGAGCAAAGCAATATTACATGAGCATCCTAACACCGAATCTAATTCTGCGGAAGTCGCACCGATTCGCATTACATTTCATGTTTTTAATCATTTTCATTCCACGCGTAACGTCACGTTTTACGTGAGCCTTGTTCAAAATTCCCGCGCGAGGTCCTATGGGTGTGACGTCACGACCCTTTCGACCAATCCTGTATTTTAGCGCACGCCACCGACGCCGGCTTTTTTGTTACATGAGCTCCTTAACTGTAATGCGTTAAAACAGAAGAAAAACCAACGTCGGGGTTCCTTTGCTATTCACAGACAGTACCACACGCCCTTGCATCTGCATGATCTACTTTCGGGTATTCATCTAAACGAAGCTTTCACGTTTTTGTTTTATATTGTGTCATCTGGGAGTAGCAGCGTCAGTAAGGCGGCTTTTACCACTTGCCTCGCTGTGCATGTGTAAAAGACAGTTTTAGTAGGGTACGTTGTTGGGCTGAGTTGGTTCATCTTAGTTAAACAAAGAAAATAGCGCAAAAAAGACAAGGACAAGAAGTATACAGGACAAGCGCTAACTTTCAACTAGTTTTTACTCAGGAAAGCAGGCATATATATACACATGACAGGCAAAGCAACACCACATAAAAGTTGACTAATTTTGTGCACGATCATTCAAAAACTGAAACTCATTACTATGAAGAACAATAGAAGTGTCAGCTGACACAGGCCGTCCCACTTTTTTTATAAGAACGCTTCCAATAGCTCTCGAGCGACCGTCTCTCGGCTTCAGTGGAAGCCGAGAGACGGTCGCTCGAGAGCTATTGGAAGCGTTCTTTATCAAAAAAAGTGGGACGGCCTGTATTGTTCTTCATAGTAGAGTTTCAGTTTTGATGATCGTGCACAAAATTAGTCAACTTTTATGTGGTGTTGCTTGTTGCCTGTCTATATATATGTGCTTTTCCTGAGTAAAAACTAGTTGAAAGTTAGCGCTTGTCTGACTTCTTGTCCTTGTCTTTTTTGCGCTATTTTATTTGTTTAACAAAGACAGTTTTGTTACGCTCAAATAGCTTTTTTTATGAAACGTGCAGTCATAATAATTTGCGTATAATAAACGCACCACAAAAAGACACAGCTGCGAAAAGTTTTATTGCACTCAGTTTATTGATTTCTTTATATGGTTTTTTTAACGTTGTAGTAGCGTTCGGAAGCGCCCTGCATAGCCCCCTGACGAACTGTTTGGCCAGGAAGGAGTTTTCTTTGCAGTTTCTCTTCTTCCGTAGGTGGTGTTCGTGGCACGATGGTACACAAAGCCCGCAAGCAAGAGACTTCATGGCACGTGGTGATTCTGCCGAGCGCACCAGGAAACTCCCCGCTCCAAGGGCCGTCAGCAATTGCACGCTCTTCTCCATCGAGGCCACATACTTCCCAGGCACGGACACGAAAGCGCTAAAAGCCGGCCCTATACGTGAATTGCACGTGACGTCATTGCACGATGGTCACTTCCGCTTTGTTCTTTTCGAGGATAAATTCGATGGCGCAAAATATATGCCGCAGAAGGAACGATCTCAGCCAACTTCACCTAATAATCGAAGCCTGCGAAATTCCTCCTCTCCTTTATGGAACGTCATCACAGTCGGACGAAGTGTCCCTCGACGCGTTGATTGGACACGATTCCCAAACGAACTCTGACGGAGCACTCGTGCCCAGTCCGTGGCTAGATCTCGCCGTGATGACGTCAGAATTCCACTGCACAGGCATTGATTCTTCTAGGCAACGTTGGCTCAGCAGCAAAGCCACCACAATGGTTACCGATGGAACTTCAGTGGAAGTCGCGTATAAATGCTACGCATTTAATAATTGAGGATGGCGTCTCGAAGAAGGCCCTGCTCCAAGCAGACGGCAGCCGGTGAAACCAACAGTTCACGTTGCACCGGGCACGTCCAACACCTCTCTAATATCGGGACCCTTAGTGCCAGATCTGCTTCGTCACCGGCCGCGGGCCAGCGCAAGGGAAAGATTGGATTACGAGTGCTTCGTCAGTGTTTGGCTGGGAGTCGTGCTCAATCAATGATCATAAGAGTCCTAGCCGAACGTTGACGCAGATCTCTATTCAGTATGTGCCCCGCCTGCGCGCTCTAAAATAAAAGCTCTGGTCTTGCACCCGTTTGTCCCATATAATACACCCCAAATCTTTAGTTCGACGTACAGCGCACTGACTTCAAACTGACGGCCCCAACTTTACGGACGTACGTAGAAGACCTATCAGACGTAGAAGTCCTATGTTTTCTAGGAAGTGTTGGCCCATCTACGTGTGCGAGGGAGCGCGGCTGTCTTTGATCTCCGTGAATCGCATCTGATAACATATCTCACGGAAAAGAAGAAACGGCGCGCTCTTTTTTCAATACGGTGAACAAGTGTTCTCACATGCGTCTTTCGGGCATCGGAACGCAAGGAGCAGCATTCCAATCAAAGGGAAACAGAGAGAGCCTGTAGGAACCACGCGATGACGAAGCATCCAAGTACGCGCCGTCTTTGGTTGAGACATAGCCTCCTCTATACTCACAAAGTCTGGCAGTTCGACGACGGAGCCATAGAGCGCCCGGTCGCAGATTTGGAGCGCGAGGATCTGGTAGCACAGAGCATTTCTCGGGGAAGCTGGTAGTGAGCGCACAGCTTTTGCAGTGGCGAGGACGTGCGAGGAACGCGAGGAGCACGAGCGGACATTCATCGCTCAGGAGAAGTGTGTTTCTGGCGTCTCGCCGCAGCAGGGCGCCCGTTACATCTCTCTCCTCTCCCCATCCGTTGTCTGCCGCTCTACCTTTTCACTTTCGGCGGCCGCGTCTCGTGGCGATCTGCCAGGCTTTGTCAGTATAGAGGAGGCTATGGTTGAGGTTGGGAGGAAACATAAGTACATGGCGCATTTGGGGAAAACAAATGCACCAAGTGCGCGAAGAGCAGACGAACTTGCAGGCCGTATTGCTTTTGTTCTGACATGCCCACGTGACCCCTTGTTTTTCGTATTTTCTGACGCATCGAAGAAGCAAACAATTAAAACATCAGCACGATATTTTTCTTGTTATTTGTTGATATTGGGACACGTTTTTGCTCATAACGCCTGATGAACTGAAGAAGTCCACCTTATCTGTTTTTATGGTCTCACCAATATCGCCGAAGGAACAGTCGCTTGTAAGCGGTACACAATTGTTACTGATACTTTCTCCGGACGTAGACTGACGAGTAGCTTTAGTCAACACCACCTAGATCCGCAAGGCCTTCGGCATGCTTCTCCCTTTCATACAACACAACACGTAACTCTGTATGTCCGGACGCCACTGACCATTGGCAGCGCCAACGAGGTCACGCGAATATGAGCACAAATGTGAGAGAGGAAGCGAATCAACAGTAGCCCTGCCCATGATCGGACCTTTAGTGTGACGTAACGGAGCACAGTAGACAGGGCTCATCAGTATCTAGGTGGTGCTGGCTGTAGTCCCACTGAGCACATGAACATTCTCAAATCTACGTCACAGATTAGTTTCAGCGGCCACATGTTTACCGAAGATGCCCGTTCCAGTCACATCACGCACAGCGACTGTGGACTTCCACAGCCAAACACACGCGTGTTCGTCGCTTCGAAAAGGAGAAAAAAGCATGCGACATATGCACGAACGCTGAGAATCGCAAAGGCAAGAAGCTCGTTAGAGACTTATGCGCCGAGACAGTGAGGGAGAGGAGAGACGAGAGCTCACAGACGTCAGAACGCCGACCCTGGTTCGAATGATTAGTGGGTAGACCTAAAACAGGGGTCTCCAAACTTTTTCCCAGAGGGGCGGGATAGAGATCTGTCACTGTCAAGAGGGCCAGAAAAGAAAAAAAATGTAAATATGAATTAGAAAGAACTAAATAAATAATTATAAATAAGCGTTTATTAAATACAAAATTAAAAGTTAAAGTAAAAAGTAAAAAAAAACACAACACAAAGACACTTAAGACTGCTTAACGTGTCGCATGCGAGCAGCATTAGTCTACGTAGCGTATTCCTATAAGCTGCGCGCCGTGCTGAGCTCGGCCGTATACGGCACTCTCCTGAATCTGCCCGGACGGGCTCATGCTGACTCCGCGGCCGGCCGCTCCCTCTTACCGGCGGCCGCGCCGCTGCGCCATGGAGAGAGCTTCTCTGTGGGTGGCGTTCCTTGAACTACGCCGCGCGCCAGCCAATGGGGTGGCTGCTACGCAATTACAGGGTTCGCTCCATAAGACATGGAAATTTATGTGCCGTTTGGCGCGGCTTCAAAAGCTGATAACGCCGGTTCGCTCCATAAAACAGCTAATGCTTTCGCATTAAAAAAAAATGTAAGGTGGACGAATACAAATACTTTATTTTTAAATCCAGCATTTAGCTAAAAACTGACATTACAAAATATGGCGACCCAAAAACTCGCCAGGCAGCAATCAAAAAGCACACAGACACTTTTGCATGTTCCAACAAGGCAGAAGACTAATTAGAATGATAGAACTGACGCTGAGAATACGCAATAGATACGACACAGGACACTCAAAATAGAAATGGGAACGCAGAGGAATTTTATCATTCAAAGTTACACAGTAGAAAACAAAGGACTACGAATGGTGACGCTGGTGAAGACAATGTTCAATGAATATTATGACGAGAGGACATGGCTACGTTAGGCAGTTTTCTCTCGTTTTTGTTTCTGGTATCTTAGTTTACGCGGTTGGTGTGCGTTACAGCGCCCTTTGTTTACGCACGCAAATTAATGCGTGGAATTAGTACCCACATGACAGGGAAAGCTGACGGCACCGTCCTTGGACAAAGTAGTGGAAAGGGAAGCGGGCCGCGTAGAGAGGAGGAGAGTAGTGAAGAACAAAGGCGAGAGGGAAGTGACGTCACGGGGCGGAAGCCAATGCGCGCGCGGATGCTGGGGCGAGTCTCAACTTGCAGGTGTGCGGAGCGCGTATGCCTTGGTTCGTGCTACAAAATGGAGTGTGAACCAAGTACTAGCGCTGGTCCAAGTAGGCGGCAAAAGAAGACGGATTGTAAACGAAGGAGCCGGGCTGCCGAAACCGGTGAACAGCGAAAGCAGCGTCCAGCAGAATCTTTCTTTGTCCTAAGAAAAAGATGCACAACATATAATGTGCCGTCAAAAAGAAAAAAAGATATACACAGCATACGTCACAAAACACCCTTCCAAATGAGGTTTCCAAAAGAAACCCCCAAAGCCGTAAAAGTTAAAGGAAGATCCAATCGGGGGATCCTTAGGGAATACGTTAGCATGACCCTTGGGAAACGCCACACAAAATTTTCGCATATATTTCCCGCTAAATTTAGAGGGGAAACTTAGCCCTCTAAATTTATCGGGGAAATGTTCTCGCTAAACATTTGCCGCTAAATTTAGCGAGAAAAGTTTTGATACATTTTCCGCTAAATTTAGCGGGAAGTTTAGGAAAATTTTCCGCTAAATGGGAGGCGAGGAGGACAGGAGGAGGGGAGGGTACGGAGGGAGAGGAAAGGCATACCGTCCCCTCCGTACACTCCTCCTCCTCCTCCTCAAGAGCTGCGCTCTAATTTCGCATTACAGAAAATTGTAAACGTCTTTCATTTTTTTAAAACTTAATGGTTTCTTAAATTTGTTGGAAGACCTTAAATCACTCGGCTTTCGAATGTGTCCACAGTTGACCACTGAGCCTCTTTTCGTACAACCTGTAAGATGAGCGCTTTTTATGTGACCAAGGAAATGCTATTGGAAAAAAAATGAAAGACGTTTACAAATCTCTGTAATGCGAAGCTAGAGCACAGCTCTTGAGAAGGAGGAGGAGGGTACGGAGGGGAGGGTATGCCCCTCCTCCTCTGTACCCTCCTCGCCTCCTCTGCCTCCTCTTCCTCCTCCTCCCCAGCTCCTCCTTCTCCTCCTCTCTTCCTACCGCTGAATTTGTACATGGGTGACGTGACACGAAGTCGTGACGTCCATTTTACCCTCTAAATATAGCGGGGAAGCTGAATTGGTGTTGAGGTCACGTGACGTCAATTTCCCGCCAAATTTAGCGGGAGAAGCTTAACGCGCTAAAGTTAGCGGGGAAATTCTCCCGCAAAATTTAGCACGGAAATTTTTCCGCTAAAGCAGCGGAATATTTTCCGCTAACTTTAGAGGGGAAATTTTCCATAATGCAACGCGCGTGGATACGCCGACGCCGACGGCGACGCCGCTCAACCCGGAAACCGGCGCCTAAGAGCTGCGCTCTAAAAGGAACAGAAGACTGGATAGCATGGATCCCCAGCGTACGACCGAACCGTGGAGCGAAAGGGCGATACGCGTTGGTCCCTGACTTCGAGGCACGGAGACGAGAGGTGTGAAACGGTTTTGAACATTGACGATGTTCCGTCGGAGAGTAAAATGTACAGCGCACAAAGACAGGAAAGAAGAAAGAGGACACAAATTGCTGAACTTGCAACTGAAGTTTAATCGTCAAGGTGCAATCTTATATTCGACGACCAACCAAGAAAAAAACACCCACCCAATGACACACCAGTATATTCCTGCACCCTTAGCGCGGTCACTGTCGTCGTGCAAGGTATTGCAACTTTTCACCAAATAACAAAACAGATGGGACGCTTACACACTCTTCCTTTAGGTGCGCAATCATTTCCACTTCGATGATTTCCTCTGTTCAGGACATTGCCATTCTTCCAGTGACTGAGCATTTTCCCAAATCGGCATACACCCATAGTGATTCCAGTGTCCCGATACCACCCTGTTTACATTGTAATGGTGTTCCTTTAATTTATCGTCCGGGCATCTGCCAGTTGGCCCTATGTACTGATTACCACAAGAAAGCGGCAGTGCCCTGCCCTCGTGCGTTTTTTATCTCAATAACCATGCCTTTCCACCACGCCTAAGCTTCCATTTTGTACGTCAGAGAGAGCGCCCGAAAACAAGCGACCAAAGAAAGGAGTCAAGAGCAAAGCAGCGATCTCACGTAGAAACACAGTGTGCACCCGGAGGAAGCGGGGTAAAGAAATATATAAAGCAACTAAATGAAGTCGGAACATCCTGGGGGGTTTCAGATTAGATCGAAAAAGGCTGACTGGTCAGCATACTAATATATAATAGTATAATGAAGCATTAAATATAATTAAATCATCATAAACTGAGAATACGTATATTAAATATTATATATATAACTAAATATTATAATTATATAATAGAATTAAGAATAAATATAAATAAATAATTGAGTGCGTATAAAATTTATGTGTATATTTATTAATTTATACATTTATTTAAAATACTGCGAACCTTTCATCAACGCAGGAGAGGAAAAAATGAAGTGAACAAAACAAAACCAATACAACATTCACCACTTATACAGGTCGTCAGACTTGTACATACAGGGTGGTCACCCTGCACACAATGTAACATATTCAACGAGCATGCAAATATTAAGGGGTCAAACAATCGCGTGGTCTGGACTCAAAGGATTCTAATATCCGGTCATCCAACGGACTTCATCAGGCAGAGCGTTCCATTCTACTATTGTTCTACAAAAAAAAAGAGTATTTAAAGGCGTTATCTGAGTAACAATAAGGCGCAAATTCCCTAACGTTGCAGGTCCTCTGAGAACCTCGAGTTGAAGGGCGCAAGTACGATTGCCTTTCTATCTTTATCAAACCGTTGATAATAGAAAACATTTCTTTTAATCGGAATATTTGCCTTTCAGCCCGAGTCCAGCTCTGCCTCACGCCTCATTGCAGAAACAGAGTCCGCGCGCTTGTATTTAGAAAATATAAATCGAAGTGCCAAATCGTCTATTCTTTCAATGTGAGAAACTTGATATTTCCTATATGGATCCCATATAGCACATGCATATCCTAATACTGCATGCACAAAACACTTGTAAGCAGCAGTTCAACGAACGTCACTATTAGCATGCCGTAGATGCCTTCTTAGAAACAATAACTTTTTGTGAGCTTTTGCACAAACGCAGTCTCCATGATTATTCCAGCGTAGCGTATTGCAGAACAAAACACCCAAGTACTTTAACCCTTTTACTTTCGTTAATTGCATGCTACCTATTTTATACTGCTAATTTAAAACATCTTCTTTGTTAGTGATGCTACAGAACACTGTCGTATAGAAATTGATGATCATTTTCCATCTATCACACCACAAGCGGAGTTTCTGCAGAGCACCATTGAGCGAATCTTGTTCTCCAGTCCTACGCACTTTCAAAAACAGCATTCAACCACCTGCAAATAGTTCTACCCAAACAGCGGGAGGCATGTCATTTGCTATATAATTCACATATCGTACGAATAAAAGTGGACCAAGTACCGACCCCTGCGGCACTCCTGAATAGAACTGTTAAATCATCAAACATGCATCACTACAACAAACGTACTGCGTCCTGTTACTTAATTAAGAACTGATCCAGGAGATTATGTTTTCATTCAGCCCCACGTGATGGTGCTTTTCAATCAATTTGTTTCGTGGCACGCGAGCAAATGCCTTTGAAAAGTCCCTAAACACGACATCAGTTTGACCCCGCTTATTTAAAACAGATGCAAACTCATGCGTACACTCCATCAATTGCGTTACTGTCGATAAACCTCTGCTGAAACCATGCTGATACTTGTATCAGTGAAGTTATATTTTTCCAAGTATCGGTCGATATGTTTAGAACTGACGTGTTCCGAAAAATTTGCAGTATGTAGCTGCTAGATATGGCACGGTAGGCTTGAACATTGATTTTGTTCCCAGATGTGTGCATAGGAACAATTTTACCGCATAACCAGCCTGCCGGTAGTTTGAACTGTCGAAGTTAAGCCTGGAATATGATGATAAGATATCGAGACACCCACTCCACTTACCTTTTGAGAAATTCATTGGGAATATCTTCTAGCCCAGGCGCTTTTTTCACATTAATACTCAAAATTAAATTAAATATTCCGCTTTCCGTCAAAATCTACTCCGGCATACGTGATTCTCGAAGGCTAGTGACAGGACTTTCTCTTGAGTCCCATACTGTAAACACTGACTGGAAATACTTGTTAAATTATTTTGCAACTTGGATAGGACATGATACAACCCCATCATTTATTGTTATTTGTGTAACTACTTATCTTCTCAACAAACAACAAAACAAAAAAAAAACGCCAGAACTTTTGCGGCGCTTTGTAGCAAGAAACGATCGAGCGAACACATTGCCACAGTAATTTCCTGTAACCTGGGAGACAAGACCCTTCAATTGTCGCCAGAAGCTGGCAATTTCTTATGCATTCTTTGTTCTAGCCTTCTTTCGAAGCTGAATCTTACGCTTCAGTTGCAAAATTTCCGTCGTTACCCATAGATAGTGTCGTTGTCTTCTCACACCTTTTGTTGGCACGAAGTGACATATACAATAGGAAACAATGTTCAAAAATTTACTTCATCGTTCAGTGACATCACTCAACTGCCTAAAAGGACTAGCATCACAGGCGCCGCCATCGACGCCTGCGATGCTAGTCCTTTTTTTCTATTTTCGTTTTGGGCTTAACGTTCGCCCCATTAAACGTTTCAATTTCCTCAGTTATTCTTGATGTCACCACCTCATCATTCGTGACAATATGAAGTCCGGCGTGCCCCAGGGCTCTGTGCTTGGCCCCCCCCCCCCTCCTACTCTTTCTTATTTACATAAGTGATCCTCCCGTTGGCATAACTTACTCGATTCGGCTCTTTGCAGATGACTGCAAAGAGCCGAATCTTTTCATGGTATAGTAAGTCGGGAATGTGTAGTAACATAAACAAAACAAGTATTAATGACTTTACCAACGACTGAAACCACAATGTGTTGGAATTACACAATAAACAGTGCCCCCCCCCCCTAGAGTGAGATAAGAAGTATAAATACTTGGGAGATTTTTTTTTTTTTGTGATAACCTAAGCTGGCATAAACACATTGATTACATTGTAAATAAGGCAAGTCGGTCATTGGGGTTCATTAGGCGAAAATTGCTTTTAGCATCTACCGAAAATCGTCTGTTAGCTTTCAAATTATTCGTGAGGTCTCAGCTTGGGTGTGCTAGTATCATACGGGCTCCTTCTCTGGATTATCCGATTAATAAAATAGAAATAATTCGAAACAAGGAAGCACGTTCACTATTTAAAGACTATTCACCGTCTACGAGCGTAATGGTCCTAGAACACAGAGCGAATTTGCCTTCATTGAACGCCAGACGTAAGATTTCGCGTTTCGCGTTCACTCACAACATTTATTATTTTAATGTTCCCATCAAGGAGCGGGCGGTTATTACTTATCCCTTATCGCACTTTTTCTGCACCACGATCATCCTCATAAAATGCACTTACAACAGTGTCGTACGAACCAATTTATCAACTCCCCGTTACCAGCTTACCACCGTTTCCAAATAAAATTCTCTGCCCTATAATACTTGTGGAAACTGCAGATAAAACAAACTGCAAAACATTATGCAAATTAATAATTTACGGTACTCAGGAATGAGGCATGTGTGCCTGTGAATTTCTTTGTGTTGTATTTATCAATATATCGATGGTTTAATTTTTTTTCTACATTGATATGATTTTTTTGTGTGTGCAATCAGTGCGTTATTGCATGTTGTATTATTGTGTCATCAAATTTTGTATATCCCCTCATATTATGCCCTAACCAAGCGACTTGAGGTACATCAAATAAAATAGAAAATATAGTCTAATAATTTTAAAGTTAATGTATGGATGCACATTCGTGGTCGAAATGTTCACGTTCCAAGGCGAGTTTTGCTAGTTTCTTCTGCTTTGTTTGTTAATCAATTTATTTCAATTAGTTCCTTGTCCCGCATACAATCAACGCTTGTATAATACGCTTAATGCAGCGGATATTGACGTTTTTATTCTTTTGCCATTAACGCTTTTTCCCCACTAATTTGTAATCCTACGGTTTGAGCGTCATCAAGGCATCTGCTGTTCATAACCACAGAAAATGAACATATAATGAATGAATGAATGGCAAAGATGCCAACTACTAATCAGGATATATTTAGGTGGAAAGCTTTGATCTAAATCATTGCAGAAAAAAATCCACTTTCTTTGAAATCGCTATATAAATCCTCCTATATTTTAATTTTATGTTTTAAATCTTTATTGAAAAGAGCGATGTCGGCTTTCCCTTTTGAATGGCCGGTTCTTTCTTTCAATATGGAATTAATCTCCAACTTTATGCTTTCTCCTACTTGGCCGGTGTTCATCGAATTGCGGCGATTTTAAATAATGGGACGCAACGTTGGTGGAGGAGAGCGATGGTAAAAGAACCACGTGACTGCAGCGTCGACGACTCCGACCATATAGCCTATGCTCAGACAGAAACTTCCGGCGCTCGCTCTGTCGGCAAAGTCCGCGTACCAAACTGAAGCTCTGCTCGATCTTCTGCCTCCATCTCACGCATGACTTTTCGCGCAGACGAAGGCACTTGCACATGAAGCAAGCTCAGCAGAATGTTTTGTGTGCACGGTACGACAACTCGCGCACGAAATGCATTTTCCAAAGCCACGAGGTCGCGCCCGTGCCTTTGTTGGCGCTACAGATGTTTCTGAGCAGACGCTGCAGCAGCCGGGCATGCTAAAACGAACCCCAACGCCACACCGCTATTCGTACGCCGGGAACATAACCCTCCGCACTGCCCGCACATATTTTTCTAGAATACCTTCTTAATCGAAGCCGTGTAATACCTCCACTGTCACCGTCAACTGGTTGTTACTAGTTGGCGGCGGATGCCAAAATGATCATCACCTAAAAAAAGAAATGCACGGAAGTGTCCGGCTTTGCGTCTCCTCCTCCGTACAACACCACTGCAGTGGGAGAAGAGCGCTTTACGGATGCGGCGCCGTCGTCTGCTAATGGCGGATCGATAGCAGACGACTCGTGGGTATTGTCCAACTTGGTTTTGACCATGGAAGTGACGCCTACGCGTCCAGACAGACTTATTTTATGCGCGGCTATAAATAAAGTGTCACAGCGGCGAGCTCAACTCCGGTGAGGTCCGAACAGCTCAACCCCGGCGAAGCCGACCCCGAACCCGAGTTCCGCGAGAGCGAAAGCGAAATCCAGCTGCAGCTGCGCTGGAGCGAAAACCTGGAAACGGACGCGCATTTTCTCTCGAACGAAAAAAATAAAAGGCGGACGAAAATGCGGCGTTCCGTTTTCGACGCATGGTTCTGACTCTTTCCGGTGGCGCAACGTGGGATAAAGTTTAATATAATACTCTCCGGGTTGACTGTAAACAATCCTCGGAGTTTTCTCTCTCGAGGTTCGGTGCTTCGGAGCGTCGGTGTATCGCGGTCGGCTTGACGGCATTGCAGCGAGCCCAGGGTTCATCTCAAAATGGCGGAGGGTGAGGCAGCTGGCGGCAACGACTTCGGCGAGATCGACCTCACATGGACGGACAAGCTTCGCAAGATGGTCTCGAGCGACGCCGAATGGGAGGCCATCATCCTCGAGAAGATGGAGGAGAAAAGGAATAAAGGTAGGGTTTCCAACCGCGTCGCGAGCTCCGCTCGGCTGCGGCACGGAAACGGGCCGGCGGTCAGCGAACCGTACGACCGTTTGCCAGCCGATGGTTTCCGCCGCCTTCGCCTATAGTCACACCACGAGAACGGCAGAGAGGTGTTTCAGTTCTCCGCATAAGCATCGACTTTCCTACCTTCGGTAAGGCTTCGAGCGTTTATGTGCAACCAAAGCACGGCGCAAGTCAACGGCGCTTGCTGGAGACCGACCTTCCGAGAAAGACGTCTGCCGGTCTCATTCTGTTGGATTACAGCCTAGCCTGGCGGCGGCTCTAGTTTGGGAGAAACCTTCCGTGCGTCTTTACAACGGAACGCTTGTAACCTTTCGCCACCCTGCTGGCAATATTCTTTGATATTCTTACGTCGGTAACTATTCGCAAAGACGCTGACCCATCACCGTCGTCTCGAGTGTGCTCGAAGCATTTGATAGAATGAGAAAGCGGCACCGAGACGATCAGTACAGGCAACGCGTGGTTGTACACATTGGCATGACTGCAGCCACCAGCTGCAGCCAGCAGTAACTATATTTGTCGGTTTTGTCTGGCGCATGCCTGCGCGTTGGGGAGTTTACCGCTGGAGTGGTACACTCGCAATTTTGCGGCAAGGTCAGGGCGGTCCGAACCTCATGCGTGAATCAGGACTTGTACTACGTAGCGCGTTGTAGCGCGTTGCAAGGAACGCATTACACATACATACCCAGTTACATTATTCGGTAACGAAATAACGACTTAGTCAATTTTTAAAATGAGTAACGTGTTGCGTATTTTAGTTACTTTTTTGATGAAGTCACGAGTAGCGGTAGGTAGTTAATTTTGCAGGAGAACGCGTTCAATACGAGTGCCCAATCACGTTCTGACCCGCAGCTCGCGTCGTAATTACACGACGAGAAAACGCTAGATAGACCGTAAAAAGCATGTCCAGAAGGTACGTCGGAATAGCCAAAGTTATCCCCGAATGAATGCGTTAAAAAGCGAGACATCATTAACGACCAGAAACAATGAAAGCTGCTACTGCTTCTTAAAAGCGACATATGCGGAGCAAGGAGAAAGGCGCGTTACATCTCGAGCTAAGGTAACGCCTACCTTTTTGAACCGCAGTAACCAGCAATGCATACATGTGTCCATTTCAGCAACCTGCGCTAAACTATACGTAAACACGCCTCGGCGTGAACACGGTCCCAATCGAGCCGTTCTCACGATACTGACGAGCGTGGGCCAGTTGTTCGGTGGCCTGCCCGTGCGTCTAAGAACGCGAGCAGATAGCGACCGCACGAAGCCACCAATGCGCGTGACGGGAGCGAACGCGCACAACGCGTTTGCGTTGCGTGTCTCCGCGCAGCGCGCGCGCCGAACCCAAGACCGTCCGAGTCGGGAATCCATGGCGTCCACTTAAAGGCGGCTACGACACGGCGCTTGCGCGCATCGATTATTCTTGCAGCGGCATGCTCGGGTGAACAACGTTAGCATGTACACCGAAGCATGACGGTGCAGCAGCATCTGCGATTGCAACATTGCAGGACATTACGAGCTGAAATCAGCGTCATCCGGCGCACCATGGCACTACACTGCGCCAGCCTGTCGCCATCGCGTCCGTAAACCACGGTGGTGAGGCCGAGTATACACTCTCTCATTCTAGGCGCCCCCATGAGTCGTCCGGCCTGCTCCGTCAGCCGAAAACTATTGGGCTGAACGGAACCGCCATCACAGCAGCTCGTGTGACCCGAAAGGTATCCTCGCTCGCCCCAGCCCGTACGGCCTTCAGTGGCAACCCTCAAGACAAGCGCCGGAGTGGAGAAATGCCCCGTACGCGCTGGTGACCATCGGCGAGGAGCGGCTCGATGAAGGCTCAGCCGTGCAGCGGTTGAGCTGAAGATCGTCGAACACGCTCGAGGGCGCAGTCAAAGTGAGCAGCTTCCAAGGCAGTCCCTCGATAGCACCGCGTCGTCGGCTGCTGCGATCGTGGAAGTAACGATAGCACTGGAGTGGCCAGGCCGAGCCATGCCAGCCAGTACTGTAATTTCTGTCCACGGACCGCAGTGCCCGGTCAAACGTGAAGGTAATACGAGGATATTTTGCTGTGAGTGCTACTGACGCCTCAGGACCCTAACCGGATCTCCGCTGACTGCGAGCAAGGCTTCGGACGCTACGCGCTGGTGACGTGCTGTTTGGCTGCTGTCAACTCAGCCGCACAGTTCTGCGTGGCGCCTTTCGGATCCTGACCCCTCCGATGTAGTTGACGATACACGCATTAATCCTTTAAATCTGACATTGTGCTCCGCGAATAATCGTTCGATCAAGTTTCGTGTCTCGTTTCTCTGACAAACATAATGGACTGTCAGTCCGTACTTACAGGCAACATAACAACGCCGGTAACGCTAGCAACTTGTTTAGTTTGAAACAAACACGTGGGCCCAGTAATAAAGAAATTATATTTGTGAACCGTGTCATAACCCCCGTAGAACGTCCTGTAAAACCTTCAGTACCGTGCCGCTTACCGTTTTTTGCGTAACACAGATTATGAAGAATGCAGCAAGTAACGTCCTCTGCTCGCTGATCTACAGCCTCCGGTATCCGATAATTCCTCGATTGTATGGTGTCCAACTTCGCGCATGCGCTTGGCATCGGGCAAAGCTAACGCTGCGTGCGCATTTTGAAGCGACTTCTCGGAAAACGGTCCATTGCAGCTGTTCACGAAGACAATGGAGAGCATATGCTCTTGCCTCGAAATCCCGGGGCTCAGCGTGTCGTTGCACGCAGCATGCTACTGCGACAGCAGTGAGTGTTCAATGTAAAAAGCGCGGGCGAGCGAAGCGCAATCTTTGCACCCCCCCCCCTTGCCGCCCCGTCTTGCCGCACCTGCCCGCGCGTCGGCACCCGCCGACTGCGGTCTTGGAGACTGGCGCTTGGCGACGACGCGCAGGCAGCGAGCGTTGCGATTGCTTTATTCTCGGCCTCAGGCGCCGGAGCAGGCGACAGGCGGAAAGGTAATTGTCTGAGCCGGCCGGAGCTGCTGACGTGCATGCGCGGCATTGTCCGCGATGTGCCGCGCAGCAGAGCAACAGTGGTATTGCTCGGAAGACGTCCCACAGCCCAGCAGACAAAAAATGGCAGCGCGCTGAAGGCGATTTGTGCGAAGGTCTATATAGACGAAGATGGAGGCGCACAGAAGGCGCCATTAGCTGGCAAAGGTGTATAGGCAATACCCAGAAAAGGAAAGAAACTCGCGGTAGGCTTTTTCTCGGGATCGAATGTCGGGGGTACAGGCTGTTGTGGGGGCCTGCAGGAACAGCGAATTATTTGCGCCGTGGCCCCGCGCGCTTTATTTTGTGCGCGAGATCGGTTTAGTCGGTGATCGGGCGAACTTCCAGCTCAAACATAAAGAAGGAAACAAAGATAACAGCAGAGCGTCGCGGGCGTCAGGCTGGCAGAAAGAGCAGAGCGAACGCTGGGGCGAAACTTCGATTGCCGCTGCCATGGTTCTCTTTACGTGTTTCTCTCGAACAATTCGTGAAGGCCGCATAGCATTCGCAACTTTGTTTGCAACAGAGCTCTGAATTTACTAAGAACATTAATAGATGTCAATAAAAAGGCGTCCCCGTGGCCAGAACCCTGGCTGCGTGGAGGTACAGAACGTTAGGCCATGGCGCGCTGCCTGTTTCAGGCAGTATGCGCGCGCAGAGAGCAGCAGCAGAGACCACGAGCTGCCGTGACTAGGCACTTTTGGGGCCGCCCGATGGGCTACGGCCGGATCCCATGAGAGAGTCAGCTGCGGCCGGACTTAGGGCGCAAACGGAGTATATAGGATTGTCGTCGAGCCAGCACTTGTGCTCTATTCTCAAATACTCGCCTGAGATACTGCATGTTTCGGATACGTTCTGTAGGTGCTTCGGTATCTTGCAAATACATTTACTTCACCGGTGAGTATTCACATTTTATCTTTATTACATTTCTCACTGTCTTGTAATCTCAGTATCTCAAATACATTTGCAATCCTTGGAAAAAAAAATCTTTCGCCGGCACTATTGATACAAAACTGTGGGTCAATCGGATTCTTGGGCAGAGCTAGTACCGATTGCAAACTTGGAGCCGGTTACGAACACAGAACGGAAAACAAGCGTACCTGTTAGCATAATGCCTACAGAAGACCAAATGAGTAGCCCCCCCGCCTCATAAGCCTCCTCTTTGTCTTTCTTTCTTTTTTAATTTCGAACTGCCTTTGACTGCCACATCACTCTTCGAGCTTGCAAAGTGCTGGAGACGGCATCCGGATGTTACACACAGACCTCCACCCTCTTGTCCGGGAGCGAGAGTGGTTCCGTCGCAGCACAGGATTGTTGCCACCAACGCTCGTGAACGATCAGCTAGTGAACCATTTTCGGAAATCGCCGGTTCAGGAGGTTCCAACATGAGAATGCGCGAATACGTTTTCATGCTGAGCAGAGGCACTCCTCGGTGAAAGACAGCTTTCTTATAGATCCTGCTGGCTTTATTGAGCGGCACTGGCCTACACTGGGCTTCCCCAAGTCTCCCTTGTGTGCCTATGGAGGCTTACCCTGTCTGCTCCGACGCTCGTTCAAAAAAGCGTTCATTTCCTCTCCTTCCGAATGCGTTGTTTCAGCCTCGAAATCCTCCCCGAAAACCAGTTTTCCCCCAGGTGGAGTCATTTAGTGAATCATAGCCAATTACAGGCTAAGAAAAGTTTTGGAAGGAAAATAAGGTCTAGAAGGAGAAGGAAGCAGAAGGAAACCTCCTCCTCTCTTCAGCGTTTTGTGTGCTTCCTCCTTTCCATCCTTCCTTTCCCTCGAAAACTTTCCCGAACCCAGTAAAAGCCCACAGTGGATTTGATTATGGAGCCTCCACCATCTGGACCTCATTACGTCAAGAATGATTTAGAACTGCTGCAGCAGGGGTTAAGCAGCGGTTTTGTGGACACACTCCCAGTGTTTCCCATCTTGACCTTCCCTTTTTTTTCAGGTATTTCTTTTTTTTACAGCTTGCAGGTACAGGTGCTTCGCCCTCGCTCTTTGACTAGGGGGACAAAGTATTCGCTCCGGTTGTTAAACAGCGACTGAGACTGCTGTCCTCGAATTCGATGTTTCTCGTGAGCCTGTCTGTAGATTACTCGCGTACTCATCAACACGTCTGGCTGCCTGAACAACTTGTAGTTCGGCTGTTATGCATATGCAATGCCGGAAAACATGTCAAGTTCCCCGAATCAGCACGAGTCATATTACACTTATTGCGGAATGCGTCATGAGCCGAGCCTGCCGTCAGACTAAAGCACGGCAGGTGCCATGTCCTACAAGACGCGAGTCCCGATTGTCCCTAAAGTAGTTTTGGCACGCAGTATGGTGCCGTATCCCGGAAACTTCGAGTTTCGCAGCAGCTAAGACGCTTCTGGAAGGTCATAAAGATGGTAGCAAAATGTGATTTTCAGAGAAGTCGTCAAAATAAGAGCGCCTCGCTTTCGAACTTTTTATTCTTATATTACCAGCTTGCAAAACTTGCCAAGTATCTTCGAATGTAATCAAATTTCAATTTGCTTTCTCAAACTATTTGTTTTCTACTCAAATAGTTCGCTATGAGCTAACTAATACTACTCCAAATACATTTTCAGACGGGTATTTAATATCTTATCTTAAAGGGCCCCTGAAAAGAAAACACTGTTTATTTTAAACAGTATGGTTGGAACGCGCGTGTCAAAAGAATACATTTTACGCGGAAAAACATATCTTTAGAGCATACGGACTGAGCAGAGATTTATTTGAAATTCTGTGCGCAGAAGTCCATGACGTTATGGAATGGTCATTCACTCAACGAGATGATAATTCGCTCTTTCTACCATAACGTGAAGTCGAAGCCGATCATCCTCTGCCTCCGCGCCCGAAACGCCGAGAAGAGAAAACAATGATGGAAAGGAGGTGACTACCAACTAAATCACGTCTCGCGCCGTCAACATTGCTCTAAAATAAGTTTTTTTTTTTTCGCGTAAAATGTATCTTTCCGACACGCTGTCAACTAACGAGCTGTTAAAAAAAACTTTTTTTCTTTTCAGGGGTTCTTTAAATACTTTCGTTGAGTATGTGGCACAACGCTGCGTCGAACGCTCTCTGCTAAATGCAGCGTCAGCGGTCCGGGCCAGATGCAAAGCGCTCGAGCTTGTCGTTATCGAATTCAAAGTTTCAACGCAATTTTCGGAAACTATAGCATCGAGGAAATAGCGACCAGCGACGGAGCCCACCACGAAGAATGGGAATGAATAGCGTCGGCCACCCGGAGCGGGGGGGCCTATTTTCTCATTTAAAATTTTCGAAAATTGTTTATATACTTTTTAATCAGATGAACAGCCGGCAAGCTCCCTAAACGTTAAGCAAGGCCTTTTTTGTTGTTGTTGTGCAGTAAAACAAAGTTTTTATAATTTTGTTGTCGCGGACACGCGATATTTTAGGCCCATGAGATTGTACATAACGTCGGCTGACTGCAAACTTAACAACAACAGCAAAAAAAAAAAAAAAGAAGAGAAAGAAAGAGAACAGAGATTATTGAAACTTGCATAGTTTTTTCCATACTGTAATTAGGATATCGAGTACACTACTTGGTCATTCAAGAATTCGTCCCGAGCGTGATTTTATTTACGTATTCATTTATTTATTTACGATATACTTCAGGCCAGCGCAGGCCCAAGGAGGGTGGATCAGTCCAGTGAAGAAAAACAATTACTATTTTGTGTTGTTTTGCTTTTTGTTTGTTTTTTCATCATCGTTTTATTTAGAGATGCACAGTATGCCAACATAATGACCACACGGAAAACATATCGACCGTGCAGCAACGAATCAAACAATAGAAACTGCATATCAAAACCAGAGGATTCCAACAGGAACACATTTAACCAATAATCGTGCACCGACATTGCTAAAAATAGAAACACAAATCAATAGTAGGGACTACGTGACATTAAAAATAAGGGGCTATGCACAACCGGATCCTCACGTTTACATCCTGCAGTTGCGATCGCTTATAACTGAAAGCTTATTCACACCACCGGGCGCAGGTAGAGTTTGTATAAATCGTTAGTTATATAGCTTTTTCTGGAACGTGAATTTGTGCAGGACTGCGAGAACTGTTAAATTAGGTTGGACGTAATTTTTACACGATTTGATTTCATTCATTCTATGAATCCGTATACAACTTGCGTGGTAGTAAAGAGCTAATATGTTAATTTCTGACGTAATTATCTTCATTAAATTACACAGGGTCTCTTACGTTATCCCTAAGACCACTTGAAGGCGAAAGCCCAAGCTTTATGCATGAAAGACAAACACTTTTGTTTTTTCACATTCTCTTTTTTGACATTATTCGCTTTAATGTCCTCAATTCCCATTGATTACTCTTACCTCTCTTTAATTACTTTTTATTCACTTTTATTACTCTTAATTCACTTTGATTCTTCTTAATTTGCTTTGTCATCCTTCTTAATTTCACTGCCTCTAATTCGCCTGAGTAATCACGTAAACGTTTTGGTACGTTTCTTGTCGCCGACGTGTTCTCGATCAAGGACTTTGAAGGTCGACTCAACGAAGATACATATAAGGCTTTCGCCTTAATAGGTAAAACACGAATTTCAGATACCGGAGCAAGCTAGCTTATGCGTACGTCTCAAACCAACAAACCATTAATCGATTTGTGTCCGGTCCACTTCGACGCAGCTGGTTTTAGGTTCTCGGCAAGCGACACAGCCGTCGCCACGCGATCTTCGATTAAAGCGTTTGCAGACATGAGCGCTTATAAAATAAATCGGGCCATTACGCCCGAGCAAACACTTATCTGATAATCATTCTTTGATCATATCAAAATGCCGTTCAGCGCAACCTCACTTCTGCGTTGTGGCGAATTTGTTCATAACAATCCATAGTGCTGAATTTTCTTCGTTACCCACAACTGGACCGGTTGCATGGGTTCACACATTCGACACGAGCGCTCTTTCAGCGTTCGACTGATTGATTGATTGATCAATCGAAGGTGGTGAGTTCCAGCACTGCGCTGGCGTAGCACTTGTTTAATATGGGCCCCGCAATGGCCCCTCTGTAGATGACGAAGAAAATTCAGCCCTATCTGCTTTCTCTCTAGGTGGTGTTGGTTTCTCAAGTCTGAACTAAGTGATAAAAAATAACTCGAAGTCATTTTTTGGGCTTCTTAAAGGGCCCCTGAAAAGAAAGAAAAAGACAAAAAGATTTTCCAAAACAGTTGAGTTGGGACACGACGTGTCAAAAAAATTAACACGCGCGAAGAGCACTAGAGCAATATTAGGGAGTTTTAGAATAGCGCACGCTAAAGCTTTGCGTACGCAAAGAATAGCGTCGTCGCCAGTGCGCATGCTCCGAACGCAAACCAGGTTTTGCGCTTTGCGTGCGCAATTTTAGCGTGCGCTATTTCTCGGAAATAGCGTGCGTACGCAAAAAGTCTTTGCGCTTCTCCAAGGAGGATTCGTGATGAGAAGTTGGCTAAAGCCAAGACGAGCACAGTTAAAAAAATGGCGGCTCCGACCATGGCGAGCCATGGCGTCGTAGTGCGTCGGCGGCATCCTCGCGACTGCGATTTTCAATACGGGACGACATTGTACTCGGTTTGGCAACGATCACTGGCAACTTGATGCTTGTGACGCGCGAACATTTCTCGGCGAAGGTACGATGTGCGAAGGTCAGTACACGAGACCTCTCTTGCCGAGGCGACGCAAGCGGACACGACCGGTCAACCGCTCGCGTCGCATTCTCATGTTTAAACAAATTTAAAAGGTACTCGGACTAAAAAGCTTGTTTTTTTCTAAAGTTACAGCATTTCGTGTGTGAAATAAAAATTGTGACTGTATCTTGGTGGCGTCGCAAGCGCGAGATGCTTGGGCTTTTGCGTCGCGGCGGAGAAACGCTATTCTAAAACTCTCTCGCGTCGCGTGCGCTAATACAAGCGCTAAATTTAGCGCTAGCGTGCGCTAAAATTGCGTACGTTATTCTAAAACTCCCTGGCTGACTGCGCTAGACGCGCGAATTTAGTCGGTAGTCACCTCCCCTTTCCACTTTTTCTCTCTCTCGGCATTTCGGGCGCGTGGAGGCGAGAGTACTCGCCGCGTCTTCGTAGTGGATCCCGGCTTGGCTTGCGCCCGCGTACGAGAGCCATTGCTTACTTCCTGCAGTCTGCCGGTCGCACGGGTTGCACGTTCGTGCCGGCTTCGTGCGGCCAGTTCAACGACGGACCGGCATCGCGATTTTCGTCCGCAGACCGCGTACCAAAGTGACCGTGGCATGTCACCGTTCCTGCAATCCGCGCCTCGTCCGCGGACGCGCAGGCTGATAAAGTCAGGCAGTCTTTTTCACGCGCGGATTTTTTGGCGGGAGACTGACTTGAGCATGCGTTTAGCCTGGCAACGGTGGCACAGCGTTCTCAGTTTTTGTCAACCCCGGTCATGGTGGCTATAGGGGTAGGTGTGCCGAGCTCTCCGCAATCTTGGATAGTCCCACGCGCCGCCGCTTCATGACGAAAAAGTGGCGCTGTAGCCAGGCTACCGGTGAATTTCTGCTCGAAGGGGCACGAGAGCGTCTCGTGCTGCGCGTGCTCATGCAGGACGCACTTGTACGCGTGGTGCCATTGTGCGCCGCACGATGGCACCAGGCGCAGGGTACCGGTGCCATCGGCGTCATGAACAAGTGGCATGCTATCGATGTTCTGTTCGGCACACCTCCCCTGGCAGCCACCATACCCCGGTCGCAATCGGAGTCTCGCGGCGTTGACAATAGCGTCGCCACCATCGGCGGCGCTGTGAATAGCGTCGCCACCGGCAGCAGCGCTTCGGTGGTGGGGGGCTCTCATTAATATAAAAATACAAATATGGAACTTTGTTTGCCAACAGTAATTTCAACAAAACGTCTTCATCGCGCCATGAAAATAAAATGTAATTTATTTTGTATAATAATTTCTGTCTGTTTCTTTTTCGCTCTGAAACCAAAACTCTAAACCAACCGGGCGGAGGTTGCATGAGCAGTCAACTCGCTCGCCTCGCCGGCGCCGCCGCTCCCCTCTCCCAAATTTTAAACTTCGTAACGGCAGTGTTGCTGTGCGGCTGAGCGTTGCGCGCGGTCGCATGGTTTTGTTTACCCGGTGGTCGTGCGAGCGTCGTTCCGCTCTCCGGCGTTCCGCGCGCCTGTCGAACTCGATGGATATTTTTGGTGCTAACTTTCAGAGACTATTGAGGGATGCATTTGACGTGGCCATATCCAAATGGTGCACGAACAGCGCAAATGCCAAGACCTACAAGTTTGTTTGTTAGTTTTTTTCAACAAAAGACAGGTGAGTATGTATACTTCTCGTACTCAGTTTTATTTGCTCAGCGAACTTACAATTGTTTGCTGCCCATAGCTGTTAGTTTGCAGGTTGACCGTACTAGAGGCAGGCTCGTTCTCGCAGTGAAAACAAATGCTTTCTGATATTCTCTACGAAGTAAATCCCCGAACTACTACGGTTTTAATGAAATGAAAGGTATACACTTAGCCTAACTTTGATTAAAGCACAACTGCATATTTAAAGTATAACAATAGGGCTTATTCTTGAAAATGGTCGCTGGCGGTCCTCGAACAGACGGAAGATAATAAAGACAGAATTCGACTCCCTATATTTTAATATAAAGTTTCATTTATTTCTTGTCCCGGGTGCGACAAACGGCATTCTTTGTCATTAGTTTGTTCTCTATAGATAGACGTTTGTTTTGTGTCCTGGCTATTTAAATAAGTATACAATTCTAAATATCATGACCACATTGTCATTACAGCTGCTGGGACATGGAACGAGCATTTGAACGTTTTCTCACGGAGGAAGAAAGCTTTGGACACTTCGTGGTTCCCAACCCGTTCTACAGCCTCTTGAGTGCCAAAATTTCCGAAGGTTTATTTCACCACCTTTCCATCTTGTGTGAGAAGCTTCGAATATGTAAAAATGAAGCTAATGATTGCTGGAGGCTACCTAGTTGCTTATCAGTGAACAGCTGATCCAACTTGGCATGTTGAATGCGTAATTATGTGGGTCAATGTGTACACTTGTATAGATATATATATATATAATTCCCAAGAAGTGATAAAATTAATGATAAAGCCCATTTCCAAGAAGGTGTGCGGCGCCGCATGTAATAATGAAGTTATGAGATCGTGTACAGATGAGAGAGGTGTTGGCGATCTATAACTGGAGCTTGTGGGCGAGGGTAACGAAGTGATTTTGTCAATGTTTTATCTTTTCGCGTATGGAGATGCAGTGCTGTACTTAATTGGTTTGACATGTATGCAATAAATATGCCTCGAAATATTTCGGTCGCAGATCTCGATTCGTTACTGGACGGCTGGACGTCTCGAAACAGAAGAACTCACGACTACGCACCTTATTCAGCTGAAAGCGCAATCGCACATAGTAGGCGTGTATTACGTTAGGGGCTTTTCGTAAACCGTGACCGTGTTCCGCGTACCGCACTATCGGAGCCTTTGAAGCATGCGTTTTGAGCGCGCGCCCGGAGTGATACCGTGACCGCGGGGCGCGCGCTTGAAACCATGCTTCAAAGGCTCCGATAGTGCGGTACGCGGAACACGGTCACGGTTTACGCAAAGCCCCTATTATAACACTACCGGGACCGGGCGTGATGCTCAGGAGCCTGACTCCAGCACGACCCCGAAGCGGTCGTACGACCACGGTGCGTACGACAACCACCCCACAAAAATAGAAGGGCGCCATGTTGGATTCTTGATGGCTTGGCATAGAAACGGCTTCAAAGTAGGCTACCGCGTTCCAAACGTGTTATAAAAAAGCCATTTTGAAAAGTGAGCCAGATATTTTATGAATAGCATGATTAGTTGTTAATATGATTTTATGATTTACCGAATATAAAATGATATGTCGACTCGTTCAAGTAATGAGAGCCCCCCACCACGGACGAGGAATTTGGCGCTACTGTACAAAAGTCGACTCCATTGGCCCTATGGGAAATGTCCGGGGATTTGCTTTGTTTCTGGGCGATGAAAACAAAAGTGGCGCATCGTTGTGTTTTGTGCGTTCGCTGGTTCATTTTGTCGGGCGTTTCTTCGTTCCACGTGTGAAAGGAACTGCAGAAACTTTGTCTGGCTGACGCGACGCAGGTTCCTGTACTCCTCCGGGTCCGCGTCAAGAAGCTTCCGTCAAAACTCGTCTAGCACGCCGCGATGATTCTTGCACGTCCAATCAGGATTTCACCGAGCAAGACCTCTCTTGTGGCTGTGGTGAACTTGAGTGTTGTGCACGAGCGCGGAGTGCGTGAAGGCATCTCCAAACGCCCCTTCGCGAGCCCAGAACTTCGTCGCTTCTACGCGGAACCCTTCTCGAGCAGGACCATGCCTGTGTCACTCTCATGCTTTGGGTTAGTAAAGCTAGTGGCGCTTCGCGCGAAGCCTATCACGGTGTTTTGTCTCGATCTGTACGTAACAGCGGCGTACGATTCATTATCGCGGTAGCGAACGTCGATTTCTCTCTTGGACAACGGTGCCACGGTGCGATGTTGGAGTTTCGCGGCACTGTGGGGTGGCGACCAGGTTCGGTCCGTCCTCGCTGTCGTCTGCTCGTCGTCTCCCTCGTGTGGATGCGCTTGGGAGACAGACGAACCACAGACATGTCGTCACCGTCCGCGGATCAGTCCGTCATGTGAATCGGCCATGACTAACTAACACAAGCAACAAGCCCTCTTCAGTAGGTCTTCACATATAAACGCGATAAAACTATAAAACCACCCGAGGACGCGAGACGCGTTGCAAGACGGCGACCATGACAGAAAAACAAAATGGCGAAGCTTTTGTTTGTTGGGTTTGTTGTTTTATCCGAACGGAAGTAACGATTTTGTAAAACGTTTGTAAACAATTACGACGTTCATTCGGTGGATTGTTTCTTAAACCTAAAAATATGTAATTCAAAAGGCGATTTCAAGAGATCACGAAGATTTTATAACCAACATCAAAGCTGTCACTCATTCTATTGGCCAATGAGAAGCTGATTTGAATGACCATCGTTACCAATGAGAAGCCGAGCTGAATGACCTGGAATTTCCGCGCAAAATTTCAAATAAATCTCTCGCCGTCAATATTGCTCTAAAAAATTTTTTTTTGCGTAAAATTCATTTTTTGACACGCGTGTCCCAACCAGACTGTTTAAAAAAAAACTTTTTTTTCTCTTCAAGAATTGCTAAGTATTCTTAATGATGATAATAATAAAATCAGCAGAACCCATCCTTTGGGAATGATTATCTACGTTAATGCGAATAGCATCAAACGGTGCGGAGTTATGCGCGTTCGTCAGGTGGCCGGCACACTCTAGATACGCCAGCCCACTCTTGAGGCGATTCTAAATTTGTTGACACTTTCACAGCCCTGCGCACGATCTCCGCAGCCCAGCACGTGCGTTTGTGTCACTTAGGAAGGCGAGCAAAGCACGCGCCATACGCACAAACACTCAAAATGGTACCGACCAGACTTTCTGGCGTCTCAGCTAGTCTCAACCAACGGTACTCTAAACGGTTGTTTATATCTTTACCATAGGACGCGCTTTACAGCGCTGTCACAGCTACCGGTGCGCGCGCGTTCCATGCACGAGGGCTCATTCCGCTCTCGTGAGGCTGAGCACGGCCGCTACATCACCCTCTCCCGAGCGCGGGAGAGGGTGAGCTAGCGGCCGTGCTCAGCCTCACGAGAGCGGAATGAGCCCTCGTGCATGGAACGCGCGCGCACCGGTAGCTGTGACAGCGCTGTAAAGCGCGTCCTATGGTAAAGATATAAACAACCGTTTAGAGTGCGTTGAATGACTGCCTTCATAGCTCTGTGGTTAGCGCGTCTGCCTGCTGATCAAAGGGTCAACGGTTCGAATCCCAGCCGGCGCCGGTCTTTTTTATTTATTTATCGACCCGCGGCGTAAGAGGTTAGATAGCCAGATAGATAGATAGATAGATAGATACATAGACGAAAAGTGCGTGAAGTATCCAAAGAATGCTATTCGCATTAATAATAACAATGTTGTATGTTTATACAGCCGGAAGTTAGCTTCAGTGGGCGTCTGGTGTCTCAGCTGTGGATGAGAAACTGAGCCAGCGCAGTACAAGCCGCTGGCGTGCACCACGCAGTAGTGATTACACGATCGCACGCCGGTACGATGCTCATCCAGATCGAGACGGGCAGGGGTGGGGATCGAACCCTGGATCTCTGGGTTCTGCAGCGCCAGCTTTCGCTCCACGTGCTCCGAGCTGGTGTGCGCTAGCCCACTCGGCCACCAATACACTCAGGGAGTTAACACGCGCCCGCGTTATTTGCTAAAACGTCTATTCGCTCAAATGTCGCTGTTCGCTAAAACGTCCTTCGCTCATGTGATATAGACCCGTTGGGGTCCCCAGA
This sequence comes from Ixodes ricinus, assembly GCA_037355805.1. Lineage (NCBI taxonomy): Eukaryota > Metazoa > Arthropoda > Arachnida > Ixodida > Ixodidae > Ixodes > Ixodes ricinus. Next base: position 381,097 of record JAZHYW010011361.1, on the reverse strand, counting down.
AAAAAAGTAAAAGATAACACGTTGTTTAGCTTTATCTGGTCCTGAAATCAGTGGCGTCGCGAGGGTCAGCGGTGGCACCCGGGGCGGTAACTCCGCCGCGACACCCCCGCCCCCCCCCCCCACCCCCGCTAGTTCGCGGGAGCCGTTGCGACTCCTCCTCCCCCCCCCTCCCCCTCCGCTCTCGCGTGGCCCGTTGCGACTCCTCACCCCCCCCCCCCCCCCCCCCTCCGCCGCCCGTGGCCCGTCCACGACACCCCCCCCGCGCTGCACCCGGGGCGGTCCGCCCCCCGCCCCCCCCCCCCCCCCCCCCCCCCCCCCAGACGCCACTCGCCTGAAATGATAAAACAGGGGTGTAAATTACGCAATCATCAGCAGACTCGTCGTATTTTCACGGGGCCGTTAACAAACAAGTCCCAACAAACTGTTAATTAACGTAAGCCAAAAAACGCAGGGAGCCCCAAACAGAACTTTGTGGTTCTGTTTGGGGCCAACGCTAAACAGTTAGGAGCCGAGCGCTGCTGCGTCAGCGCTCGGCTTCGACTCAAGTTTGAGCCGAACGTTGACGCAATCGTCGCGTCCAATCTGTGACCAGCGTTGGCCTTCTCTGACGACGCCATCTTTTATCTAGGAGCTGTCGCGCCGCGGCGGATGGAATGCGGGCGTGCTCAATTGACTTGCTGCTCTCCTGACGACGGTAGTTCTTCGCTCTGGGTTTCCGTAGCAGCGGTGCGTGGGCTGTGATGCGTGTGTGTAGTTAACACGATAGATGCGGTTCCTTCCATGGGTGGTATGGATGTGGTTCTTTCCACGAGTATTATGGATGACCGTATCCAAGGGCGTCGACTTACTGAGGCAAAGTACAAAACAAGGGGTGAAAAAAAATTACAGGAAGATTCATTCGTGCATTTTTAGGGAATCCGTTAGCTTGGGAAGCGTTGGGAAACGGCACACTCGCCTCTTTCTGGGAGACGCTAACACTGACCCCGTAACGAAACCAAAAGAGGAAGCAAAAAATAGAGGAAGCAAGAGAGAAAGCCAAAAGAAAAAAGTGAAGGGGTCAGCGTTAGCGTTTCTGAAAGGAGGACGTGTGTTGGGTTTCCAATGGTCATGCTAACGCATTCCTGAAAAATCCACCAATGAATCTTCCTGCAATTTTTTGTTGTTGGTCCCAGATGTAGATTTCAGCTTCTATTTTCAACATCGTTTGACAGAGACATATCGGTCTCCTTGCTCTCTCTTTGGTCGAGAGCTCTCCCAAAGAAGCTTCCTTACAGAGCGCACCCGAAGTGAAAAGTCTTCTCCAGTGGGAATGTTAGTGCCTATTAATTTTCTTGCATTTTGTAGTATATCTTGCTTTCCCGGTAATCCGTGAGTTTGATTAAGACTGCACGTTGGGAGCGGCCATTTTGTTTTCCGAAGCGATGGATGCGTTCCATAGTTTTTATAGTCACCACTATAGTTTGTTTTCAAATATTTCTTTGAGTACAGCATCGTTCAGTGAGGACGAGTTTTCATTTGGTGTTTCTTCTAGTCCGTGTAAATACTAAGTTGTTCCTGGGTTCTCTTTTTTTTTTTTCAAGATCATCGGTCTTTAGTTTGAGAGTCTGAACATGACACGGTAGCTTGCTGGACTGGTTGGTTGAACGCCATAACTTAAAAAAAAGCGTACAAAAAAAGACACAGCGCAGAAGGCGTACACAGGACATACGCTGACTAACACCCGAGGCTTTACTGGAACTTCCACGCGCGCACAGTGGCACGCGCAAGTATACATGCTCTCCTTTTTCTTTCGTCTACTCTTTAGTCTTTATTTTTTGGCTCTGGAGAGCCGCGGCACCGCGGAAGGGTAGCAGCCCGTAGCATGGAGGGCCGCGGTGCCGCGTCTAGTGACAGACAGAGATAAATGCGAATAAAGAGAAAAAGAAAAGCAAAAAAAAAAGATTGTGAGAAGAAAAGAAAATCTACAGCGGCACAAGCAAACCTTAGGCCCTATGGTGCGTTCGTACCATTCGCAACTTTCAGCGATGGTGGTACCGCAGTGTGAGAACCGCGCTCCCTAGCTCCTGGATGATTGGCATCACAATAAATGGGCTTGCCTACACCTTCCTGGCGGGAAAAAAATAACGTAAGGCTCTAATACTGCGCGTATGTAGCAAAACTAGAATTACTTACGCGTCGCAGACCCAGCCTCGTACCGCTGTTCTACGACGATCATCCAGATGACAGCCATTTTGATAGGCACCAGTGCGCCCCCTATAGGTCGTGAAAGCTGCGAATATCGGAACGTTGCGAAACGCGTGATCAAAGAAAACAGCAAGAACAATTATGTTTTGACAACAGTATGGGAAAACGTTAAGCTCATGCGCTGCGTTCACACCACGTTCACACCACGTTCAAGACATTTTAGACCTTTACGGATCGCGTGTGGCACTATACTACTGTCATAATTGAGAGATTGTAGTTCCCTGTTCCTCAGATCTACTGACGCGACACTGATGCAGTGATTTGGTCCACAGGCAAGTATACGCGCCGCTTTCATGATCTCTCTCTCCAGCTTGCCCCTCTTGCGTCCCACCACCTGGGTGTTGACTAACGAGGGGAACATTCACACTCCCTGCAGTGTGTAGGTAAATGTGAACCGTGGCCACTGCCGAGCGCGAGGCCGCGTGCTCACGCAGCCTATCGTTCAAACAACGACCGGTCTACCGCAGCTCAGAGGAACCTCGTAGACGACTTCCTTGACACAAGGCACAAACTGCTTGGCGTGCCTTGTATCACAAGGACCATTCCTAGGTTTGGTCCCGCTTGACATCGCGCACAGTTTGGACAGTTTGCAGGCTTACTCCCCCCCCCCCCCCCCCCCCAACTAACCCGGCGGAAAAGGGATGCAACAATTTAGCGCATAGTATCTCTATCCTGTACGGCTACGTGCGCGAGCCCGCTGTCGTGTGTAAAAAAAAAAAAAAAAATTGTGTTGTTTGTATGTTTAGATATTGTTTATGCTAGTACGCCTTCGCACGGGTGACAATTTGTCTCTTAGCTGTAGCATGAGAAATTCAGCCAGTGCAGTACAACTGCTAACCCGGGCCCTCAACGTGCACCCAGCAGTGTAGTGATTACACGAACGCGTGCCGGTACGAAACTCATTCAGATCGACGGGCGTGTGTTCTGGCCGGCGTGTGTTCTGTCCGGCTTGCTTTGATAGCCGGCGGATGCATCGCCGTTGTTGCCTATCCTGCGGTACCTATCCCCTATCGCCTATCCCAATATATATATAATGTATATATATATATATATATATAAATATATAACCACCTTATTTTTAGGATTTATTGAATATCTACGCTAAAACGCCCAATATAATGTAATGTTTTTTTTTTTTTTGTAAGACGGAAAGAAATGATTACTGCTTAATAACATAATTTACCGCGGCGGACGTCAGAACACGAACATAATACCCCCCCCCCCCCCCCGAAACAAAAATTCCTGGCTACGCCACTGAATGTTGCGTATAAAGTAGCCGAGGTTTAAGACTTTTTTCTTGTTTGTAATTATGCAACATACAGTCTTACAAGAATAAGTTACCACACCCTCTAAGAAATGCCTGCGCGTCTACTTACCCGCAAAACACTCAAAGACTCGATCTGCTATCTACGCAATCAGCTCGGCGAATGATGAGGCGGATCATCCGTTTTTGACCTGAAAATGAAGTCTGCGCCGTGGCATCGCGCAATGCAAAGCGTCATGCTTGCATTGCGTAATGCCACAGCGCAGACTTCATTTTTAGGTATAAACGGACGTTCCGCCTCATCGTTCTGAGCTCATTTCGTAGATCGCAAAGATTGACTCTTCGAGTGTTTTGCGGAAGTTATTTTTAAGAATGTACCCCTATTGAAACTTACTCCATCAAGAACAATGCGAACATTAATAAAAAAATCAAGTATTAAAAAAAAATCTTTTTGGAGATGTGCAATTAATGCTGGACACTGACTTGCAAAGCAGCGGTTCTGACGAGATGGCAGAGGTGATTACGATGATTACAAAAGTTACAAAAGGGGGAATCGGACACGGGTATGCTGCATTCGGGGAGGCAAGAGGGGGATTTCGACGGCAGGGATTTTGACAAATGGCACGTGGCATTTGGGACGGGGGAATCGCCCTACAACCCGAGGATCATAACTCCCCACGAACTCGTGACGCGTATGTCACAGCGATGGACGAACGACCCAAACACCGCAAGGTTTTTGTATCGGGAAGACGGCAGCGATATTAGAACCGCAACACCTTTGCGATTGGGCGCCGCCATATCGAAAGCAAACCCGCCGATTTTTTCGGTGCACGCCGCTGTGCACCACTCGCGTGCCCGCAGCGTGCCGTACGCGCCGCGAATGGAAGTCGCTCAGTGCGGCTGCCCGGGTCGGCTGCGGCTCAACGGGGAGGTTGCGACAGCCGTCCGGTGCGCATCCAATGGAAGACGCTAAGAGTACTGAGAGCGCTCTGAGAGGGAGGAAAGAACCAAGCAGCCGATCTCTTTCGCATGCGCTGGAAGGAGCGCTCGAGGGGGCTCCGAATGCACCGGGCAGATTTGTCATCAGTGTTACCCACTCAGAAATATATCCTGCTTGCTTCGGAAATTCGCCATTTTTCATTAAAGGGACACTGACAGGATTTATGCTCCCCAAGGTTTTTATTTGTACATGACATATGAGGGAAACCGCCGATTACCTAGCTTTGCTTGGAGATTTGTGTTTGTCCTTTGTCCCCCTTGTTCCCCTTCTCCGGAGATTATTTCCGTCATTCTTGTCCAGCTCACTTGCACCTTTGCATTTATTTGCATTATCGATCAAGAACTTGCTGGTTTGAGTCGCGCTCACTCTCGTCTTCGTGGCCACGTGCCGTTTTCTATGGGTTAGACGAAACCACCAAATATAATCAGTCGTGGGTCATCGAAGGGACACACTCAATATTAAAATAGAAATAAAATATGATACCAGTTTTTTGTGGCTTCTAAAAATCCGCAAAAACGTTGATTGAAGAAAAAAAAAGTTGCACAGTCTCGTGACTTTTGTCTAACTCTCCTCCTCTACATTTCTTCTTCCTCCCCTGTCCGGTTTCGAGCAGTTGCGTTTTCTGACTTTATTAAAAATATACGTTTAATGTACGCTGTAGCAAAATATTGATTGGGCATTCTTCTGACACCATAATAAATCGACTAGAAAAGAAAAAAAATTGGGAGGTGCGCCATGTTCGCCAACTGCACCAAGTCACTTACCCTAACTGCCGCCACATCCATGCAATCACCGAGATGCAAAAAAATTACACGTAGTAAATTTTTTTTTTTTTAATATGAAATTAATAACTTTGTCGCAAAACTTGAGTCGAACATTGACGGTATTCGGAAGTCCCGCCATACGTTTTATTGTTCGTGGCCCGTTCCGTCTGTAGACGCTGGGATCCGATCGGAGCTAATCCAGCTGCGTCAAAAGTGCTTAGTCACTTCGCTCGTCGTCTTTGTACCTATTACTGATTGATTGGCTTTATAGGATTGGGGCTCCATAATTAGCAAAGCGAGGCACCGTATCTGTAGTGTGCGCTTCTTCACCGGGCACTAGCGCACTGCGGAAATGCGACACCCGCGGAGTAGACACGGCGATCCGGCGCACTCCTCGCTTCACCGCAGAGCAGCCGCGCGCTGCGGTGAAGCGAGCTGCTTTTCTGGCGAGAGGAGGCTATTCGCGCGTGCGCGCGTATTGAGTATCGGAAAAGGAAAGCAACCTGGTGAATGCCGATGTGTGGTAACTCTTCCTTGCGGTAAAATTAATATCAAGCCGCAGCTTAGTTACGTGCATCTTTGGTCCTGTTTTGAGAGGGCCGCGCTCCGGCAGTATTTTGATGTACCTAAACTATCTATACTTTCTGAATCCCCGGCGTTTACCCTTTCCGGTTTGCTAGTCGGGGTTCGAATATAACCGTGCTTTTTTGGTGCTGCGACGTGAGTGGCAGGCGTGGCTTGCCAGTCGAGCCGGCAGTCTGAAAAATGGACGATGCTGAGCTTTTGTTTTGCGCGGCCGCGGGTGTGCTGGAGCGAGCTTGCAAAGCGTTCATTGGGCACCATGAAGCTGCTTGTAATCAGAATTGGGAACAAATCCTGCAGCTCAAAAGTGAACCCCTGCCTGCCGCTGGCGTCATAAAGATAACGCCAAAAGAACCCTTTAATTACTTTTTTTTTGTGTGTGTGAGAGGATCTTTAAAAGCTTTCACGAAGTGTAGCAATGTAGATTTAGTTTTTTTCTTTCTTTCTTTTTTTATTATAAACCCTTGTTTAGTTGCCACCTTTTTATAGACATCCAATTTTTAGAGGGCACAGTCAATGAAGTAGAAATTAGAACTAAATGAGCCTTAGCAGTCGACGTATGGAAGCTCATTATAAAACCCTACATTAAAAGGACATTGGTATGCAAAATTAAATGATAAAAATGTAAGTTCATTAAACATTTCACAGTTTTGTTTTTGGCCTCCAGTAGGTGGCATACAAAATCCAGCGATACGGCTCCGCCTGGTCCGAGGGTGACGACCTTTTGTGTTGGCAAAGGGCAGGGTGACTGTAGCTACGCGGGCAGAAAGTGAGGTAGAGGAGGAGATGCCAGTGCACGGTGACGTCGGAACGCCGACCTCTGGTTGGAACGATTAGTGGGTAGACCTCTACCCTTTGGAGTGTGCTGGGACATCAGAATGCTGAGCTCTGTTTGGGAAGATTATTGGGTAGAAGAAGTTAGCTGCCTTCGTCTTCACTGCACTCGTCAAACGCGTTCAAATGGAAACGCCAAGCGCCGGACGCTGGTGTTTCGTGTTCTAACGCGTTTCATGAGTGCAGTGGAGATGAAGGCAGCTAGCTTTTCTACTACCCAATAATCTTTCCAAACGCAGCTTGGCATTCTGATGTCCCCGTGCACTCACGTCTCCTCCTCTCCTTCACTTTCTGTCCGCATAGTCACGGACACGATGCAAACGGCAGCACGTCTCTTCCGAATGTTCAGCCTCCAGCATGTGCTCGTTGCCTTCCTCCATGCTCTGGTTGCGCGTGCACGCTCGTAGTATCATCGTAGGTGTGAGATTGCGTTGGAGGCGAGACAATTGAGACATCCCTGTCGTTCCCATCCTGTCGGCGACTATGCGACGAGCAGGTGTGCTCGTTCCTTGTGCAGACGGTCTGCTGACGTCAGAGTGCCAAGCCGTGAATGGAGGGATAGTAGGTAGACACAAAGGCTATCTGTCTTTGTCTGGACCCACTATCTCCCTCCAATAAGAGCGAGCGAGACCGTCGTCTGCTCTTTGCGCCGAGGACCAGCGGTGTCGGAGTCTCGCATTCGAATGCCGGCGTTGTCTGCTACTCCTAGCAGTGGCTGCCTTGCCTTTTCTTCGGCTTTTGGAAATTCACCGGTTCCGAACGGGGACTTATCCTTCAAGGAAGGGGAGAGGAAAGAGCTCAAAGGGTACATTGTTTTTTCGACCAACAGCTTCTAGACGCGTTCCAACGAACGAGGAACCCATGGCCGAGAGCGGACGACGAAGGATTCCTCCTTTGTCGTCCGCTCCAGATTGAGGAGCAAACTTCTGCAGGGACAGAGCTTCATTGTACACGTGACTACGCCCTTTCACTGTGCTGCATCACCTCCCCTCGTATTCGAGGTTCCCCTCTCATGCGCAAAGAGACCGTTTTGAAACGACTTGCTCAGTGAGTCGCTATCCATCCCGGATTCGTAGAAATAACGCGATGCGAACCGGCTACAGATCGGCAGGAAATGATGAAAGTGCGTATCTGACCTTTCGTTTGCTTCCTGAATGTGTCTGTTACCAACATGCTCGTCCTGACTTCGAATTGCTCGAGACAAAGTTGTTCAGTGCGTTCCGGCTGTCTAAATTAACAACTTTGTCCTTTTGAAATAAAATGGCAACTTTTATTTGTAGTGCATTATTGATAGAGTTGACCTACATTTAATCACATGCGATCCTTTGCATGTGCAAGCGGAGCGTCTCAGTGCTTTTTATAAAAGTATTGGATATACTATTGCTCTATTTGTTTGTGCGACCCATGTTTTGTGAATTTAGGACGTTCTGCGAAATAAAGTCCTTGCAAAAATTATGTCCTTTACACTGACACCTCTACTAGGTCACCCGGGAGTCAAACTTTGGCAGTATCAACAAAGGGTCAGTTTTACTTGTTTTTCGTTTTTAATATGTTATGAAAGAAATATGCATTGTTAATTTATTCACCATGTTAACCTCTATTCTGAGAGCATCTCAAAAGAAATTGCTGTGGAGCAAATGGTAAGGGGTCGAACCTGCAATATCTCTCACAGACAGAAGGGGTCAAACCTGCAATATCTCCGACGGAGTGTCTCCGCTTCGACGGTTAGCAGCTAGATACCAAAAAATCAGCTGAACTCTCGGTTTGCGCTCCCTTTCATATTAGGAGTTCCCTGGACTTACTTTTTCATTGTCTAGATTAGAAACTGGACCCAAAAAGCATGCCTGAGTCGAGATGAGCAACTGCATAAGCGACACCCGCCACCACAAAAACGTTTCCAGCTTCTAGGTGGCGAAAGTTACTGCCTACTACAAAGGGTGTAGCAACTATACTACCACTAACATCAATTATCTATCCTGCGTGCAGCGGCATTTGCGTGCATTCCTTTTGTGCGCTCGCAGCATTATATTTTTTGTGTTTGTTTCGCCCACTCCTCTCTGTAATGCTTCGGCCTTGAGAGTAAATAAATCTAAAAAATGAAATGAAATGTTCAAACACCACAGTGATGTGTGGGACAGCCGGAACTGCCAGACAAAGCTTGTGCCACTGGCAGACAGGTATGGTACTCGTCACGAGTAATCAACTTACTCATAATCGATTACTTTTGAGTGATTTTGTAATCATTTGAGTACAGATCTATTAGGAAGAAATCGCGAGAGTAATGAATAACTTTTGGAAGTACTAAAATTACTCTTAAGCGTTGCTATTTTCCACTCCCCTTTCTACTCGTGCAATTTGTTTCTACGAGTTACCTACCAAGGAATCCTCAAACGAAGTCTCCGACAGGAGGAAGGGTTGCCGAAATTGGTAATGTGGTGATTCTAAATCTACAATGGCCAGTACGGAAGACCCATCCTCAATCCGGCAGAAAAATCGGTTGTTATGAAAATTCGAAGTAATCGGGAAAGTAACTATTACTTTTTCAAATAACAGCCAGTTACTTTTCTTCTCAAGTAATGAAGTAATCTAATTGAATACTCTTTAAATGAGATTAATTGTAGTTGTAATTGATTACTTACGTGTACGAGATTGGCGTTCAGTCATATCTTTTACGAATGGTGGCGCCCTTGTATGCCACTCCCCGCAGCAATCCTCTGTGTGTAGGGAAAATGACCCCTTTGGAGCGAGGTTGTGTATCCGTGCGTTGGGTGTTGAAGACACTTTCGATATTTTACGGGTTAATCTAGGGCGCTTTTGTTTACTTTTGAACCAGCCTGTCGAGGGTGTCGAGATATTTCCGTTAAAACCAATTTTACAGACCACATGCAAAAGTGAAAGCGTCATCTAGTGCACTCACAATCAGTTGTCGAATTTCCGCCATATTGGGGGGTTCCTGATCGATAGGTTTGACCGAGAGACAATGGTCCCAGCAAACTGGGAGTTGCAGGTCCTAAGATGATCACATGCTGCCAGTCCAGTACGAACCCTTCACACAGTGTCATCAATAAAGACTGTTAACTGACCTGGATGGCCTAGCTCACTGCTTGAGTGACGAGTCTTGAGACCTCGTTGCTGACAATTCCTTTCGAGCATTTCATGGCTGTCTTTGTTTTTTCTTTTAACCAAAACTACACCACTGAGTGCACAAATACATTGCCCCAACTTAATGAAAACAGAGTCAAATGCAAACGCGCATCTTCCACAGCTGAAAGATGTGAAAGAAAACGATATGGTGGGCATGGCATGATGGTAATACTGTACAAGACCGGTTATAACAAAGTCAACGGGAATCGGAAATCACTTCGCTATATCCGCTATTTCGTTATAACCAACTTCGATTAACAAAGTGCAAAAGGGAATGGGAAATCGTGATCGCTTCGCTGTAACCGCTATTTCGTTATAACTGACCTCGTTATAACCAGTTTCGACAGTAGATGGCAAGAGTATTGCATATGGCCTAAAAAAATTGGTCATTAATTGTTTACAGCAGGAGTTAAGTCTACCAGAACATGGTGACATTTTTACCCACTGTATATGAGCAATTTAGCCACTGCTAGCTTGTCTGAGATCGATGAAGGAAACTTCCTTTAGAAGAAAAACAAGAACTAAGCAATTTCAAAGCTAAATTTGAAAGTGCATAAAATTTAAGCAAAGCTTAAATGCCAATTTTTCGACCCACATCTCCTTTTCATATATAAACTAATGTGCCTGTATTGGCAATTCATTAAAATTTCAATGTCAAATTTCCCCATTAAAATACCCAGATCGTATATGTAGAAAGTGAGTATTTTGAGGCTAAACTGAATGTGTGGGAATGAGTAGCTGCATGAATATGCAGCTGTGGTTATCTTGAGCAGCACTCACTGGTTACCAATGAGTAGGAGAAAATAGCAGCAGTGACCTAAGCACAGAACATCTTTTTTAGTTACATGAGGCTTCTCGTTTGATATCTGAAGGACGTGTGCGATATGAATACATGTACAGTGCACTCAACCATTAAATATGCAGTGCACTCAACTATTAAATATACAGTGCAATCCACTTATAACGATAATGAAAAAACCCAAAAATGCAATGATTATAACAGATTATCGTTGTATCTGTACTGGATATACCCAGTGCAAAAACTCATGGTCCTCTAGAAATTTCTGGTCCTATAAGCGGTACATTGTTATATGTGGTATCATTATAAGTAGATTGCACTGTAACACATGTAGTTAATGGACAAACACCACTGCCGCCTAACGAGGAAAGTGATGATGCTGCAGAGAATAAAGCGGATCTTACTGAAGTTATCGCCACTCCCTGGTACAAATTCCGTGATCCACGTTGTATTTCTTTTTTTTTGTCTGTCGGTTTTGGTTTTAGTGTTTATTTGCCACCTTGTTTAGCATCTGACTAGAACTGTACTTGTGTAATTATCCTTGATAAGTGGTGCAAACCACAACGCTAAGTAATGTTCATATTGTGGATTGAAAGCATTCACTGCTTATCAAAATTTCAATGTATTTTTCAAAACATTCAGTAATGTGCAAACCCACTCATGACGTGCAAGTCAAGCGCACCTGCACATTTACTGCGTGAGGCTATATTATACTGATGAATGCAAAGTACCCCTAGTGAAAAAGACGATAAACTTAATTATTCAGAAAGTCAAAAGGAATTTATTTTTTGTTGTTATTGCTTAAGCAAGCATCGGTCATGCCGTCCATACTGGTAGTGTGACGCTAAAGAAGAACAGCGGCATGAGCTGCCAGGCTGCGCCAGCGGATGATGCAGGCAGTCTCTCCGGCCGATGCTCGCGTGTTATATTTAACAGTTTAGCACACTGTATTCAAAGGAGGGCCATGACTTTATTCATTTTGCTGAGCAGCTTGTTCTCTACTCAGCTCATTCATAGTACTGGATGCACATAGCCTAACATAGCCCATGAAATAGCACGCGTGAGCCATGTACACACTCCAGGTTTAGAGCAGATACAGTGCACTTCCAAGAAACTACCCCTCAACATAACAGGGAGCACAAGTTATTGTTACCAAGTTTTACAAACCTGGGTTTTTCTCCAATGACTTAACTCACTGCTAACTAGTATAAGATTAAACTCATCTATACCAATTGTCTACAGAAGGTCCACTCAGTCTGTCTATTATTAGCAGAAACTGCCACAATGAAAACATTGTTTTTTTTAAATTCTGTGATTGCTTAATATCTCCATAAAATTGCCTTCACCTGCATTATAAGTAGGGTTCGGAGTTTTCGGTTTAAACCGATAAAAACCGATAAAAGTACGCCGAATCCATTTTCGGAAATTCGGTTTTAACCGAAAAAGGTCAGTTTGTAGGTTGGGCGTTTTGGATTTAAACCGATAAAAACCGATAAAAGTATGTCTAATCTGTTTTCTAAAATTCGGTTTTAACTGAAAAAGTTAGTTTTTAGGGTCGCGTTGAGGTGGGTGGGGGAGGGGCGGGAGAGAGAGAGAGAGAGAGAGAGAGGGCTTTCAACTTTGCAAGCTTCGACATTGTGTGACGTCTTCGTGATTGCCCTCTTCCAAGGTTCAACATGCAACAAAAGTGCAACAAAAGATGTCTTGGATTGGCCTTCGCAGGACATCTGTGCCCTTTCTGGGATGGGGCTTAGTGTGTCAAGTTCCCGGTCCTAAAAAAAAAGTTCGGATATGGGCTAGTACAAGGTTTTTCGCTTCATGCACTTCAGAGGACATCGAGGAAAACCGTTTAAACCTTTCTTAACACCCTCTCTCAAACTGTCATGTAAATAAAAACATAATTACAACGTATTTTTTTTTTTTTGCCATTCCGCTGGTTTTTGTACGGTCATCACCTCAGACGGTCACGTCTTCAGAATGGGAAGGAAAAAGAAGCGCGCTGAAGATTCTGCCCGCAAATTCCGCGATTTTGAGGTGTGTCCTGACTCCTGACGGTAGTTGTAGCAAAGACCACGTATGTATATGTGCCGTTATTCTTTGAGTTATCACAAATATCACCGCTACAAGGATCATCTGATCCGGTGTCCGATGGTATTTCTTTCATATTCACCGAAAAAAAACGGTAAACTTTTTTGGGAATAAGTATACACCGAAAAAAACGAAAATTGAGTTTTGAAATAAACACCGAAAAAAGTATGCCGAATTTTGAAGAAATAAAAACCGAAAACGCGGAACCCTAATTATAAGCTACCCTTTCCCTACGGTTTCACCTCCTGTGCAGTATTTTGAGTGGCACCAACCAACAAACAGCTTGGTTTTGAACGTAGGTGCTATCATGCACATTGGTGTTCATAAGGTTCTAGTATTTCTAAAGTAGACTTCACCTCACTTTTAAATCTGCCTCTTTCCCTTGATTGCAGTTTCTCTGCAGTGTTCTTAAGATGATCGATGAACAAATGCCAAATTGTGCACATTGGTGCTGTACTGCATGTTGAAGCTCACTGAGCCAGGCCATGCTTCTAAGTGTGAGTGGGCTCTCGATCTCCAGCAGGGCCATGAATTAATCTGGCTGAATCGATCATACTAGCTGGGAAAGAGCACCTATAGTTTGTTGTAGGCTAAAAATAGCAGGGCAAGCTCATCCCTCAAAGCAATCTAGTCTTTCCACTCGAGAAGAGCGATTGTTGGAGAGGAGGCAAGTGGAGATGGGGGAACCAACCAACCATGATGAGCAGAAACTTTTGTAGGCGGGGCTCGTGCTGCTATTCTTAACCTACAGCAGACTACCCTAAAATATCTAGCAAGGGCCCACCGGAAATTCGGAGGTAATCAGAAAAAAAAAACTGGAAAACAAATGCTCAGTAAACTTGTGCGAAAAAAAAAAAAAATGAAGGGGACACATGATGGATGGGTTTCACCACTTTGCACTAGCGTGTTCGGAGAAGCAGCCGACGAGGGGCAGCACCTTGGCTAGCTAGGAGGGCCCAGAAGTCAGGGGGTGAGCGTTTGGTATGTCCTTTGTTTGTGTTCAAACGTTTAAAAATGTTGCAGGTGGGCGCTTGGTGTAACCTGGCTGCATGCCCGGTATATTACGGTATAGCTCTGCTCTGACAGCCATGTCTTCCATGGACTGCCGAAAGAAAGAGCCCAATGTTGCTCCAGGACTAACCGTCCCGCTGGCGTTTTGCAGAGATGGGCATCGAGAGCCAGGAGCCCCCGTCCAGCCCCTTCTCTGTGGGCGGGCTCTTCACCAAGATCCGGTCGTACATCCCGACCCGCAAGGGAGGCACGGACGGCGGCCAGGGTCAGGCCCACGACGCCATGGCCGAGGTGGATGGCACCCGGGACCAGCTCATGGAGTCCCAGTAACTCCCCGGATGGCACCCAGAGTCGCACTGACTCTTTGGACGGCTCATGGAGTCCCATTAACCCTCTGGACAACTCATGGAGTTGCAGTAACTCCCTGGATGACTGATGAACTTGCAGCAACTCCTTGGACAGCTCATGGAGTTGCAGTAACTCCCCAGATGGCTGATAGACTTGCAGTAACTCCACTGACCCATCGGGTCCCTAGGACGACCTCATTCGAGACGTCTGGGGCTCCTTCTAGGACTTTGGGTCGGTTGTCTTGGACCCATTGGCCAGTATCGAGCTTGTTTCTTTTAGGCGTAAATCAGAGGCGCGGGTCACTTGCAGTAAAAAGTCAGGGATTTATGTTTTGTCGAGTCCAAAAATAAATTTCGACTGCGCGTGTTTTTTTTTTTTTTGTGGGTCGACTGTTCTGAGCGATTCTATGGCACCATCCGGTGTTGTGGCGCGACGGGTTATTTTAACACCACCTAGATGCCGAGGCCTGAAGCTTCGTCACCTCAACAGGTGAGGGCACGGATTGAGCACGAGTGCTGCATCAACAGTCAGCCGAGACTCCTGTCCTCACCGGTCGAAGACAAGTCTTAGCCAATCACTGATGCAGCGCTCATGTCCAATCTATGCCCTGCATTTGCCACTTTAGGCGACATGGAAAATTCAGCATTACAGCCTTGTTACCTAGCAGGTGTTGATAGTTTGCACTCACAAGTGCTATGAACACTGGCAACAGGAGATGGGTGGCGACCATGCCGCCACTGTTTTAGCAAACTTGTTCACGCAGAAGGAATTCAGCGGCGTAGGAGCGAAGAAATGGGCCTGTAGGATTTTATCCTTGAATACTAGTGACAGGAGTGTTGGCATTGATGATGGGGATGCAGAGAAACACCAAAATTATTTTGTGTGAGTGTTTTCAACGAGATATTTTGCTAGTATTGAAGTTGTTCCATGATGCTGGCCGTTTGTTCATTGTTAGCGGCCATGGAAGCACCTCTAGTCAGCGGTTGTGAGTTTTGAGTAAGATCTGTTGAGCACCGGTGATGCTTTTGTACTTATTTTTGGTCTAGCATGGCAAGCTACTTAGTGTATGAATGCTGTGCAGCAAATGTTAAATACTAGCCTATGTTGGGCATGTGTTTCCTTGGCCATTAGCATACCATATCTAGCTAAATTGCTTGGACATACTTAAAAGAGAAGAAGCACAGAACGTCTGCCTCAATTGCCTCATTCCTTGAGGAATCAGTATGCAGTGTTTTATGTTTGCCACGATTGATGCCTCTCTTTCACCACATGTATTCACGGTAGCTGGGTCTGGGTTGAGTAAAGGTCAGTTTATTATTTTTGCTAAATCTTTTAAGATTGTTACAGCATTACTTATTTTTCTGAAAGTATATAAAAGTTTACCCATTCGGTGAAAGCCTCCCATATTGACGGCAGGGCAAGTAAGGCAGGTGTCCTTTGCTTCCTCTTTTCAGTGACTCCTTGTATGAGCTCCAACATTACCAAATCATTTCAAAGTTATTTGTAGATCTCATGCACATTTTGTAATTACAGATGTCAAAAAGGAATTTAACTACAAATACAAGGTCATAAATTATAATTATGAATAACTTCAGAAAGTGATTGAGTTATGTGAATTATTAGCCAAGTGTGCCATGCTGTAATTCTGGAAAAACCTAGAATTCTGTGTTTCTGTCTTTAGTCCATGAAAAGGTTTATGGCAGTGTGCTTAACAGGGGATGAACGACCTGAAAGCTAACATGTTCTGTGCTCAGGGTCAATTACATATTTTTGTGATGGAACCAAAATTCCAAGCTGTGCGACTACTTTGATAAGAAAAAGGACCCTCGTCATGCCGTTTTTGATGTTTTTCTGTTTGGCAGAAAATTGTGGTTATCTTCATTCCACGAGCAAGTGTCTCATGCTCCGCATTTTGTCTTTTGTTACAAAGAACACCTACAGTGCAGGCACCACTGTCGGTCTGTTGAATACGAGATGCAGCTGTAGGCTTTTGATAAAAGTGCTTCCTAGGGTGTCTGTAGACACTATAGTCTTCTATTGGCATGTCCTATCTTTCATTTGGGCCTACTGCAGCAATGAAGAAAGCTCTGGCTTTCGAAAGAGTTCTGATGCAAATCACTGATGCAAACACTGGAGCCGCCGAGATGGCGCAACCCCTGAACTGGAAATGTGGGATGTATGATGTGTACCAAAAGCATCCACTTTTGGATTGAAAGCTCTCTGTGTTCTCCATAAGCTATAGCTGGAAGTCTACACTGGAGGTACCCATTCAATATCCATTTAGAGAATGTCACATTCATTAGGTTATACTCTCAGATGGCATGTGTATGCTGTTGGTCTCTTGTCATAAATGTGATTGTGAAATTTTTACTCTAGTTACTCGTCCAGTACTCTAACAGACAGAGGCGTTTACTCAGCACGTTGCAGTGGGTGAGGCGCACGGGGAAAGAGAGTTGTCATGCATGCCTCTAGTCACAGCTGTAGAAGAAATAGATTGCACAAGAGAATGCAGAAATGGTGCTACACCAAGCAAGGCCTCGAAAGAGCACCAAGAGCAAATGTAAGTGCTCAAACAGCAACGAATGGCGCCATCCTGCGTGCACTAAGCGTTTTCCGCATTGAGCATCTAATTTTGTTGAAAGCGTGCATTTGCATCGTTGCAAAGGCAGCACTCACAATATAGGACTGTGTCTTTTCTCTTTCGGAGGTGCCTGTACATTTTGATGTTCCAGAGATGTATCTAGTCTTCTGTTCTTGCCAATAAACTAATAAGGTGGTATGCCATGTCTAAGAGGTTGTCTCGCTAAGTGAAAATGAATGCGAATGGCTGGCTTGCTCGCATCATTCTCCCCGGACTAAAAGTGTAAATTCAGGCCTCAGGTTGTACAATTGCTAGAGGTTTTTCGCAGCTGTTGACGGCATGCCAAAAACTGCAGCCTCACCGTCAATCACTCCTAGATCCTCGTAAGCAGAAGTTTGAATGACTTGTGATAAAAAGAGGAAAGAAACACATGCTGGTGTGTGCAAAGTTGCACGAAAATTAAGAAAGCATACTGCAAGAAATAGAACATAAACAAGGAAGTGCAAGAAGCTTCAACATAGGAACTTAATTAAAAAAATCCCAAGGACAGCTCAACACTTTTTATGAGTTGTGAATGCAAAAGCATGAATGTCGCTCTTCCGCTCCCTTAGTTTGTCTGCGGTGTACTGGCGTGGACGGCCACGTTTCACTACTGCCGAGGTTGCGGCCGCCGACGATATAGATGCCTCAGGTGCCGCCATGTTCCTCAGCGCCGAGAGGAGCAGTAACGCCCGACAAGAGAGCGGCTGCCGAAAGCGCGCCATCCTCGGCGCCAAGAGGAACAGAAGCAACTGCAGCCCCACCCTGACAATGCCTGACACGACAGCGGCCGCCGAGCGCGTGCCACAGGGTTCCTTTTACTGGCGCAGGGCCCACAGCACCATGGAGAGGGCTTCTCTGTGGGGTGGCATTCCTTGAAACTATGACGTGTGGCAGCCAATGGAAGTTTATCCATCAATTCGCTACTACAGGCTTCACTTCATGGGACAGAGGAAATTTAGGTGTTGTTTGGCGCGGCTTCAAGAGCTGATGACGCCGGTTCGCTCCATGGGACAGTTAATGCTTTCGCATTAAAAAGGTGCACTATAAAATAAGCTTCCACACTACACAGCTTCAGTGATGAATGAAAGGCAAGTGGAGCGAAAGCTTGCGCTGCAGAACCCAGGGATCTTGGGTTCAATCCCCACCCCTGCCCGTTTCGATCTGGATGAGCATCGTACCGGCGTGCGGTCGTGTATCACTACTGCGTGGTGCACGTTAAAGACCCCAGGCTAGCAATTGTACTGCACTGGCTAAATTGCTCATCTACAGCGAGTGACTCGTCGCAACTTTGAAATGGCTGACTAACTACACGCTGTATAAGATATCCACACAACCCGAATTATTATTGATGAATGAAAGAGCTGTTAGGAGAAGGGAACACTTTGAGATTTCTGGAACTTAAAGGTGCTGTTAGTGCTCTCAGCAGTCAGAAAAGCTGTTTCAATAGTGAATCTCATTGACAGCGAGTGAAAGAACTTTCCGATCCACTAAGCTGACTTTTACCACTGGAGATATAGTAACAAGGGGCTGAAGGAAAGAAACACTATTGGTGTGCTTATGGTGCAACTTGTCGGTGAAACAAAGAAAGAAAAGAAGAGTTTCGAGCAGAGCGGAGGAGCATCAACCTTGAAATGAGAAGCGCTTGTAGGATGATGCTATTAAATGCTTAACTCTGAACTGCTTTATCAGTAAGATTAGTTAACTGGTTCTAATGAGGGTTCCAGATGGCGGAGGCATACCCAATTAAGCTCGGGTCGAATGTGGGTACTTGGCTGATATGGAGCCGTACTCTTTGAAGGCTCGACGTAGCTGACGGTTGGAGACTCGCAAGCAGGTGCAGTATAGATGTGCAGGAGACACAAGAGGGGTGACCTGAAGACTCAAAGAGCAGAGACCAAGACTCGGAAACATTGTGTTGCGTGTATGTTTATACAGCCTGAAGTTAGTCTGCCTCAACGGGCGACTTGTCCCTCAGATGTAGATGAGCACTCTAGCCAGTGCAGTACAACCACTAGCCCAGGGGCTTCGTGCACCACGCAGTGGTGATACACGATTGCATGCTTGTACGATGCTCATCCAGGTTGAAACGGGCTAGGGTGGGGATTGAACCCAGGATCCCTTGGTTCTGCTGCACAAACGTTCGCTCGAGTAATGTCCCGGGTACATCAGTTGCAGGGCCAGGATAAAGGTACCTACTACTATAGCCTATTGCAACATGAGATCTGCAGAAGCTCCACCTCCAGCACATGCTTGCTGCCTTCCATCACTGCAAAGTGTTATCGAGGGTAGAGAGCTTGCACTGGAGAGTTAGCTCCTATTGCACATCTACGGATGCAAATGACAATACTGTAAAATACTGACCAAGTGACCATGCAGAAATTGCGGATAATCGCTGAAGAATGAACATGGGTGCGTTTTAGGTCCGAGAGCAGAAAAGCAGAACGGGCACATGGTAGGGTAAGCTCTTGTTGCATACAAACAAGTGGCATGAAGCAGTATGGGTTTCTGGCAGATCCTTTCATTTTTAAAGCAGACTCGCTGCTTTATGCCGGTGCCGTCGTATTGAGCTTCACCGCTTTGTGCCTATGCATGCCTGTAAAGATTCCCCATTTTGCACTGGCTTCTTGGAGCAGCAGCTGATGCAAAGAACCTTGGTTAGCTTAGATGTTGGCTGGGGTGGGCACTTGACATCTACCTTGCCTACCTACATCTCAAATGTTTTAAAAGTAGTTGGTGGGCACTTACTTTGGTGTGGACACACACTATCTTGCGAAAGGTGTTCAATGTTTTGGGAAAGGTCACAATCGGAGCAATATGGCACAGCTGGCGAGCCGATGGGTCCTTCGGAGGGGTGGGTAGAGGAGGTGTGTGTCTGAATGGGGTACACCGATTCCATCGCAACAATTTGGTTTAATGTGCGCATCATTGATCAAATTTCTAAATGCTCCACATCTTCTCAACGTACAAGCATGTTTAAAAAATAGTTTGAAGAGCTAATGATAAAATTAAAGCGTTGCAAATGGAGTTCTGCAAGTTCAGAAAGTATGCAATGCTTCAAATCGGCTACCCAGTCTCTTCTGCCACTTCCACTTGACCAAGTGGCTAGCTTTAGCTAAAGAGCACTTGACCTTGTCAGTCTTTACTGCAAACAAAGAGAGCAGATCCAGAAGCAGAGTTGTAAACAGGAAATAATGAAGGGCACGTTAAAAAACAAAACTTGAAAAAGTTGATTTCAAATCTATGCAGCATTCACGGCACCTGAACAACAGACGCAAAACTGCATCTCATCTCGCGCGATTGCGATCCTAGTGACAGCAGAACCAGCGGCATTGTGCCGTAGTGAGCAATGGAATATCCCAACATGGAGAGGCTGCCTGCTCAACGCCCACACCCCGAGTGAACCTGGGGACACTGCAGCAATTTCCGCAGCCAACGATCTATGCTTATTGCCACTCGACGCTGCAACCGCCGGAACCATCCGTTATGGATACTGACATGAGCCGTCGGGCGAGATGAATGGTGCTCTTTAGGGAGTCATCGTAATGAGTTGCTGGAATGGACCATCAGGAACAAATGGTGACGTTAACATCCCATTTATTCACAGACTCTGTGCCAACTCGGGGCTCCCGTCATTACGCAACAGGTTCTTCTGGGCCGTCTCCCATTGGGTCATCTTCGAGACACAGGTCGTCCAGCATCTCCTGCAGCGTGATCTTAGGCAACTCGCCGTCTTCGTCATCGGTGTCCACGGCGAGCTTCTCCCTGTCCAGGTAGACATTAACATTCTGCCGGTAGACGGCGTCCTCCTCGAGCTCCTCCAGGAACTCCGTGTAGTCGCGGGCCACGCTGCTCGTCTCGGTCTCCATGTCCAGCTGCAGACGCTTGAGCTTCCAGCGCCGCTTCTGGCTGCGTGACATCCGGTCCCCAAACACCTTCTTCACCAGGACCACCTCCGGACGCTTGTCCACCTTGAGCTTCTCGAAGTGCGCGTCGTTGATGTTGGCGTTGGCCAAGTCGAAGCCCAACACCGAGTCTCCCGGCTTGAGCAGGTGTCCCAGGTGGGTGCGGCAGTGCGTGTAGTTCTCGTGCGTGCCCAGGTCGCACGCGCGGATCACCCAGGCGTCCGCGAGCACGTGCCGGAACGACAGCTTGCCCTGCCCCGCAAAGAAAGTCCGGTCGACGTCTTTGACGTGGCTCACGTCCATGACGACGTATTCGGTGAGCTGCTTGGGCGCGCAGAGACCCTGGAACGGGTTACGCCAGAACTGCTGGGCGCTGAGTTCGGACACCTGTAGGGTGCTCGGGTCCATCAGGTGGATGGAGCTGGTGACGCGGAGGCAGACGCAGATCTGGCTCATGCTGCCCAGCGAGCGCGCCACCGCCGGCGGCAGGCACACCACGTCGTCCTTGCAGACGGGCGCGATTTCCACCGAGAAGGTGTTCTTGTAGTTGAACACGTTGCTGTGCACGTCGTGCGAGATGAGCTGCTGCGACATGACGTAGCGGCACGGCACCATCGTCTGCAGGAAGTCGACCAGCTTGCGCGCCTCGTCCTTCTTGGAGAAGTAGAAATCGAGGCCGTCGTGGCACGCCTTGATGTTCAGGCAGTCCTTGTGGGCCTGGTGCTTGAGCATCAGCTGCTCTAGGTAGAGGAAGGTCTTCTTGTGCTGGACCTTCTGGCGGACCTGCACCAAGGCGCGCCAGAAGTCCTTGGCTTCGCGCCGGTGGCACTTGTCGCACATCTGGTGGTTCACCGCGAACTCGACCACGAAGACCTGCTGGAGGATCGTGCCGCCCGCCACCTCCTTCTGCACGGTGAGCCTGACGCGGATGCGACGCGAGTGGGGCTCGGTCCACTCGAAGCCGGCGTCCACCAACCTGACGCGGTTCAGGCCTTTGATCTTCTTAAGGAGCAAAGCGAGTAGCTCCCGGGATTCGAGGCTGGCGTGGACCCAGTGGGCCGGGGGCTGCAGGTACCGCTCGCAGCCGCGGCAGAAGTAGAGCGTGCCCTGTTTGGGGATGCCTTCGCTGATGTCCACCTCTTGGCGCAGGCAGGCCACGCACATGTTGGACGGGTTGGGCTCGACGGGCACGCCGCACGTGCAGCACAGGATCTTGCACTGCCCGTCGGAGGCAGCCTCGCCCGTCGCGTACTCCATCGTTCGCCGCTTTGCCAAGCTACACGTGGAGAACGGTGGCAATAGCCGCCATACTGGCCATCATTACAAAACAAGAATGCGATGCAATGGATGTACCAATATACCCGCAGTGTATGACCGTAGAGCAAGGCATAAGGTTGAACTAATTTAATGGGAGGGTATATCGCGCCACCTAGTCAGTGGTTTTATTAACTCAGCTAAACAACTTTTGCGGAAAGATGAACCTCCTCTTGGCCACACGATATTATAATGGACCACGCCACACACTGCCAGAGCTGCACACTGCTACACACGCTTTTCAGTTTGGAATCTCGAGCGGCTTTCCTTTACCGGAGTAGCGCGGCTCGCTGCGGTAGCGGCGCTGCCGTCGCCGTGAGATAGATCGGCTCTCCCCGCGTCGTCTGCTACTTCGCCGGATTCTTGTATGGATAGGTTTTGTAACGATCAGCTGATCTCAAGCTGTAAATGCACCATTTTAGAAATCGCCGATTCGAGTGAACTCTGCAGAGAATCTGCGTGCACACTTCAAGCTCTGGTCTGACACGAGGCTTTTGCTTTCCTAGACGGGAACATCGGTCGGAACACTTTTTGCAATGCTGTAAACAATAAAAAAAAAATATATATAAATATAGACCGCATCTCTACGTGGTGAATGATGTTGCTTGGGGCGAAGCTCTGGTGGTGCTGATGATACTGATTTTATTGTTCATAGGTAGTGCTGATGGTGCTGTTTCTTTTTTTTTATTGCTCGTACGTAGTGCTGAGTTCCGGGTTGCGTTTCGACTTCATTATTACTGCTTCATAATCGGCGAAATGCAGAGCCAGTGGTTCTTCTAGCGGATCAGCTTAGATCCGCTAGAAGCCGTAGGAACGCATCTCCACCGCTTCAGACTTTTTTACTCGTTTTTAATTTGCACCGAACCTGAGCGCACTGAACGTAGTAACTTAATAAAACTTTTCTTTTCTCGGAATTCGCTTTATTTTAAAAGTTATAGGCAAATTAAAATTACAAAAACAAGCAAAAAATAACCTCCCTCATGACGTCCTTGGTTGCTTGAGTGGCCGTGAACTAGAGGAGGGGTAGTGAGCTCAGTGAGCGCTCACGGCTGCCGCACTCTGTGTTGACGGCGCGAGAGGGCGCCACTAAAGCATGTTCTGGATAGGCTGTATGCAGCGGGCAGCCAGAGCGGCTCTCTTTGCTTTTGCTGCGTGATTAAACACTAATTCCGCATGACACTTCATTGGACACGAACGACAGCAAACACGGGGTAAAGATCAGTTCAGAATGGGAGCCACTTCGGCTGCCATACCGCGAAATGGCCGAACCGCAAGACGAAGCTTCTCACCAAAGGCCTTCGGACGCTCGGAGCCGGTCGGATTTTCCTGTCCATACGACCGCAGCGCCGCCGCGTACATCCGGGACCTTTCCGTGTCGGCGCCTAATCCCACTACTCCTTTCTAGGGGTGTCGCGAACTTTTGTCGAACCGGATTTTTAGGTCAAACTTTCGGGGTTCGACTGGGTTAAACCGGTTCGACGAACCTTCGAACTTTTCAGCAAATTCGACCGGTTCGACTTTGTGGACAGTGTGGCCAGACCTTGATACAAGCATATCTAGCTTTGGAGAATTTTATTTTATGAACAGTTGCAATTAAAAGAAACCAGTTCTAATCACTGAAGAAGTTAATAACTTAATTTTTTGTAGTGCATTAACCGAAATAACCAATCAGCGCTGCCCTTAATTCATCCCTTAGCCATCACCATCCAATCCGAAGCCAACTGGCCAGCCTGTCGCGCATGCGCACACGAGTCTAACCTGAATACAAGGTTCGTCGAACATTCCACTAAAAGTTCGAAAAAGTCGAACCTGGTCGAACTCGAACCTCCGCCGGTTCGCGACACCCCTACTCCTTTCTAGTGTGCGCCGCCTTTTCCACCGCTTGGTGTCGGCTATGTCGACGGGTCATTTCTTGTTTCTGTACTTTATAAACTGCATTCGTTTCTTTTCTGATCTAAAATGCTGAACAAAAACTACTTTTATAAATAATTGAAACGGCTCACGCCACTTATATTTTGTATTTCGACTAAAAAAAAGCTTTTAGCGGCACTGACCAGTAGTAAGCCTAGGACCAAAGACTTCACATTTCGCGCACTTTCGGCAACGCGAGTCGCCCCCGTAGGTGGAGGTTGTTTCCGCGTCGTCCGGTTAAAATATGACGCACTGATATTTAGTTACTCTCTCCGTGCCCGCTGGCTTGCCCGAACCCCAAGAGACGTGGAAACCGCAAAAAAGGTAGACGCTTAAATATGATTGCAGGGCCACTTTAAGTCAACGGTCCATGTCAGAAAGAGAATGTGGGGTATGGAACGTGGTTATATGCGCTTTTGAGCATTTGACCTCAGCGCCCTCTCGTCTATAAACGTTGAGCCAATGCACGCAAAGTTTAGCACGCCTCTCCTGCATAGACGTTGAGCGGCTACATGCAACGCTTCATCCATGACATCTCCAGGCTCTTGAGTTACTACCACATCTCAGAGCCCCCAACTCGTCCCGCAGTCGTGGCCGAGTGGTTGGGGTCTCCCCGCACAGGTTCAAATCCTGTCGACTGCGCAAACATTTTTCTTTTTTTAAGAAGACAGATGGGATGGCAACTGATGTGAGCACGGACGCCGGACGGACAAAACAAGACCCTAAAGAGCTCCGCCCCTAAAAAAAAAGAAGAAACAAAAAACTTTGCAGGTTATTTGTCTATTTTATTGGTCAGCTATTCCATCGTAAATAAAGGTTTCCTCTTACTCCGTCGACCTCGCTTTGCAACCCTCTCGAGCGAGCGAGTTTCTTGGCGACTCTGCAACGTCCTGCTTTCATGACTGTCTTTGTGCACTTGAGTTACCCAGTGGAGACGCAAACGATTATGATACTTTTTTGAACATCAGAAAACACTTTCCATTGTCACTCTGTTTTGTTTCAATCACAGTAGTAACACAGTATTAAACTCAATGACTCAGAACCCAGGCTTATTTTAAGTAATCTCATCACAATTTTAATACGTTCACAAATCAAATTATTTATACAAACTATTTACAAGAGCAGAAATGTGAAGTCTCTCCGAGACCTTTTGACTAAGGACGCTACTCTGGAAGGCCACCTTTTCCACCAAATATTTCTAGGAGTGAAAAAGGGTGGAATGTGAAGTTTCAGATTCTACAAAATAATCCTTTGAAGAGTTACATAAAGCACGTAAATTAAACACTGAACCCACCATAAGAAACCACAACCACATTGTTTACAAAATTTCAGCATTAAAAGTTCAAAAGGTTTCACTTTTGATGGTTCCGAGATGTCAAAAATATTTTATCCCAGAAAATATACTTTAGTAAAAGAAACAAAACCTTCTCATGGCATCACTCAGAAGTTCTGCAGGAGATGATAATTTTTTTGTTTATTTAGTACATTCTAAAAAAAATTCAATTTTCAGGTAATGTATTGCCTCCCCCTCTTCTGTGAAGGCACAAAATCACTTTGCCTTCTTTCTGGCAGTTGCAACCTTCACCGACACGCTCAGCTTTTTCAATGTGTCTTAGGCAGAAAAGTGAAGGTGCAAAATCACGTAATACAGAAAAAGATAAGCGGTGAACACCCTTGCGGTTGTCACACCCCACCTCACAATCGCACATTCCTCTAGTGCGTCAAGCAGGTTCCACATCATGTCACCGCAAAGGTCCTCAGCTTTCAGTGCGGAAGCAATCTTTCCCTCAACATTCCCGAGCGTAAGCATTCTGCATGATGGGCGTTTTAGGCTTCCCTTCTCCAACTCCCTCTCAAACAAGAGATAGGCTTCCAAGTATCGATTCCACACTGCATGAACGTCCCTCATGCAGGGCTCACACTTAGTGCGTTTACCAACCGAGCACACCAGATAGCCACACAGGCAGTATATAACACAGGCTTGTGCCAATGTGTCCATGTAAGTGTGATAATGTATCTGGTCAGGTTTCTGATCTGCAGAACTACAAAGCTGAGCAAGTTTACTTTGGAGGCAAGCTTCAAGTTTATCGTGCCCCATTTCAATTTCCATTATCTTTCCCCCATCAGGTTCCCAGGAGGCAATAGATGTGCGAGAAGCTCACAACAGTTGGGTGATCTTCATCACCTCCAGAAAGTACTGACCACTCTAAAAAAGCGCCAAAAAAAACAAAACAAAAGAGTTATTACTGTCTTCAAAACCAAGCTAAACATAACAGAAGGTTGGATACTGACGTTCATTTTTCGTAAGTTGTCGAGGCTGACATGTTCCAGAGTAAGTTTCGGCGGTACTCGATTTGGCTCGTTGGCACCAGCCTTGCAGACAGTCAAGTAGTGGTCAAAGTTCATCTTGTGTTGCCAGGTCTGGAAAGTTTCAAAATATAATGCATAAAAATTAACTTGCTGAATCACAAGGAAGTCAAAGAACTAACGAGTCATTGCAGGAGAAATGCAGAGTTAACCTCCATTCAACTTACCATCCTGTATTTGTGCTGCAAGAGACGATTTCACGTGCATTTGATGATGCTGGGGACCTCACGCAGAAGTAAGGACTCGAGTGCCCAATCTCGTGGTTGGGGTCTTCTAGTTTTCCTGAAATTTTAGAGCTTGACCACATTGACTTGTTGGCTGTAGCATCATCACTTATCACTGCTACTACTACGATTATGTATTTTCAGTTCCATGATTGCCTGCAGTACAAGCTTTGCAAGGATTGCATCAGGTGCTGCATTCTTTGTGGCAAAACTGGCTATGGGCCGTATCCAGCTATGGAAAAAGGGACAAACATTAGTTCCAAGGCATGATCAGCAGCAGTGCCAGAACAGACTTGGTCACCGTAATCCACAAGGCCGTAAAGTCTATCAGTGCCTTGATTGAAAGCGACAGTTTTCTGCACTTTCATTTCATCCAGGATCAATATGCTGAAGCACTGGTGCCCCATCTTATCAGTCAGGAAAGTTTCAACATTAGTTGAGGCCACCTGTTGAAGCCAAAGTGGCAAGGAACACCCCTGATGATCTGCTTTAGCCTTGAAGTGTCAGGAGGGAGAGTGGGTTCAACTTAGACATTAGCCTATATGACTTTGGACTAGAAATCCTCAAGAGAAGACACGTCATGAGCCACTCAGTTCTATACTGCCTCCCTCGTGTGGATTTAGCCGAGACAGCCTCGAGTGCTGTGCAAAAAGAAAGTTGTTGCGAACATAACAACACAAAAATAGCAGCTTCGATATTCTCGTCCGACACTGCAGAAAACTGACGTTACAGGTTTTCCATCTTTCTTTGTACCTTTTCACAGAAAGCCTTCACAAATGGCCTTTCTTCGGAGTAACTTTCACATGCAAACGAGGCTTCCGTTGGGAGGTTGTCTGTTTTGAAGAGCGTCTTCTTTTTCTCTTTCGCGGAACACCTTTCGTGTGAGGACGCACCCTCGGCAGGTAGTCTGTTCTGAAAGCACCATGCATGTCTTTCTGCGCCACATGTCACCATTCCCGACGGCCGTTGTTGAGGTTGTGACAGTTTGAAATAGTTCAAGGGGGCATCCAGCGCACACTTTGAGGGAGTCAATATAGTCCAAGAAGACTCCCAATTCTTCGAGGGTTGATATACATGGCCGAGTTGTACTTCGACTCCTATAGCTTGCCTCTGGGACCAACTTTCCTCCTACACTTACAACTAGCGGGAGATTCTTTCTGAGTGTGACAGCCCTAGTCACAGAAACTACGCCTTGCTTTTCCACAAGCTTGTAGAAGATCACGTGATCGTCGGGTGTCCTTTGAAGTGACCATCCTTCGAATGGCGACCGTGTTCCTGAAATTTCGGAACAGATGTCGGAAACGTTGGTGCGCGTGTCTGTTCGGCTGCTGTCCTCGTCGTCTGCTTCGGGTTCATCTGTAATTGTCACATCAGGGGTAACAGAGGTGGGTGCAGCCTGAGCGAGGGCCTTCCGTTTACTGCTCTTCGCGGTTGGTTTCGAGGGATGCTCGGGGCCATTCGGAAACAGACATGGCACGGCATCTTTTTTCAGTGTCCATTGGCCCCTGTCTATCAGAATCGTCTGCCCATTGATGATGTGCGAGTAATGACGATTAATGTCGTCGGGCTGAAAATGCAAGTCGCACAGGTAGTGTTTTGATGTGAGCGTGAACGTTTTCCCAGGGATCGCGTTCTCCCATACTTTCAGGCGCGCAGCATCCTTCGGAGGGGAAAACAAGTGGCGCTTGTCGTCACTTTTCGATGCCTGTTTGAGGTAACGGCTGCGACAGCCGGGAGCGCAGCAGATCCGCATGCTTGGTTATTGATTGGAAAACGACTGAAAATTTCAGGTAGCAGAAAAAAACAAAAACAAAAAACACACGAACTGAGCGAAAACACGTGGAACAACGGTGTCACAAGTTCACAACGAGAGACCGGGACCACCGGGACATCGACACCGCCACCTGCCGCCACTTCCCGAATTTTATCCGAAAATTTCCCAGATCTTGAGGAGAAACAGTTTACATAATATTTGTAAGTGCGAAACTGCAAAATATTATTAGGAAAGGTCTGAAAAAGTGTTATATTGCGCAAAAGGAATTGATTTAAAACAAAATAAAAAAAGACGTAAATAGTTTTAGGCTACGTGGCGCAGAATACCGCCCAATTATACTGTTTCAGCTTTATTCATTTCTCCATGCCCAAAATATACGGCGGCAAACGGGGCAAACGGGGCAAACGAGTGCGGAGCTAGCGGAGCGTACAGCTTGTGCAGTACAGCCGGTGCAGTCGGGACCAACGTTTCAGCTTACAACTACAGTACTGCACCTCTACCCTACCTAGTTGTTTTCAATCAACAAAGCAGTTGCATAGTTTCAGTTTACTTTTGACGCACACACACGTGACTCAAGCATCTGAGAGATGACTTTGGAACACGCGTGCGTAGCTTCCTGCGACGGCACTCCTCCAATGGCTCATCCCGTGGTTCTGCGGCCAGCTCACTCACTGCTTGTTTATATCTGCCAGGTAACGATGCCTGCGGACCTGAGCAAGGCAGCCGTTCTAAACCTGTACCGGAGCCTGGTGCGCTACGCCCGGGACCTGGAGCTGTCGGATAAACCGTACTACCTGAGGAGGCTGAGGACCGAGTTCGAGAAGCACCGGGATCTCGCGGACGACAAGGAGCGCCAGTTTTATTTCCAGGTGAGTGTCACTTGCCAACTTCAATATTTCGGACGCTGGCGTGGTAGCGAGGGGTTCGTGCTCGACCGAACAACGTTTCCACAAATTAACCACTTTGCTGCAAAACCAAAGGGGTTAACAAGACCAAATAAGCTGAAACAAGGCACTTCGCCATTGTCGTTTATTCTATTGAGTAAAGAATGCCTCTAATATAGGCCCCATCTGCCTGTCTAGTCGTCATCCTGTCTAGGCGCAAAGCTTGTTTGATATAATCAAACTCTTTTTATGATAGGGCGATAGATACCTCACTTTTGCAATCTACTCCCTAGTATTGAATTTTGTATGCCATGAATGCCTTGTGCTTCGTCTTGGCCCTTGTTGTTTTCGGCGCTGTTATGCCTTTTCATAAAATGATCCTGTTTTTAGTCCATGCGAGACACATACTTGACAGCTACACTACCATCACCTTGCTCGCAGATGAGCTGCATCTCGAGCTAATACCACCTCAAAGACAAGGGCCTGCGCATGAGCGTTTTGTTTGTAGATCCCCAACTTGCCCCAAGCGGCAAACAGGCTGAAGCTTGACGAGAGTGTGGGCCATGTGACAACCACGTCACATTCACTGGCGGACCATCGCAATGTGCACACTGCTGAGCGCGAGCCGCGGTGTAAGATATACTCTTTAGGTGAGGACACGGCGGGGCTGAACGCGCGGCGCGAGGAATCAGATAGTGTTCGTTCAGACGGGCATCTGAAAGGCTGCATTATTCCGCGGCCACCGTGCCCGCGGCTGACAGTGCCGCCGGCGGCCAAACGACGAAACTGTGTGAGAGCGAAAAAGTGGTCTTTCTGCACGAGCGACAACCTCGCTGTAGCTCTGCGCGTGTGGAGCATGAGGCGGCACGAGCCGTCTTTGCCGTGCCCACGGGTCGACGAGTCCTCTGCCGGCGCCGAACTTTATCTGCACTGCGCGAGGAGCGCGCTGTCCTCACCTGAAGAGTATTATCTTACACCGTGGCACGGGCTGACAGGGAGTATCCACAGTTCATTTCCAACCTGCATGCGACACCATCAAGGTTGCCAGTCTTGGCAGCCTATTAATGGGAGCTCGTCCGACAGCATCAATATTGCAGGTCTTAGCAGCCTATTATTGTATGCTCGTTCTGAGCATGGCCACTGAAGCAGGCGATGGAGCAGACAATGGTACTCATCCGGGCTACCTCGGGGGCACTGAGGGATCTACTAGGTGATGACGTTTAGAGGAGGAAACACGCAGGGACTGTCTTCTAGGTGGTATCGCTCGGGCGCAGTGGGGACTGCAATGAGGACACGGAGCATGAGTGAACGCTGCAACGTCGTTGGCCAGATAAAGTCCTTTTGGTGCGGCCCGGCTGGCCTCGGCTGACCGAGCCTCCTGCCGTCCAGGATGGTGCAACTGGAGGAAAAAAGAAACAAACAAAACCAAAACAAGTGTCTTAGATCCCAGGCGCGCCTATTCCGCTCCGAGCGTCTGCTATGACCTTGATGGATGCTGGCTTGAATGCCATGCCAGAGCTCTCTGCTTCAGCATGTTTGTAAAATCATTATTGCTGTCGTTGAGGCATGAAACTAGAGTTAATGACTAAGCAGTGTCTAAGCAACACGCTTACACCCAGAAGACAACTTTAAACGAACAAGCATGTCCCCATTAGAGAAGCATGGAAACCGGGCCCGCGACAGGCTGCCATTAGCCGCATATCGAGGCGTCATCTTTGCGTCGCTTCTTCGGACCGGCGAGGAGAGGACTTTATCTGGCATCAGCAACGTGCGTGCTGTCCCACCTCTAGTTCGCAACACCAGCCCGCTGCTTGCCTTCTCGCGGACGAAACAGTATGACCGGAGGTGCGGGGACGCGGCGGGGAGACAGTGGCAAGGACTGTCATCCTTTGTGCTGCTGTTAGCATGGTCTTGATCGACGTCTTCGTACATCATGCAATTTTAATGGAAAAACTGAGTGTGTTACAACAGGAACTATGTTCCGCTTCGTAACTGTGTTGCACAAAAGTACTGGGATGCCTCACTTAATTGGAGACTTTTTGTAGATTGCACATGCTGCGGATCTTGGCTCCTGCAGTTGCGAGCTCAGCTGTGCTCAACGTGACGGCAAAAGCCCTCTTAGATGTGCAGAGCTCTTGCATATTTCCCAAAAATCTATTATCCCCTGAAAGTAGAAGAGAGCTGCTCGCTCAACGGTGTGTCGAGCGAATGACCTGGAGTGGGTTCGCATTTTCGTGCTGAATGGCCGTGACCAGTGTTTAGAACGGCGCAGTTTTGGCGACTAAAACCGCGACGGTGTGCAGTGAGTTGTAAGCATCTGACACAGAGACATCAATATAAATGCCAGTCTTCCGGAGCTTGACGGTCACCCTGCGCAGCTTGCATTTTGGACCACTGGTCACCAGGTAGAGTGCAAACACCACAATGCCTTCATCACCCCCAAGATTCTTTTGCCAGGACACGTGGCCGGAGCCTAAAACACGCTCGGCAACTTTTAGGAATGAACATGAAACCAATGTTTCGTGCCTTAAAAATGGACATGCTAATTTTCCTAATTCACGCGTCAACATCTCCGCCACCTGTGATATGCTCCTGCCCACACCGCTTTGCATTTGGGGCCAAATAAATTAATGTAAACACACTGACACGCGCCAGTGTGCAGGCGCACGAAAAATCCTGAAAAATCTATCCCTGTCTCTTCCACCATCTTGCAACTACCGCCCTGCTATCTATAATGTATTGGAGTTGTGTGTGAATATATATATATATCTTACACCATGGTCCTGACACTGCCCGCGAGCCAACTGCTCCTTCTGTGTCGCTGGCACTCAAAATAACTTTTGAGGCTCCAACATTATTCCAAACAAAAAAGCAACAGTACTGACATGACCACTGTGCTCACACAGGATACACATCCCAACGCCGGTTCTAAGGTTTATTTGTACGGTGCATTTTTTTCAACGCGCAGTGGTTTCACGAAACCGATATTTTGCTTGATCGGTCATTGACACGTCGGTAGGAATGCCGCAAACTTTTTCGAACCGGAGTTTTGATGATCGAATCAAGCGGTGTGAAAGGTTCAAAAGATTATGAATTTTCAAACTTTTTGTATTGAAAAATTCGTCGGAAGCTTCGAATTTTCTAACTTGTTAGACTAAGAAGTTCAACGCTTTTCAAAATTTCGAATTTTGCACATGTTCAGAAATGCAATGTCTTTCAAACCTTCGAACTTATTGCGCTAAAAAATTAGATTATTTTCGAACTTTCGAATTTATTACACAAGCGAAATTCGATGCTCGTCGAAATTTCGAACTTTATAGACCAAAAAATTCAGTGATTTTCGAACTTTCGAATTTTTTGCACTAAAAGTTTGAAGCTTTTCGAACTTCCTACACTAAGGGATTCAATAATTTTAGAACTTTCGAACTTATTAATCGAGAGAATTCGAAGTTTCGAACTTTCGAATCCTCAAAAATAAAAAATTCGACTAAGTTCGTGGGATTTCGAAAGACCGGCGGACAATTTTATTTGAATTCAAGCAGTGAGGTACATTCGTAATTTTTTTTCTCCAATTTTACATGAGTGCCGCGTTTTTTGCATTAGACAATGCTGTTTATTTCGATGTTCTGGCATCTTAGTTTTAAAGAAATACATTCCCGCGAAGGAGCGAGGTTATGGACGACGGGTTTTGACGATTGTCATTTGTGCCATATTTGAAGCGCGCTATAGCCGAAGCTATTTATGGTAAAGATGTTAAACTTTTTAAGAGATGGTCTATGTTGTGCCTAGGTAAGTGTCGTCTTAAGATATGATTATTGTTATTCAGTTGAGTTTCGAAGAAATGTCTAAACATGTATCTACGGGTACATACGCCCTAAACTTGGTAATTTTTCGTTTAGAATTGTTTTAGGCATTGCATTTAAATTAACACCACAGACAGTACATATTTGAAGGCGAAGCCGAAAAACTTCTTGAAAAACGAGATAGAGGTGAATTCTGGCATATTTTTATCCCGTGGATCTTGAATATTGCCGGCGGGCGCAGCTGGCTCAAGCAGGCAGCGCTGCCAAGTGGCATAGCGGTTATCGCGCTTGCCTTCCACGCAGAAGGCCGGGGTTCGATTCCTGGCCGCGCCTAGCACCTTTTTGCTGACGCTGTAATGTGAAGTTCTAGTAAGTTGAGAGCCGCCTTGCTAATTCGAGGTTAGAATGTTCTACGAACCGAACCTTCCACGCCGAATGTTCCCGAAGCCCACGTGTGTACAAAACTGCACAGAATGGCAAGCTGCCTCGTCTATCTCGACGACGTCGTGGTATTCGCAAGGACTTCGACGAGCACCTGAGACGTTTGCGAGAGCCGTGCTACAGGCTATCCGGAATGCTGGACTGTCACTAAAGCCGTCAAAATGTCGGTTCGCTTACGGCGAGCTCAAATTCCTGGGCCATGTTGTGAGTGCTCAGGGTGTAAGCCCTGATCCTGCCAAGACATCCGCTGTTGCCGAATTCTCCGAAGCCATCAGACAAGAAAGCCGTAAGAAGATTTCTTGGACTGTGCGCTTACTACACGGCTTTCGTCGCGATTTCGCCAAGATTTCTGCACCGCTTCACGCATCTGACGAAGGACGACGTGAACTTCCAGTGGGGAGGAGCAAGAACAAGCGTTCAACGAACTGAAGGAAAGACTCCAGTCGCCTCCTATCCTCGGACACTTCGATCCAACAGTGGAAACGGAAGTACACACGGACGCCAGCAACGCCGGACTCGGCGCGGTACTCGTCCAAAGACAAGACGGAGCTGAGAGGGTGATCGCTTACGCAAGCCGGGCACTGTCCAAGGCAGAGAAAAATTACTCAACGACCGACAAGGAATGCCTCGCTGTCATCTGGGCGTTAACCAAGTTCCGCCCGTACCTGTACGGGATCCCGTTTCGCGTTGTCACGGACCACCACGCTCTCTGTTGGCTCGTCAACCTCAAGGACCCGTCAGGACGCCTCGCTCGCTGAGTCTGCGACTGCAAGATTCGACAGTCGGACCATTGTGCATAAGTCTGGCCGCAAGCATAACGACGCCGACTGCTTGTCTAGGGCCCCAGTCGAATCTCCTCCCGGAAGCACTGACGACGACGATGACGCCCGTTTTCTCGGGGCAGTGACAGATGCCGACATGAGAGCACTTCAACAAGACGACCCGGAACTTCGCGCCGTGATGGAACACCTGGAAGGCCAAGGAAGTTCAGTTCCGCGAGTCTTGGCCCGAGACTTGTCAAGCTTCGTTCTGCGGCGAGGCGTGCTCTTCAAGAAGAACTTCGTAACGAGCAACCCTGCCTGGCTGCTGGTTGTTCCGGCCAGCCTGCGTGAAGAAATCTTTCTGAAGCATGCCACGACGACCAGACGGCTGGACACCTTGGCTACAGCAGGACGCTCGCCCGGATTCGTGACAAGTACTACTGGCCGAGACTCCCGAAAACAGTCCATCTGTACACAAGGTCGTGCCATGAGTGCCAATGACGGAAGAGGCCTCCGACGAAGCCAGCAGGACTCCTGCAGCCGATACCTGCCCCGACTAGGCCTTTCCAGCAGGTCGGAATGGATTTGCTTGGGCCGTTCCCAACATCGACGCAAGGAAATCGGGTGGATTATCGTCGCGACAGATTATCTTACACGACACGCCGAGACGCAAGCCCCTGCCATCGGGAACAGCGGTGGAGGTCGCCAGTGTTTTGTCGAGTCCATCCTCCTTCGACACGGCGCACCTGAAGTGCTGATCACAGGTCGAGGGTCATCTTTCCTGGCACAGCTGACCCAGGAGGTACTTCGCGCTCAGTCACACCAGCCATCGCATCGAACCACCGCCTTATCACCCGCAGACCAACGGGACTAACAGAGCGTTTTCGAACAGCGACCACTCGCCGACATGATCTCCATGTACGCCGACGCTATGAGCACAAAAACGGGGATCGAGGTGCCGCCGCACGTTACGCCATGGCAGACAACACAGATGGTTCACAGAAACCACGTGAGTGACGCCGGGTCAGCTGGTACATGGCCGGCGCGTTACCACGGCGCTCGACGCCATGCTGCCTCTACGTGCCGGCCGACGATGGCAACGACGACGCTCAACTGATCTCTCAACGCGCTGGAAGAGCTCGCCAACTGGCAAGAATCTGCGCATTCATGCGACCAACAGCGCGTCGATCGTACGGACGGGCACCTTCGGCTACGCCGGGACGCTCCACTTTCAACCCGGAGATCGGGTATGGGGTGTGGACACCGACACGGCGGGGCCGCTGGGTCTCAGCCAAAACTTCTGAAACGCTATTTCCGGACCCTACAAGATCATCCGACGTACCGGCGACCTGAACTACTGAAGTCCTTCCGACGGAATGCGCCCATCTGCGCGATCGCCAGCCGCCGACCCGGTGGTGGTGCACGCCGCTCCGGCCGGAAGCCGTATTACTGAACGATAGAACTTTCCACCCTCGTCGACGAAAGTGAACGGTGAATCCGTGAGACCGCGGCTCGCGATTCTGCTGCGGATTTCTTTGTTTTTGTTTTCGCTTTTCGCGGCTGGGCATCGGGACGATGCACTTTTTTTTTAACGGGGGGAATAATGTCGCGTGGCGCAGGCTGACAAAGTAGGCAGCGCGCGCCGGTGGCATAGCCGTGGCATCGCGCTTGCCTTCCACGCAGGAAGGCCAGGGTTCGATTCCTGGTCAGCGCCTACACCTAATTCCTTGCTGACGCTGTAATGTGAAGTTCTAGTAAGTTCGAGAGCCGCTTCTGCTAATTCGAGGTTAGAATGTTCCCATCGAACCGTAACCTTCCACGCCGAATGTTCCCGACGCCCACGTAAGGTGTACAAAAAAGGCTCCGCCCCGCAAGCCGGGCCAGTTCCCGCCCCAGCGTTCACCTCGCCTCTTCGCCGACTTCGACGCTCGGGGCGACGCTTCTTACTGTCATCTCTTGTCTCCTTCTTTATTTTTGGGCACAAGTTCGCCCGATTAAACGTTTAGCTTGCATTTCCAGTTATTCACCGCCTCCTGTCACTTGTCATTCGTGACAATATCGCTTTCTATTTTCCCGAGCATGTAATCTAAACACGAGGAAACACGTAAAAACCTCCTACCAGTCGTGGACGTCATACTAGGATCTTTGGGCCACTAAGCGTCGCCAAAGCTGCACGACGTGGGCATGGGTGCGTGACAGTCGCAAGCTTTTTTTGACAGGTATAATTTTTCCGCAAGACTGACCCCAGCCGTGACGTCTCTTTCTGACCTTTTTGAAAATAGCAAGACTGCGCGTGCATAGCTTTGACAGGCGCTGAAGATGTGCGAGAGCAGAGATTCGAAAACGTCCTAGTGTGACGTCACGCCCGGAAAGGAGGGGCTTCGGCGGTACTTTAAAAATTAATTTATGCAGCCTCCGTGGACCGAGTTGAAAAATAATCTCGATATTCGTGATCCTGAGGCCAAATGAAGGCCACTGAAGTGTTTTTTTCTTCAATACAGAACCGCTTCAGTTTCCCTTTAACATATCACTGCCATCTGCAGAATACAAAATAATGTATTTATGATTTTTCACATTAAGAAATAAATTAACTCATGGGGGAAGATTTCTTATATTCTTGAAGTTCCGCACGTTATTACCAAAAAACCAATTTCTAATTCTTTTTCTCGCTTCACGTTCCTGGGACGTGTTTCTTTCAGCCTGTACACATTTTAGTAGGAAAACTTGTTTCAAAGTTCTGAGTCTCTGAATATGCAAGAATAGAACACTTCCGGCAGGTTCTTCATAGTGTTTTTTTTTCTCCAACTTTTTTATTTCTGCATTTATTGTTATGCTTAAATTGTTTTTCTATTTTTTTTTTCTGTTTTCTTTATTTTTTTTTATTAATGGCTTAGTTATTTAGGTTGAAAAGACATAGCTTGAACTTCCGAACCACTAAGCATGTGACAAGGAGTGCCTTCTGACAACGAGTTTCGAAAATGACCATCTACGCAATCTTTATGCAGTGAAGAGCGACAGTAGCTATACATATGCATAAATAATTTCAGATTAAAATAAGCTTGACCACGCTCCTTTCCCCGTATTGTTTTCTTTAACAGTCCGAAATATCTGGAGGGGAGGAGGAGGAGGAAAGAGCAGAGCCCCACCCCGCCTTCTTTCCTGTTCTCTCTGTCCGGACGCCTCTGGTATGGAAGAACGCTGCTCGGCCTCAGAGTTGTGTCGGCTTCTATGCTTTGCGTCCAACGTTTACTCCGTCCCAGAAAATAAAACCTCCAGATCAATTACAAACTAAACTTACTATATGCCAGCTCAATTGGGCGACAGTCACGATCGATTACTACCAGCGTGTAAGGGGTGGAGAGGTAGTTTACCAGATCGCTTCAAGTTTTTTCTGCGCCTCAACCTCCTGCCCGCCCCTGGCCGTTTCGAACTGCACTGAGCATCGTAAGATAGTGCGATCACTACTGCGTGATGCACGTTAAAGACCCCTTGGGCTGACGCGGTCACAATTACTGATATAAGGTCACATGTCACTCTGCACTGGTAAATATTCCAGCACATCCAGGACACTCGTCGGCTCATTTAATTTCCGACCAACTTCGCGCAGTTTAAATATCACATCAAACTTTTCTAAACCTGATTTCGTGAAAACCAGTGAGGCATGAAAACATTATTTGAAAACAAACTGTGGAGGATCATGAAAACCGGACTTTGAACTTTGAAAACTTGGACTTAAAAGAAATTCGAAATCTTCGAAGTATTTTTTTGAATTTAGCCCTGAAAGAGAATCGAAACCTTCAACCTTTTCAAACTTTATGTAGAAAGAAATAGAAATCTTCAAATTTTTCAAACTTTATGGCTATAAAAATTCGATCGTTCGAATTGTTCGAATTCCAGATCCAAAGAAATTTTGAAATCTTCGAATTTTGCAAACTTCAGATTCAAATAAATTTAAAATCTTCGAATTTTTCGAACTTCAGATTTCAAGAAATTAAAAAAGTTAGAATCTCGTGAATTTCAAGTTAGGAAAGTTTGAATTCTTCGAATTTATCGAACCTCAAGTAAAACAATATTCGAAACATTCGAACCTCGAAAGTTTTAGACACCGTGAATGCTTCAAACTTTTCAAATTCAAACTCCACAGTGTTTTGAAGTTGCGAATTTTTGAATTCGAACCTCGGTCGGTACGAAAAATATTGAAATCTATCAAAGTTCGAACCTCAGTCTGGCCAGAAAATATCGAAACCTTCTGAATTCAAACCTAGGGTGGTTCGTGACATCCCTAATGTCGAGTTTGATGCACGAGAATTGTGACATGTTGACTCACGAGAATTTCGCCAAACCTTGTCATCTGCACCGGGAATGTCAAGCGTTTTGCAGCAAATGATATGAAGTATGCAGAGTGTGAAGAGACAGTTTGCTCTTATTAATGTAACTCAATAAACTTTGTCGGATTTGGCTCACTCGGTTTGCTATGCCTGCCAAAGTGAGGAAGGACTGCGGGCTTTCAAAAAGGACTGGAGGATGATCTTGGCGCATTTCGGAAACTTTTTGCACCACTAAATGATCAGATATCCCCAGTCACCTTGCAGTGATCGCACTCGTCGCAATTGTTGAGGAATATGCATCGACCGCCATCCTGTACTGCCCGTGAAGCACCGTTCTCTGCTCGCTGCTTACCAGCACCACCTTTTACAGCGAAGCTGTTAATGGCTGTAGTCCGCTGCAACTTAAGAAGAGTAGGGCGAGGGTAAGACAGGCCGGGGAGGAGGAAGCAGACAAAACGCTAACGAGAGAATAAGGTTTCCCTGTCTCTTCTTCCAGCATTTTGTCTGCTTGCTCCTCCTTGGCCCGTCTTACCCTCGCCCTACTTTCTTGAGTTGTGACGGACTATAGGTTCCGCAGGATTTTTCATGTGTGTAACCAAAAACTCTACACTCGCACCGCACCCATGCACCGCACTGCACCCACGCTTCGCACGTGCCGGCGTCTGCAGCAGTAACTGCTCTAAAGCAAAAGCCTGAAACAAATGGCATCTTGCACGTGCGTTCGTCAATGCTTTCTTTTGGTTATTTACTTAAAATCTTTCATATGGGGAAGGCATGCGCGTGCAGCGTGTGGAACACCATTCCCTGCATTCTCCTTGAAGCTTGGGTTAGCGTTTCCATTTTCAATTTCACTTCTCTCGTCGTAATGGGGAGGCCGCGTATAGTTCAAACTTCCGAAGAGCAACGCGCCTACGAAGAGCAACAGCGGGAATGGCAACGACAATGGCAGCGGCGGCGGCGGGCGACACATGTGTATGCATACCTTTCGTCACAATGACCGCCGATCAAGACAGTAAATGTGCTTTTACCTTTGTTCAAAATTCTGTGTCATGTCTGTGTCGTGTGCATAAACAGCTTAGCCTGGTCATCCACCTTGACCGAGTGGAA
The DNA here is from genome assembly GCA_037355805.1 of Ixodes ricinus. Taxonomy (NCBI): domain Eukaryota; kingdom Metazoa; phylum Arthropoda; class Arachnida; order Ixodida; family Ixodidae; genus Ixodes; species Ixodes ricinus. The sequence continues at coordinate 341,580 of JAZHYW010011361.1, read as the reverse complement.
TGGCTCCCAATTTGTATTTTCTTGCTGCCATGTTTGTTTTCTTTTTTCAACTTTGGCTCGAAAAGGGGTGCCAAAAATCAGGCTCCTCCAAAAGCTTGCCTACCTCAAAGTTTAGACGTCGGGGAGATGTCGAGTGGCCATTGGTACTAGCATCCGTGTTTCCCTCTTGGGTGATTGTGAAGTTTTCGGCACAATCTCGTTCCAAGAGCGAGGTAGTGAACATCCTTTGTTGGATGTGCGCGTCTTTCCACTTGTGTTCATTCAAAGCATCTGTTTCTTGGAAACCTATTTTCACGACACTAGACATGACAAAAGGATACACCGTTTAAATAGACCTTTACAGCCATTGCAGCAGCCATACATACTATAATCCGCAGTTTGGTTTTTTAGCAGCATGTCCCAGGAAAAAAACTGCCCACCGGATAGCCAGAAAAAAAGCTTTTGTGTAAGACTTGTTAATATATTAGGCTCTGGAGAAAGTCAGCCATCTGCATTTTGCAAGGAGCGAAAGTATGAAGGCGACTGGTTAGGAAATATTCCAATTGTTTCCTAGCCGTCGGAGATTTTCTGTCGTTCTAGTCCGTTATTTTATTTCCCCTTGTCTCAGGCTTTAGATTATGACATCTGCGTTTTGCCCAAATTCTGGCTATTCAAAAGCACAACAAAAGCACCGAAACATGCACCTGATCTCGCCACACCACTGTCTCCTTCTGTCATAGGAGTTGACATAATAATCTAGAGGGAAATGTCCCAATACATTATAATCTAGAGGGAAATAGCAGGCATGGGAGCGGACATCGGCGCTCCCAGTTGGCAGTCCCGTGGGCCGCATACCACTGGTGACGCCTTTATATGCACAAAGAAGCAGAAAAACATGACTGTACCTTGTTCTTTTCTAGCTTACTTTGCAGGAAAATACCGGAATTGACAAGTGCCTAGCAGCAGCTTCAGCTTGTTGTGGCAAAGCAAACACGCCTAACCTTCGTCTGCTTTCTTTTTTCACTCTTCTGTTGCTCTCTTCCTCGTTCTTTTTCCCGGGACCGCCGATGTCCGCGCCCAGGATTTGCTGCGTTCTGCTCCCCGTCTTTACACCCTGCTTCCATTAGATAAAGTCAATCTGCTGATGTCACCGTCTACCCTGGCACACGCGAGCGCAGGTTCTAAAGTCAACAACAGCCGATTCCATTTTCTGGAATGCCAGTCTGGTAGTGTCAATGCGGCTATGCTAGCTTGGAGCTTCAAGCTATTTTTTCAAGCATATCGTACTACAGGCGGTCACCCCTCACTTCACTGCACTTCGTTTGGGGAAAATAGGTTATAATTTGAGGCCCCAGCATACACCAAGCCTTGTTGGAACTGCCACGGGTTCGCTCAGGCGACGCCTTCCTGATTTTAGAGCACCAATTGCCGCTTCAGTGCCATGTTTATTGCGCTTAAAAGCTGCCACGTCATGTTTCATTGTGCAAAAAGTCCACAGAGTTAATGGGCTGTCTTTAAAGAAACTTGAGGAGTCGCCTACTGCTTATACAAATTTTCTTCTGCCATGGAAGGTGTCAAACATACCAGAGACATAGATACATATAGAGAGCCTGGTATTCAAATTCAAGCTATATTTTCCAGGAAAACTAGAGGTTCCCAGACGCAAAGGCTGCTAAAGAGCAGCTGGACAATATCTGGGACCCATTTTCAGAGGCAGCAGCTTTAGTAGAAGGACCCTAGACCTGTTATAATAAGAAAATGAGTGTTTTAGTACTCACTGACAGCATAACAAACTAAAACGAAAACCGACAAGACGGCTCATAATTCCTGGTTTTCTGATGTCCAGGCCTTTTGTTTTACGGTATTCGTTCTCAAGTGTTTCGAACATTCTCAAAACTCAGAAATACTCCGAAATAATATTTAAAGTTGCCATCCTGTGATGTCTCGCTAATATGGACACCTCTGTTCCCCCCAAAGAGGCATCTGTAATGTGAGGTGTCCATAATGACACGAAAATATATAATTACCAGTTTATCCCCAAAATGTTGTTTATATAGGGGGTATTCATATTATGACTTTTATATTACCGAGACATGACTGTATAGTCTTCGATTCGATTTGGAGTGTGAGCCAGTTCTACGCGTGGACAGTGGAACATTTTAAGACACTCTGCTACATATCCTTATATTACAAAATTTGTTTGAGACAAATGAAGCACAGTTATTCTGATGTTACAGCTCATCTTTTGCGGGTATGATTTGTAAAGTAATCTTCTAACATTACAGTCAAAAGTGTCGGCTGTTTCGCAACATTCTCAAGATCGGATTCATAACATCCTCAAAACTCCGAAATACTCAAATATAAAATCAGCAGAACCCATCCTTTGGGAATGATTATCTACGTTAATGCGAATAGCATCAAACGGTGCGGAGTTATGCGCGTTCGTCAGGTGGCCGGCACACTCTAGATACGCCAGCCCACTCTGAGGCGATTCTAAATTTGTTGACACTTTCACAGCCCTGCGCACGATCTCCGCAGCCCAGCACGTGCGTTTGTGTCACTTAGGAAGGCGAGCAAAGCACGCGCCATACGCACAAACACTCAAAATGGTACCAACCAGACTTTCTGGCGTCTCAGCTAGTCTCAACCAACGGTACTTCTAAACGGTTGTTTATATCTTTACCATAGGACGCGCTTTACAGCGCTGTCACAGTTAGCTGGGTAGGCGCATTCCATGCACGAGGGTTCATTCCGCTCTCGTGAGGCTGAGCACGGCCGCTACATCACCCTCTCCCGAGCGCGGGAGAGGGTGAGCTAGGGGTCGTGCTAAGCCTCACGAGAGCGGAATGAGCCCGTGCATGGAACGCGCGATGGTAAAGATATAAACCAGGTGTTTAGAGTGCTTTGAATGACTGCCTTCATAGCTCTGTGGTTAGCGCGTCTGCCTGCTGATCAAAGGGTCAACGGTTCGAATCCCGCCGGCGCCGGTCTTTTTTATTTATTTATCGACCCGCGGCGTAAGAGGTTAGATAGCCAGATAGATAGATAGATAGATAGATAGATACATAGACGAAAAGTGCGTGAAGTATCCAAAGAATGCTATTCGCATTAATATTTAAGGTGCCACATACTGTAGAATACCATGCATCTGCCCATTCCGCACCTAGTGCCCACCCCAAATTTTGAAACATCTGAAAAAAGATGCACAGTTCATATATATGTAAGATTGATGACCTCGCATTGCCCATCCCTATTTTTCAGCGATTATCTTAATATATTGGGTGGGCGCTCGCTCAGTATGTTACGGTAGTCTCCTATTAGTTTTAAGTCCGAGCCATTCCATATGTCGACATTAGGTGCTTAAGTTGTTGGTGTTACCTATCTTCACATTTCAAAATATGTTTAAACCAAATGAAGCACGGTTCATGCTGATCTGACGTGGGATTGAATTGTGCATTCAAAATCCAATGCTACGGTCAGGAACGTCAGTTGACTGTTGTTCCGCACAACCTTTGCAGAAGGGCAAGGCCTTCCTCGAGAAGAGGCGGCTCGTATGACATGCTCACCGGAGCGCTGCGAGCAGCGCTGGGACGTCGGCGGCACGGCTCCTGCTCCGTGGCTCGGTGCGGAGCAAGCACTCCGTCGACCGATCTAGAGTCCCCGTCCTGAAAGACGAAGACATCGTCGAACAGTTTGTCCACGGGAGCGGTCCGGGAGGCCAGGCTGTCAACAAGCTGGCCAACTGTGTTGTGCTTTGTCACACCCCGACAGGTGAGAACAACTCCGGATCTGCTGCATGGGCAGCACCTTGAACTTCTCCAAATTGCACTGAAACAAACCCTGCCCTGTGTGAATACAGGTGTCTAAAGCACGCCTCCCACCAGTCTGTGTACTGCGTTCTAGAAAGGGGTCCCTCGATTTCCGCCCAGTGACGCCATAAAGCATCATGCTGTCGCCGTCTGCGATCCTGAGCGGTGGCACAGCAATGGTGGTGGTGGATGTGGTAGGCACCTGTTCTGCTGCTGGTTGCTCTGCAGCTTTGGCAGCCAGGAGTTGGGATGCTGCGACAACAGCTGCAGTCGCATTTTCATTCTCTCATGCTTTTAATGCGATAGCATTCTTTAACTCCCCCCCCCCCCCCTCCCCCGCAGATTCCTTGGACTTTTGGCCTCCTTCCTGGCCATTCTCACTCTTTCACATTCGCACCCTCTTTAAGCTTAATGTAAGCTTAATGTCAGCCTTGCCGCCGTGCGAAACGCTTACATCACACGTGCACATGCTACCCAGAATCCAAACTTCTCTCCCTTTCTGGACGGTATGAAGCGTGGGAATTCCGACATGTAGGACTTCAGGAACACCTGAAAGAACCTCTTTGGAGGTTTGGAGTTTGCCATTGCACCACGATGCCGCCGCGATCAAGGGAATGCTACGATAACACTTGCAACAAACACACGCGGACGCCGCACTGCTCGCCTCGAAACTGGCTGAAACAGAGAGGCCCAACACAACCACGTCTGAACATGCCGAACCAACGTGCGCCGCCGAACACACGAACAAAGGCTTTGGGCTTTGGATTGGTTTTGGATCCGTGGCCACCGGATAGACGGATAGTAAAAATGGACTCGACGAAAACTTGGCGACTTCAACCGCTGTTCCCGATGGAAGGGCTTTCGCCTTGGGGTGTCGTGCAATATAATCGGTCGTGGCGATAATCTACCGGTTTCCTTGTGTCGGTGTTGGGAACGGCCCATGTAAATCCATTCCGACCTGCTGGAAGGGCATAGTTGGGGCAGATATCGGCTGCAAGAGTCTTGCTGGTGGCTTCTTACGTCGTTGGCACTCATGGTATGACCGTGTGTACAGATGGACAGTTTTCGGGAGTTTCGGCAGATGGTACGTGTCACGAATCCGGGCGAGTGTCTTGCTGTAGCCAAGTTGTCCAGCCATTGAGTCGTCGTGGCATGCTTGAAAGATTTCTTCCCGCGAGGCTGGCAGGAAAAAATGACCGCATCTCCACGTGGTGAATGATGTTGATTGGGGCGAAGCTCTGGTGGTGCTGATGATACTGATTTTATTGTTCATAGGTAGTGCTGATGGTGCTGATTTTTTTTATTGCTCATAGGTGGTGCTGAGTTCCGGGTTGCGTTTCGACTTCATTATTACTGCTTTATGGTCGGTGAAATGCAGAGCTAGTGGTTCTTCTAGCGGATCAGCTTGATCCGCTAGAAGCCGTGGAATGCATCTCCACCGCTTAAGTCAACGGTCCATGTCAGAAAGAGAATGTGTGGTATGGAACGTGGTTATATATGCATTTGAGCATTTGACCGCAGCGCCCTCTCGTCTATAAACGTTGAGCCAATGCATGCAAAGTTTAACGCGATTATATGCGCATTTGACCGCAACGCCCTCTCCTGTATAGACGTTGAGCGGCCACATGCAACGTTTCATCCATGACAGAAACCCCAGCTCTTGAGTTACTACCACATCTCAGAGCCCCCTACTCGTCCCGCAGTCGTGGCCGAGTGGTTAAGGCGATGGACTAGAAATCCATTGGGGTCTCCCCGCACAGGTTCGAATCCTGTCGACTGTGCAAACATAATTTTTTCATCATTTTGTTTTCACCTTTATGCATAACTTTTTCATCATTTTTTTTTTTTTCTACACGAGCATGTGAGCACGTGCTCGTGAGCACGTGAGCTCACGAGCAGGACCACGAGCACTGGACGCCAGATGGACAGGACGGACGGACATGGCTAGCCCTTAAGGAGCTTCGCCTCTAAAACCAGACCACGCAGGGTTGCTGATTCCGAAGTTCTTCTTGAAGAGCACGCCGTGCTGCAAAACAAAGCTTGACATGTCTCGGGCCAAGACTTGTGGAACTGAACTTCCTTGACCTACGAGGTGGTCGATCACGGCGTGAAGTTCCGGTTTGTCTTGTTGAAGTGCTCCCATGTTGGTATCTGTAACTGCGCCGAGAAAACGGAGCGTTGTCGTCGTCGTCGGTGCTGTTGGGAGGAGATTCGATTGGGACCCTCGACAAACAGTCGGCGTCGTTATGTTTGCAGCCAGACTTACGCACAATGGTTACGTTGAATTCTTGCAATCGAAGACTCCAGCGAGCGAGGCGTCCTGACGGGTCCTTAAGGTTGGCCAGCCAACAGAGCGTGGTGGTCCATGACAATGCGGAACAGGGTCCCCTACAGTTACGGGCGCAACTTAGTTAACACCCAGACAACAGCGAGACATTCCTTGTCGGTCGTTGAGTAATTTTCTCTGCCTTGGACGGTGCCCGGCTTGCATAGGTGATCACCCTCTCTGCTCCGTCTTGTCTTCGGACGAGTACCATGCCGAGTCCAGCGTTGCTGGCGTCCGTGTGAACTCTCCATTTCTGCTAATGTATCAAAGTGTCCGAGGATTGGGGGCGACTGGAGTCTTTCCTTCAGTTTGTTGAACGCTTGTTCTTGCTGCTCCCCCCACTGGAAGTTTGTGTCGTCCTTCGTCAGATGTGTGAGCGGTGCAGAAATCTTGGCAAAATCACGAATGAAACGTCTGTACAAAGCGCACAGCCCAAGAAATCTTCGCACGGCTTTCTTGTCTGATGGCTTCGGAAATTTGTTGATAGCGGATGTCTTTTCAGGGTCAGGAATTTAAGGTTGCTCTAAGTGAACCGATATTTTGATGGCGTTAGTGTCAGTCCAGCATTCTGGATAGCCGGTAGTACGGCTCGCATATGTCTCAGGTGCTCGTCGAAGTCGCTTATGAATATCACGACATCGTCGAGGTAGATGAGACAGTTTTGCCATTTCAAGCCGGAAAGGACGGTGTCCAGTACGCACTGGAAGGTCGCCGCTGCTGTGCACAGTCCGAACAACATCACTTTAAATTCATACAGTACGTCTGGCATGACGAAGGCAGTCTTCTCACAATTCTGTTCGTCGACCTCGATCGGTTCTGCGTCGACGATAGTCCACGCAGAACCGAAGAGTGATCGGCTTTCTTTTCACCAGGACTACCAATGAAGCCCACGGACTGTTTGAGGGCTGGATGATGTCGTCGAGCATTTCTTGAAGCTGCTTGTGGATGACATCTCTCTTTTCACAGAGACGCAATACGGCGACCAATGAAGTGCTTCGTCATCAGTAACAATTCAATGTTTTGCAACCTTCGTTTGGCGTACCTTTGACGACATGGAGGAGCTTTCATTGAACTCGGCGAAAAGGTCACTGAGTTGTCGTCGCTGTAGGGTAGGCAGGGTTGGATTGATGTCGCACTGCGAGGGCGGCGTTGTCTCTGTGTGGCCACGAAGAGAGGTCTTCTGTTATTCCGGCGATTGCGGCTGAGTCCAGGAGTTCCTCGGCGTGACCCACGGCGGTGCCTTTCGTAAGTTGCTGAGCCTCCGGTCGGAAGTTCGTTACGAGTACAACAGTGTGTCCGTCTTGAAGCTCTGCGATGCCTCTGCGACGCCGATCCCTTTTCCTAGGAGCAGTCGGATGCCACCTTCCAGCACAGCTTCTCCACAGATGCCCTTTCGGTCCCGACAAGCACAAGTAGACTCGAGCGTGGTGGCAAGTACACGTGGTCGGAGAGTACACGCACTGTAGCTGACGTGGCTGCTGTAGTGTTCTGATCTCGGGCACTACAAAAAGGTTTCCGCAGCCTCAATTCGTTGGCTTCCAGGTCGATGACGGCGCCGTAGAACGACAGTCTCGTAGAACGACAAACTTTATCGGACACGTCTCACCGTGAATCTCAACGCGAGTAGTGCATCTTCCGACTGGCGTGATATGTCCCCCCGCGAACTGTATCTGTGGGCATTGGCGTTTGGAGAGCCTCCCACTCAGGACGGAGTAGTCCGCTCCGGTGTCGACGAGAGCTGACGCGTCATGGCCGTCGGTAATTACGTTTAGGTTATTCTTTACCGTTGGAGGAGCGTCGTATCGGTCTCTGGTGGCGTTCGAGTGGAGGCCCTTCAACGGTCGTGGAGGATCTTGGCGTTGTTTGTCTTCGGCAACTCCACCTCCAGGGGTTGCCGTGCTTAGTTTCCCCGGCGAGGAGCGAGGGGCAACAGGCTTTCACGTCGAGGTTAGTGCATCGGCGAAGCTGGACGCCGCGGCGACGGCGACCGGAACTCTTGGCAGGACGCAGGCTCGGGGAACTGAGGTCGTCTCAGGTACTCGTCTATCTCCCGAGGGCATTCATCATAATGGGGGAGCGGGTCGTTGGGGTGAAACCCGCACAGCCCGAGTCGTCGGTATGGGCAGCGGCGGTATGGTGTGGTCTGTTTCCCCGCAGTGGAAGCACAGAAGGCGTCGGTCGGGCGTTCGCCACACGTCGGTCTTCCGGAGTGCTCAGGGCTCCTGGCAGGCTTATTGGACCTGGTCGTTGTGGCGTCGGTCGTGCTGCGGGGCAGGAGACTGATGTCGGGGCAGTGCGACATAGGTGCGAGGAGGAGGCGGTGGCCGTCGGGCCACTGCGGCTTAAGTTAGCGTCGCTTCTTCGGGGTCTGCTACGCTTCTGGGAGCCTCTGGCTGAATGGCTCTCAGCACTTCTTCCCGCACGACCTCGGTGATGGAGAGCGAAGCTGGTCGGTCAGCGGCGGGTAGCAGCTTTCGGAGCTCCTCCCGGACGACGTCGCGCATGATCTTGCGAATGCCTGAGATGCTGGAGGCAAGGTCGCCGCTAGACGGCCGGAGGGCAGCGAGGCCGGGTAGTCGCTGATAGTGACGGGCTCGGGCTTGCAGGGCACGCTCGATGTTCATTACCTCGTAGACAAAATCTTGGACTGTTGTCGGAGGGCTGCGGACCAGGCCACCGAAGATGTCGTCTCTCACGCCATGCATGAGGATTCGCAGCTTCCTTCGTAGCCCGAGGGTCGGCGCGGGTGCTCGGACGCAGAATGTCCTCCACGAAGCCGGTGACGCTCTTTTGGGGCCCTGGGTTCTGGTTCGCAGTAGATCTTCGGCTCTCTCTCGGCGGTGGTGGTTGATAAATGTGCCCTTCAGCTCGCTCTTGAGAATGCCCCACGATGTCAAAGAGGACTGATGATTTTCGTACCAGTCCTTGGCAGTCCCCTCAAGCAAAAAAATAGACGTTGTGCAGGCGCTGCTCTTCGGTCCAGCCATTGTGGCGGGCAACGCGTTCGTACTGGTCGATCCAGTCTTCGACGTCTTCGTAGGGCAGGTAAACGATTGTAGAAGCGGCCGGGGTCTGCGACTGGTCGGCCATCATCGTCTTCTTCGGCTTGGGCTTGACCAGCAGCAGACCAAATTCAGGAGGCTGTCCCTGGGTGTGGCGGCAGGCTCGGGTGTTGGGCTCGCCGACGGGCTCAGCTTTCCGTGGCTTGAAAAAGATTGTGCCCGACAGATCTGAGGGGTACGTTTCAAAGGCATAGAATGCGTTACCCTGCGCCTCCACCAAAATGTCACGAATGGCAATTGATGAGGCGACGAAAACTGAAGCAAACTAAACATTTAATGGGGCGAACTTGTGCCCAAAAACAGAATAGAAAAAGGCTAGCATCGCTGGCGTCGATGGTGGCGAAACAGCAGGATCGAACGCTGGGGCGAGACTGATTCTGGCTCGCCACGCGGAGCCCTTATGTACACGCGTCTAGAACATTTGGACCTCGAATACGCAACAGGGTTCTCGAATTTACTGGAATGCGAGAGTTAGATATAATAAAATGTATGTCTGCTGCCAGGAATCGATCCGTGGTCCTTTGCGTGGGAACCAAGCACGATAACCGTTAGGCCTCTTTTTTTTTTAACAAGAACACTTATTTACAGTCTTTTACAGAATAGCATCACAGAAGGAATATCTATACCATATTGCAAAATTCTCTAAACCATCACTTAAAGTTCGAAAGATTGGCCTATAATGCACACTAGCACACCCGGCCGTGTCCTGTTCAACGCCTTCGCATTTCAGGCCGCCCTAACCAGGTGCCATTTGCTGTTTCCGCGTTCGTCTTTGCAGTCGTGTGGACAGCTCTTCCCAGCATTCCAGTCCCGGCTGTGCTGCCTCCTTTGTCAGCGAGGCCACATAGTCAAAACCCTCCACAAAATGACGCCAGGCTGGTTTGCCACCCTCTACCACGTGCAGGTGGTCCGTCCTTGACCTCCAAAGAGCCCATAGTCCCAACAGAGTAATGATCTCCCACGCCCTGACCGAAGGACACGTCTCGAACTTTAGGAACTTCGCCTGTTCCCAACCCACATATAAATCAATGCAAAGTTCCGCTCTCAACTCAGCCCAAAACAACTCGGCGTTCGTGCAGTATAGGAAAACATGCTCCAAAGTTTCGGGGAACGGACAGAGAGCACAGTTCGTTGACCATGGCTCAAAAAAGCCCTTTTTCACCAGCCACGTCTTTACGGGCAGCACCTCAAAATGAAAACGCACAAAGAAATTTTTCATCGCGATTTTCACGGGATATCTGCGGACCCGGTGAAACACGTCCGTCGAAACTGCTATGACTCCCACGCATGATCGGTAAATTGGAGGTGGATATAACATGTCCAGGGTGTCCCAGTACAGTGTTTTTCTCTTGACCTTTTGCAAGTACTCCCCTGAGAATCTTGCCTCAAAATACCTGATGGCTGCTGCTGTCTCCTTATAATATCTCAGCACGCGTGCCCGAGAGGTTTCTTTCGCCCCTGCGAGCCACTCGCGAAGGAAGCTGCCGCCTAGCTCTCGAAAAGAGGCTGTAATGAGCGGGCTTTGTTCATCTCTAAAAAACAGGTATAGTTGCACCCTAAGCTTGAGTTCGACGTTTACAAGTCCCAGACCTCCCCTTTCCCTGGCACAAAAAAGGTTGTTTCGCCGCATGCGCTCGAAACGTGAATCCCACACGAATGTAGCAAAAAAACGATGCACTTTGGCTATTTCACTTGGCGAGCAAGGTATCGCTCTTGCCGTGTACCAAACCGCTGGGAAAAAACAGAGTTACAGACGAAAGCGCGGTTGAATAAAGACAAATATCTGCCCCGCCACTCCAGCGCCTTGAAATTCAGACGCGACATATTCACTCCCTCCCGCCCCGCATTCAGTTGATTTGTCGTCAGGCTAATACCCAGATAGTTGGGTATGCTGGGACCCCAGGTGACACCAAGAAAAGCTCCGGTTTGGATTCCCAAGGGCCAAGCCAAGCCCCCACGGACTTAGCGCAGTTCATTTCCGCGCCGGATATATCACAGAAGTCCACAATGTGCCGCACTGCCGCCCGCACTTGAGTTCTTGAGGAGCAAATCACCGCCACATCGTCCGCGTATGCCAGGACCTTGATGGAGCTAGACGACAGGGAGAGCCCCTGAATGTTCGCGTCGTTAGCTATCGCTCTGCACAGAGGTTCCAGATACAGCGCAAATAAAATGGGCGACATTGGGCAGCCCTGTCGCACTGACCCCGACACAGGGATGGAAGCCGTTCTGTTCCCGTTCACGAGCAGTCGGGTAGTGACGTCACGATAGCACAACCGTACAAAGCGCAAAAGTCGCTCACCAATCCCGCACTGCTCCAAAAGTCCGAACAAAAACGCGTGGCACACTCTGTCAAAGGCCTTGCTGAGATCCACCTGCAACACCGCCAAAGGACACCCCAGCACCTCCGCCGCCTCACACACTATTCGCATTGCGTGGAGGTTCGTTCCTATCGTCCTTCCTGCAATGCCGTACGTCTGATGCTTGCCAATTACGTCTTCCAAGCCCATTTCTAGCCGGTTTGCTAGAATCTTGGCCAATATCTTGTAGTCACTTGTCAACAGGCTAATGGGTCTGAACTGATCAACACTTGGGGTCTTCTCTGAATTCTTTTTCGGTATGAGAACAGTGACCGCTTGTCGCATGGATGGCGGAAGGAGGTCCCTGCGGAGTATGTCCTCATATACGTCGCGAAGAATTGGTCCCAGTCGAGCCGAGAAGGTCTTGTAAAAAAGACTGCCCAGTCCATCGATTCCAGGAGATTTACGTGGTGCCATGTTTTTTATAGCCTCTTCCACTTCAGACGTGGCAATCGGACGGTTGATCTGTCGTTTGATGGGGTCCGACAGTCCTTGCAGCGGCTCTCCGAACCGCCGAGGGGGCTGTGCTCCTTTCTTCTCCGAGAAAAGGTCCGTGTACGAATTTACAAAAGCCTCCTCGATGGCTTCCTGCTCGCTGACCACGGAGTCTCCTATCCGCAGGGTTGTTATCCTATTTCGACTGGCGTGCTGCCGTTCCCTCGTTTTGAATATTTTGGCCGGTTCCTCTTCTCTCTCCAAGGCCGTGGTTCTGCTGCGGATTATAGCACCTCGGTATTCTCGCTCTAAGATACCGAGAATGCGACCCTTACAGTCTCGTATGTCTTGTGTGAAGACGCCTGGCGTCAAGTTTTCTTCCGCAATCAGCAAGCATAGATTCTTTGTGAGTAGGCGTTTTTCTTCTTTGGCTTTGTCCGCCCTCATTTTACTGTAGCGATATGCTTCCGCCTTCACCTCTTCTTTGAATTCTTCCCATATTACCGCATCTGCTGATCTCCCTTTAAATTTATTTTCTATGATAGTGGCTATTTTTGTTTTAAGCTCCTCGTCCTCGAGAAGGCTCTCATTCAGCTTCCACCCGCTCCCCTGCTGACCTCTTTTGTCTTGAAGACGGTTTCCCGAACTGGACTGCCACGAAAGCGTGGTCTGAAAAGGCCAAAGGTTGAACTAGGTATTTTGGGTTCGACAGAAGGAATTCGCTTGATACGTACATCCTGTCCAGCCGGGCGTGGCAGTCTCCCTGCCAGTGGGTATATCCCTCACTTAGGTCTCCCGCCAATTGTTTGACATCTTGTAAGTCAAAGTCTCTTAAAAGCCTCTCTAGTTCTGCGCGGCTCGCATCCGAACGTAAGCGCTTGGAGCAATCTGTCGCATGAAGCACACAATTGAAATCACCAGCCAGAATAGTCTTGCAGGGAGTATCGAGATATTGGCGGAGAGTTTTGAAGAATTCTCTTCTGTCAGCCGCCTCGTTCGGCGCGTAAACGGACACCAGCTTGTGCAGTTCTCCGCGGTAAACCACTTCTATTCCACAAATGCGCCCATTCCTATCCGTCTCCCACTCTGGGCAGATCGTGATGTCTTCGTCTTTTCTAATCATAATAGCCGTGCCTCCGCTGTGTGCGATCGCCTTAGAAAAAAGATTTCGAAGTGCCTTTCTACAAAGCGAGACATGGCTTCCAGTTGTTGGTCTGTGCATAGTTTGGTTTCCTGTAGAAATACAGCGTCTACTTTCTCCCTTAGGAGCAGATTTAGCACCCATTGTTTTCTTATCTGTGCTACCAGGCTAACACAATTAAGCGTTGCACACTTGAAAGGTTTGAGAGGTCGCATTAAGAGAAGATTCCTACCTCAAAAACGGCGGCGCTAATCAGTCAAGTTGGCGCCGAAACGGCTTCCAGGATGCTCTCCTAATCCCCGTGCAGGGGGACGGCGTTCTCCGATGATTCACCCCTCCCCCGGGATGTGCATCTAGCGGGGGAAACTGCTCGGCCCTTTTTGGCTTTTGCCGCGCACTTTGGCGTGTGACCTTGCTTGTCTCCTTGGAGCTTGCCCCTTGTTCTGGTGGGCGCGTTTTCACCGGAGCAGCTGCCGGCGCTGAGGGTCCCTATTATTTCGTCGAAACTCGTTTCATGGACTGTGTCGCTTTCAGGGACAACTTTTCGTGGACACCGTTTCGCTGGACACGTTTCGGTCGACTCTGACGCTTTCGTCGAACGTCGTTGTCGTGGACCAGCACCACCCGAAACGGGTGCGCGATGCCCCGCGTGCAGAATCCCTGTCGCAAAAGCCCCGCGTCATTAGCCCCGTTTCCATTCCCGCGTTCAATTGCCCCGTCCCGTATGCCCCACGTGCCAGTAGCCCCGTCCTCACTACCCCTGCCCCATTTTCTGCGCGCTTTCAACCAGCATTATTCCGCCATATACTGCGTCCCGTGATTCAGGGTCTACCTGAGAGGCATTTTAGGTGAAAGAAATCTGCATCGCCAGCGATGCACTCCTCTGTCATAGAGAGGCATACTCACACGCTGAGGGTCATAGACTTTATCTACCTGCAGATGAGGTACAAATATTTTTTTTAGAACGACATAAGAAAAATAAGACTCTGATTGTGTGCTGTAATAGGGAAGTATATGGCGCCATGAGCTGCCGCAGTGCAACGGTTTTGACATGAACCCACTTCGTCGGAACGGTGAATCCGCGCGTGCTTCAGAGTCACTATAAAGCTTTCTGGGTTCAATGCTTAGCTAATAATAGTTTCTTCGCAAATGTTTTTGCCAGCAACCGTTATTTTTTTTCTTCTTATTTTTACTTTCTAACGTCCCAAGACGTGAATATGTTTGGTGCACGCTGAGAGCAGGAACTTCCTATCCAGTTGGTCCTACTTGGTCCTACGGCATGATTACGTTACACAAGCTCGCGTTGTCACACTTACTGTGTGGCTAGCAGTGTCGCTGCCACGTTGAGACCTGACTTATCGTGGGGATTCGCGTCACTGGGCTTCTGAAATCGGCTTTAAGCGGGTCAAAAGGGACTGGCGTTTGCCACAGGCATTGACACAGGGCTGACATCGGGTGCTTTCGTGCACACCCCAGCGTTTCGTCGACAAACTTTTTTCTTTTTTTCTCACGGCGAAGGTATACGGAAACTCAGTACGCGCAAGGCGGTCAAGTTGTAACAGATACGGTAAGTTGTAGCAATGACAGATGCATGTCAGCCTGATGCCAGTAAGTTGCTCTCAGAGCAACAGCGCTTCATTTCGCTTCACCGTGTCACATGGTATAAGCGAGACCGCACAGGACTTCGCGCCCGGCCTGTTCGGATACTCGCAAGTTCCGATGTCCCCATTCATGAAGCGAAAGTTACTGGAAGAGAAGTTGTGAATAAAAATATCCGTAGGCGCAAAAGAGAAATTCGACCGAATGCGGGGCGAAAAGACGTGGCCATGGTTTTTTTTCGTGTTGCTATTTTAACGCACCTACGGCTTGCAGTCTTTATTGCTGACTAAGCCCTCTATATTTCAGTCAAATTAAACATGGCTACCGCCTAATTATTTAAAGCGATGCGGTGTTTTACTGGCTCTGTGTATACGTGAAGAACTGTTTAGTCGCAATCGTTTCATCATGTTTAATGTTTAAAGGGACATTACGCAGAAGGGCTGTGAACTGTAAAATAAAAATAAATACCGCTAAAAAACAGTGAATCTGCACTCGCGCGAGCACGGTGCCGTGGGAATACAGCCTAAAAAACCTAAATGCAATGAAAAAAAATGAAAAAACGAGAATGTCAAAAGATAACTAAGACATTACCCCAAGTTTGAGTCTGACACACCAGTAAAACCGTTAGGCCACGGGCGCGCTGCCTACTTGGTCAGCTGCGCGCGCGGCAATATTGGGCTGAAATATTTTTTCTGCGTAAAATTTAATTCTTATTATGCGTGTCCCAAGCAAACTATTAACAATTTTTTTTGTGGCTTTTAAGTTAAGATTGCAGCCAATGCCACACGCACGGGAGCTCGAGGTCGCTGCTTAGAAGCGTCCTCCTGCAGAAAGGGTGCTGTGCTAGAAATGCACTTATCAAAGCCAGGAAAGTGGGCTAGCTCGCAGTTTTAGCTTTGGCTGCAGTGTCAGCTTAAGGGTGAACACAGTATGGGACCGTTCGGCTGGGTCAGGGGCGCGCTGGAGCGATACCAGTAGCGCCGCGCCCGTGGCGCAAATTCGCCCTAATTAGCTGTTCGCTCGTCCCATCACGCTACCAGTTGCAATGGCGAGCACCGCGTTAAGGCTTTCTGTCTGTTAAAAAACTGATCGTTTTTTAGGGAGGCGAACCTCCGCAAAGAAAGGCTGCCTGTTTGTCAGGTCTCCGGGGTGGAGGAAATAATCCAGGCATAAGTACATTTGTCGACTGTGAAGTGCTTCTCGCCAGTGCAAGACAGCGTCGACTGTAACATCCGCCTCAAGATAAATGTTCTTTTCTTTCTGGTTTCACTCGGTCCTCAAAGTTAGAGCCACTCGGATTGAGATGAGGATGCAATATTGTTTAAATTGTCTTTTTGCGCACAGCTCCGCTGTCGCATACACCCCTTGGACTCAGGTCAGTGCTCTTAGAAACTCGTAGTTACCAACTGCTGGAAGCATGCCGCGCCTGTTCTAATTCATCCGAATGAAGTTAATGATGTGGCATGCACAGCCTGATCGAAACACTGGGTCAAGTTCTAATAAAAAGCCGTAACGGGACGTCAATAACGCCACCGCTCATCTGTTCCCAAGTATTTTAAGCGGGTCCAAATTTTTTTTTATAATATACGCCACGACACCTTGCTGTGTTTGCGCGCATCTGCCTCTGCCAGCGAAGTGGTCAAATCGCAAGTCACGTAGTGCGTCAGTAACCCAGACTTGTGCCTATCTCAAATACTCTACTCAAGATACTGTATCTTAAATACTTTTTGGAGTATCTTGGTATCCTGCAAATAGCTTTGATGGAGAGTATTTAATACTCTATTTTAATTACAATTTCGAGTATCTTGTACTCATTATCTTAAATACATTTTTGACATTCCGCCATTTTCCAAGCTTTTGGTATGAAGTGGCGTGGGCGTCGCACGAGCAAACGTGAACATTCTTTCAAGAAACCGAATCCTGTTGCTAGCTCCGATTAGCTACGGTGACTTTAACTGAGCTCGTGAAAATATCGCTTTTTTGCCGACTGTGACTCATATTTCAGCCCAAAGTTCTGTACAATGAAGGTTCTGCCCCGCCTTCCCAAAGGGGCCTTTTGTTTCTATAGAGTTTCCCCAAAAAATCCTCAAACAAAAGGTGTGGTTTTACGGCAGTAAAGGTGCAACCCTGAGGCGCAAGCAGACCGGGAAACGACCTACGAGAACAATGCAGACTTGAGTGTCAAGAAAATAACAAATAGAAAAAAATGAGAAGTGGACACACACAAAAAAGTAGACATTTTCGAGCGCAGCTCTTAGGCGCCCGTTTCCGGCTTGAGCGGCGTCGGCGTCGGCGTAACCGCGCGGTGCAGGATGGTAAATTTCTCCGCTAAATTTAGCGGAAAATTCTCCCCGCTAAATCTAGCAGGAAAATTTCCACGCTAAGTCTGGCGGGAAATTTTCCCGCTAGATCTAGCGGGAAATTTTCCTGCTAAATTTAGCGGAAAATTTTCCCTGCTAAATCTAGTGGAAAATTTTCCTTGCTAAATCTAGTGGAAAATTTTCCCGCTAAATTTTGCGAAAAACTTTCCCGCTAACTCTTAGCAGAAAATTTTTCCCGCTAGATTTAGCGGAAAATTTCCCCCGCTAAATCTAGCAGAAAATTTTCCCCACTAAATCTAGCGGGAAATTTCCCTGCTAAATCTATACTTCGTTTCCAGCTTGGGTCCAGACGCAGGCGATGCTACAAGCGCGAGCTCCGGGCTTTCAGCGTCCCTGCCAAGCACGCGCGCACTCGTGCAGTGCAAGCACCGTTCAGGGCCACACGCTCGCGCTCGTAGCATCGGCTGCGTCTGGACCCAAGCTGAAAACGAAGTATAGCGTAAAATTTTCCCCGCTAAATCTAGCGGGAACTTTTCCCTGCTAAATTTAGCGGGAACTTTTCCCCGCTTAATCTAGCAAAAAATTTTCCCCGCTAAATCTAGTGGAAAGTTTTCCCCGCTAAATCTAGTGGAAAATTTTTACCGCTAAATTTGGCGGAAAACTTTCCCGCTAATTCTAGCAGAAAATTTTTCCGCTAGATTTTGCGGAAAATTTCCCCCGCTAAATCTAGCGGAAAGACTTTCCCCCTAAATTTTCCCTAAATGGGAGGCGAGCAGGAGAGGAGGGGCATAGCTTCTTCTCCTCCTCTAGCAGCTGCGCTCTCATTCGGCGTTACAGAAAGTTGTAAACGGCTTTCATTTTTTTTTTGCTTTTTGTATATTTGACCTTGCTAAGGCAAAACGTAGAGTTTTTTTTTTCTTTGTGTTATGAGGTCGGCACTTATTGCTCTCGCGAACACTGTCTGTAAGCGAACATTGATAAGCAGAGAACAGTACAGGAAACGAACTAGGAGCTGGATGACCTCTCAAAATGCCAGCAAAGTGTCCCCCAACGTTGAGTGCTTTTCTGAACGCAACCTACTTGAAGATGTTGCGACCACTGCCGTGGCATATTATGTGGGTTCTCTTTGTTATCCATTCAGTCATATCCGTGTCCCGAGTTCGTTTATAGTGAACTCCCCGTATAGGGAATATGGATTGTAGTTAAACGATTCGTCTAAGGAGCGCCGGAGGATGTGATATTCAGCGATGTCAATATTGGCGAAGCGCTCTGACCCGTTTGTCACCCCCACACCTCGGTGTTTATTCAACACAAGGCCTGTGGACATGCTTACAGGCCTTGTGGGCATGTTCGTGTCATCTTTTTTAATAGAGCGCGGGGCACAGTGTAATGAAAAAATACCAACAATTAGTGAAGTGACGTCAAGTGCCGGATCTCCCCCGAAAGCAGTCGTCAGAGGATGCGAACTTGACCCACTTGTGGTAACAAAAGAACCCCTGCTCCCCCTCACCGGAGAACACGAACTCCAGCCGAACGCTGACGCCGCGTTCGGTTAAGTCAGCCGAGCGCTGATCCATTGTATTTGTTGTCCCCATCCATCTAGTTCTGAAGTTAACCGCTTGGGGCGCCACGGTCGGATCTCCTCCCCGATAGCTAAAGCGACCTCTTGTTGTCCCAGAAATGTTTTGTAACATCTATCAGTGATATTGTCACGAATTAAGGCGACGAAAAGGAAAGACTGAACTGAAAATAAAGGTTTAATGGGCGAACTTGTGCCAACCAAAAATAAGTAACGAAAGAAAGAGCGTCGAGGCAGCAGAAAACCAGGCGGCGATTCGTCGGCGAAACAGAGCGCGAGCGTCACTGACTGGACAAGGTCGCGGGCAGCTGCTTATCTAGCGTGCGTCCTTATCTCGTAAGTTCGGCAAACAAAGTTCGAGCGTCGCGCGCTCGGGGCGAGGATGAACTAGCACTTTCGAGAACAACAAAGCAAAGGGAAAGTTACAACTATACTTCGTTTCAGCTTCGGTCCGAGCGCGGCCGATGTTATGAGCCGAAGGGCCAATCAAACAGCGAAAGAGGCACAACGTCATAGCGTGCTCTCTGCAGTTGATAGGACCAGCTGGTATTCGCTGTTTCTCTGTGCGTGTAGCACGCCATGACGCTGCACTGTTTGTGCTGTTTGATTGGCCCGTCGGCTCATAACATCGGCTGCGCTCGGACCGAAGCTGAAATGAAGTATAGTGCGAGAATGAATGGGAATCTTCTAGAAGACCGTGACCGCGCGTTGCTTTCTCGGCTCTGCGGGTGGCAATATTGCCACGCGCGTTGCCCAGCGAGCGCGTGGCCGAATGGTTACCGCGCTTGGCTCTCGCGCGGAGGCTCCGGGTTCGATACCAAAAAGCGGACTTCTCTTTTATTTATTCTTTCAACTTGACATTCTGGTAAGTTCGAGAATTTTGTCGTCTGATCGAGTTACGAATGTTCTACGCGCCGAACTTTTTACGCCGAATGTTCCAGAAACCCACGCGGGTACAAAAGGTGTTCCGAGTGGCGGTCCGGAGTGAGTCTCGCCCCAGCGCTCGATCCTGCCGTTTCGCCGACATCGACGCCTGCGACGCTAGCCTTTCTCTATTTTGTTTTGGGAACAAGTTCGCCCCATTAAACGTTTAGTTTCTTCAGTTATTCGCCGCCTCATCATTTATCATTCGTGACAATATTTTACTCTTTATAGTCGGACTGCATAAAATAGCCCTATGACACTTTTTTTTCCCTTTTTGTGTTGTTGCGTGCTAATAAACGATTCTGGTAACCCAGATTTGCGTAGCTGCATAATTGTCGTTGTCAATCACGTCGATACAAATTACGCAATGCGGAAGTATCTTCACAAGTAATTGAATTACATTTCTAAGTATTTGTACTCTACTCAAGATACTTTACAGTAAAAGTAACTTGAGTAGTATTTTAAATACCTTATGAAGCAGGTAATTAGTAACTTAAATACTTTTATAGAGTATTTTGTCCAACACTGCGAGTAACGCACTTATAATTTTATTAGTGAAGAATTGATCTCCAATCACTTGCATTTGCGTCGTAAAGCGTCGCGTTTTTTTCAACTTATTTTTTATGTGACCGCAGAATGATAATTTTGATCACGTTTGCGGTTGACTGCTAAGATTTTTTGCGTTACTATTTGTTTTGTTTGCTGTTTAGGTACAATTGAATTTGAAATATGTTGAGTCTTTGCGGCAGGAAAGCATCGTCAATATTACTTCACTCTCTCTGCAAGAAAAGTTTATTTAAATTTCAGCCCTGAAAGTTTAGTTCTTGGCCTTTGTGACGTGCCCTATCCTCGTCCTCTTTATGTTGCTTCAATTAATACATCTAACATTGCCAACACACTCCTATTGGTCGACCGAGGAATGTCATGGAATCTAATGTTTTAGAGCTCCTTGGAAAGTAATCATGTATGTTGTTGGTTAACTACACCCTTTTAAAGGAATACTTCAATGAAATTTGAAATATTCCCGTCGTGTTCAAAAATAGGTTGAATATGATCCACAATATCCGTAAATGACAATCGCACGTTTGTATTTTGATCCTGGTGGCTGTTTTTTTCGTTATAAACGGCCCACTCTGGCAAGCGCTCGGAGAAGGCCCAGCTTAGAGCACGTGACATCCAACGCAATCGTGACGTAGGTCGTCTCGATACGAGCGAAGCTACGGCGAGGCTAACGTCGAGAGGATGGCCTAGTCGTTCCAGCCACCGAGGCGGCTGCTTTTGTACGAATTTTGAGTGACGGGTTAATCTTCTATAATCTTGTAGGGGGACAATAGCGACTTCTGCAACACACAAAATGGGATTCTCGGGAAGAGGGGAGTTCATCGTTCCACTCTTCTTTCGTCATGGCCGGAGGCGAGACGACCTCCGTCACTAGCTGTCAAGGTTCCTAGACGGGCATTACAAACGAGACGTTAGCGACATCCACCAGGTGCTCATTGCTAATCGTTTAATTCGTTTTAAAATTCCTTTTCGAGACTTTTTTAACAAGAAATTGGTATGTTACATGTGATACTGCTCCTTTGAACACATATAGACCAAAAAATGAGCGCCGAAATTTCGTTGTAGTATCCCTTTAATATTACATAAGAAAACAAAAATCTAGAGTACAGCCGTTAGTGTAAATCTCTTGTCAACTATGCGCTCAAGTCAGTGCGCAATATGCGCTACGATTATCAGCTTCATTCGCCCTCGTGTCTCTTGCTGCTTACTCGCCTTCTCTTGCAAGCATCGGGGAACGAAATTGGTAGAAATTGCTGTGAGAGTGCAGGCGAGCTGGTCTATATATTAATAACTTGGATGAATAGCTCGGAGACTGGGGCGGAAAAAGTAAAAATATCAACCGAGGAAGAGAGATACCTCTTTCTGTCTCTTCCATGGTTGGATGTTACTTGTTTTTTTCGACCCACTTTCCAGTAATTCATAAAAATAGAAAATTGGTAGGTGAGCAAATTGAGCTTGGTTCTCAAATATAAAGTTGTTTAAAAAATAGTGACTGCATAATCGGGTTTATTTTGTCGACAGCCACTGGGAACTATCGTAGCTATTACATTAGGAACATTTAACATTGCCAACACGCTCCAATTGGTCGACCCAGGGATGCTCTAGTGTCTACTGGCGAGAGTCCCTTGGAAAGTATTATACCCTTTGTGCGCTAACTACATAATTTTAATAATATATAGATAAACTAAAATACAGCCGTAAATTTCTTCTCAATTTTGTGCCTACGTCAGTACGGAATAGGGGCTACGATTATCTGTAACTTTTCCTCAAGTCTAATGCCGCTTACTCGCTTTCCCTTGTTAACATCGGGGAACAAAATTGGCGGGTAAGCAAAGAGAGCTTGGCTCTCAACTTCAAAGTTGTTTAAAAAAATGCTAACTGCATATTCGGGTTTATTTTGTCGGCAGCCACGAGGAACCATTGTAGCTATCACATTAGGGACTTATCGTAGAACGTCAGCGTCGGATTGCGAGCGCGGGCTCCGTCTGCCCTCAAAGTGACGGCTCCCCCAAGCAACGCAAAACTCTTGCATACTCTCGTGTGTGATCTACGAACCGAAAAGCCCCTATTAACGTGACAAGTAAGCGTAGCTGCATTATTGAGTCATGCGACAAGATAGAGAAACTATAATTAACCCTGTCCTCCGCACAGCTGCCGATTCATGCTTCTGGCGATCTTTCTTGAATCATCTCGCAGGAACCCCCCAAAAAAACCTTTTCGGTAGACAAATATACCTTTCTGTTTAATACGATGGTGTGGCATTTGAGTACCTTTTGCATTCGGTACATTACTTTAAGAAGCGCGTGGCCTGCACGACAAGCGCATTAGCCTCCCGCGTCGTCTGCTCCTCGTGCTGCTAACAAGTATGGGCGCGCCTCGCCAGGGGAAGGAGTGGCGCTGCGTATGCGCGGCGAAACTCCACTGCATATTATGTAGTTGAATAGCCTAGTAGGCGGGGAAGCATTTCAAAGTGCTGCTTGTTGGAAGCTCCATCGAGCGCTGTCTCATGTTCATTGCACTTGACAGACCGTCTAACCAGGCAATTCTCGGACAGGTGTCGTGGTTCGCTGCCATGAAAGCAGGCTTCAGCACGAAAATCGGAAGCTTGCCAGGAAGCTGCTGGTGGAGAAAGTGGACGAGCACCTGAACGGGGACATGAGCGTCTCAGCCCAGAAGCTGCGCTGGGCCCAGAGCAAGGAACTCAAGTCGAGCCAGAGGAAGGCGAGGCTGCGGGAGCTCAGAAGGCAGTTCAAGGAGCGCGAGGGTCTGACGTAGCACCCCTTTCGGCCGACGTAGGTGAGCTCCGCTGCACGGGTGTAGTTAAATAAATTGGATTCTGAACCCTTTGTCTGTGGCATCACTGTGGCAAGTGTCTTCGACCAGGGGCAAATTTGCAAAGGGGGGAAGGAGGGGGACAACTGCCCCCCCCCCCCCTCCAATCCCCTTCTCCTGAGCCTGCCCAAAGGTAACTCCTTTTATAGAAAAAGCAACATACACTAGCTTTATTTAAAAACAAATGTTTAGGGTTTGGTGAAATGGCAATTAGGAGGTCGACAAATTGCGTAATACCCCGAGTCATCGCCCGTACCCCCTGCCACCTCAAAGTCATAAAAAAAAGTGTGGGCGAGCACAAAAAGTTAAAAAGTGAGAAAAAAAAACGTTCATTTTTTGTGCGTATTTAGCGTGGATGCACTAGAGATACATGTAACTCGAAACTCGAATTAGTTTTACTGTTTTACACAAAAAGTGCCCCTGAAAGAACGTTTTACTATCGCGAAGTCCGTTGCTTGCACACGGACTATGAACACCGCCGATCTGCATACAGGGCGAACGTTTAATAATAATAATAATAATAATGATTTTTATTCGCACGATAAAGTTTTGCCCACTCAGCGCCGTGCAAGGTTAGACAGAACGGTTAGTACCCTTACGCATGTGCGCCTGCTTAGGGAGCGCACATGAAGGCACTCTACGCCTGCTAGCCCGC
Source organism: Ixodes ricinus (assembly GCA_037355805.1). Taxonomy (NCBI): domain Eukaryota; kingdom Metazoa; phylum Arthropoda; class Arachnida; order Ixodida; family Ixodidae; genus Ixodes; species Ixodes ricinus. The sequence goes on along the minus strand of JAZHYW010011361.1, from coordinate 317,997 downwards.
CTCTGAGTAGGTGTGAACCTAAACAAACAGTAGTGGTAAGTACAAGATAAAAAAAAAAAACAAGTACACACGTATGGAAACAACGAGTAATCCATGAAAGCACGTCACCGCTATGTTCTCCTTGTTAGTTTAAAAAAAAAAAGTTTACACAAACAGGAAAACCAACTGGGCGCAACGAGCAAGCGTGCGAGGGAACCAAAGAAGCGATGCTGGGAAAGCGAGAAAGCCGGCGATCGCGTTGGCAAATACTTTGGCGGTGGGCCAAATCGGGTCCCTTGTGAGTCGCAAGCTGTTGCGCAACTTCCTTGTTCGGTGCGTACATACATGCGTGCGTCCGTGCACGGCGTGCTATCAACGGGGTTTTGGTTTTTGGGACGCTCTACAAACGTGTTTGTACGGCGTTCCAGCAAAGCTTTATTTACCCGCTGGCTTTGTCTAAAACATTGCACAACCGCGGTCGCGACGTGCCGGGATAAGGAGCGGGTTCGCGGAGACCTTACATCGGCGGAGACTGAGTTTGACTTTACACTCCGCGGTTTACCTCGCGATCCCGGAATGGGTTACGGCTTGCGTTATCTTTCAGACTTTTTGTTTTTTGTCGGGTTTATTTTTTTTTTCAGCAAAAAATTGTTTTATTTTGTTATCTCCATCATTTTTTTTTATTTTTTGCACGGATACACTATGACTTCGGGGTCGCTCGTGGAGAAAATACGTAAACAAAGTGAAGTGTCTTTCCCTCCTTCGTTTTACTTTATCTCTGACGTCCTCCAACTGTACAGCGTCCGCGGCACGCGTCGATTCGGGCAGGATAGGTGTTCGCGGATCGCGGAGTCCGCGTTGGGGTATTTGAGGAGGCGGGAAATGACTTCGGTGTTTCTTTGGAAATCGATATTGGCCCAAAAAATGGGGTGAATGATGGAGTCGGGGATGGGCGATGACTGGGGATATTACGGCAGATCTGGCAAATATCGCGCCCGCAACATTACACCTGTCCTTGATTTCAGATCTCTGAAATCAAGGAAAGTTGTCAACTCAAATAAATTGATAATCTGCATCGCATGCAGATTATCAAACTATTACCCGCGGAGGGCTCTATAAATACCGATAGCCTTGAAGCTGAAGGGATACGCGCCGTCGCCGCCGTCTGCGTCGCTTTGCTTACGCCTGACTAACTGGTTGTACACCGTAGATGTACAGTTAACTAGAGTGCCTTCATGTAGGGAGCCATGAAGGCTCCCTACAGTTAACTAAACACGTAGCATGGGGCAGGCGACGGAAGAGGCGACCGCCTTCCAGGTGGTCCTTACTGGGTTTGGAGGTTTCGACAAGGTGACGGTCGGCGAACGAGTGGTTGCTGCCGACGACGAGCTCGGAGACGCCGATGTGCGGGTGCGGGTCAGGGCGTGCGGGCTGAATTTCGCCGACAACTACGTGCGCCAAGGAATCCACGTTACCGGAAACCTTCGGCCACCCCTGGTGATGGGCGCGGAAGCAGCGGGGGACGTTGTCCAGGTCGGCGGTGGCGTCCAAAGAATCAAGGTTCGTTTCCAAAGCATGGCTTGTACTCACCTCAGCGCTAGATTAAGGGGGGGGGGGTTAAGGAGGCTGCAGCCCAGGGCTTCAGCCCTAAGAGCAGAGGAAGGGGCCCCCTTCGCCTTGGCGTATTATTAGTATTTCTGGGTGTTATTCCTAGATAACAATTGCGGAGGGCGCAGAGGAAAAGTCAGAATGCCTGACAGCGTCCTGCCCCCTTCAATTCAATGTAACTCCAGATAATAGAACTTTAAGCAGCGGGAGAAGTCGGGGGGGGGGGGGGGGCCCGCCTAATGCCACTTCCTGTAGCTTGTTTACTTCGAGTGACCTTGTTGAGAGGGCGATACCGAGGTCGAGTGAAAGGGACCAAGAGAGCGCGCGTACGACAACTCAACTGGTTTATTTTCACTTCCCGTTTTGGGCGACGGGCATTCTCCTTTCCTTGGCTACGTTCTCCCGAGGTGGGAGAGAATTAAGAACCGGTCTATCTAGGGGGCCTTCTTGTGCGCACATGGAGGCACCCTAGGTCTATCGGGCGGTGAGCAACGTGGCTACGTGGGTCACCACAACCTTGTCAGTACTCACAGAAGCGAGGCCTCCGCCTCTCAGGGGGTCCCCCGTCCTAGTAGAGACACTCTACAACATCCCAATATGAAGTCCGCGTTTGCTGGTGGATAGTCGCGGAGCCTTTTGGGGTTGTTGGGAAAAGTCCCTGGTTAACCTTTCGTCTCGACGAGAGCGGACAGCGCTCCGGCGGCGCCACCGATAGGCGAACAAGTACAGAAACACTGCATCGGCATCTGTTTTCAGTTGTCGCATCAGCTTGCACAGACTTTAGCCGCGCGAAACACTGACAAATGATTTCGTAGTCGTATTTTCTTTTCTACTGGCCAGGGAAGCTAGACATGGCAAAACTTGAGCCGCTCTTCGAGAAACAGAACCAGATGTGGGTGTGCTGGGCGTCTGTATAGTTTCCAGGGCGACTATTGTCATTGCAGAGGGCTTTTGAAACCTCAAATCTTTACTTTGATAAAAAAGAAAGAAAGAAAGAAAAACGTTTGGGGTGACGCCGCTTGGAGCACTCAGCACTCGTAAGTGTTCTCTTGCCGCTTGGTCTTGCAGCGCAGTACCGCGTTTGCAGGCTGCCTTTGCCGCGGGATCAATTGATTGAAAAGTTCCTTGGTTAGAACCAAATGTGTTCCAGACATCCCTTCCTTTTACCACTGTAAAAGCCGCGTCCCTATTCACGAGAAGGCACACGTGGCTTTCATTCGCAGTTTACGTAGCGTTTTACGATTAAGTTGGAGAATTTTACCGTCCCCAACCGTAGCGCCCCAAACAACACACTGATGTTCTTAGGACATCCAAAGGACGTCTGTAACAAAACTGGTGCGCGTTCTGGTGATGTCCCGAGGATCTCCTGGCAATCCCCTCATGGTGTCCAAATGTCACAGACTGGTAAAGGGGTGTCCAAACAGGACACTACGATACGCACGACTGCTGCAAATCGTTGCTGCGCGCCGCTGGCTCCGCTTCCGGCCGTCGGAGGGAAACTTCCCTCCCGTCAAAGCTGCCGGGGGAAGCGTCCCCCCGCTAAATCTCCCCCTCGCTTCCTCCACGGCGGCCTTGCTCTGCTCATCACGTGGGTCCGGAGAGCCACTCACGCGCTCTCTTGGCTGTCGGTCAATCGCTCAAGGCCTCCGCCGCTTTGGGAGTCCCGAAAATGGGAAAGGGAAGACTCGAGTGTGAGGTGGCAAGCCAGGCGAGCCCGCGTCGTGTCCAAGGTCGTGTCATCGTCCAGCAGTTCTGTGGATTGGATCGGATTCCCGCGGCTCTTGTTCCTAACGTACCTCGTATAGACAAATAAACGTGGTTGGTTTGAAATATAATAAAATAAATGCTATATTCTTAAGTTCTCAGTGTTTCTACATACAACTAAAAGTCTCCCTTTTGCGCACTGCACTTTAATATTTTTTTTCGAGCTACGAGCGTGGATTTTGACGAAAAAAAGCTGAGCCGAGGCGGCCGAAACGCGCGCTTCGACGAAGGAATCTCCCAAATCCATCCGAAGCCGGACATCTTTGGCCTTCCTGCCGAGGTGACGGCGGTAGCAAGGTCGGCGACTTCGTGAGCCGCGGGAGAGACAGGCATCAGGCATACCATTGGCAGGTGGCGTGTGACGTCAAGTCTGACGAGCACCGACGTCAACGACAAGTGGAGGAGGCGAGGAGGCAAGTCGTGAATTCGGCTTGGCCGGTGTCCAAACAGACATTCGACCGACGACTGCCGGACGGTTCAATTTTGACGACTTTTGCAGGAGTCGTGTGGTTTGTAGTAGCCTGTTTGGACAGGCCTTAAGTCCTCAGGTTGTCCGCAGGACATCCCACAGGATTAACTCAGGATGGTGTCAGGATCCCTTATGGCCACCCTGAATTAATACCACTGGATCAATCCAGGATGTTGTGATGACTTTTGACGGACAATATCTAACATGCATACGTCACAGCTATACATACCCCGAGTGAAGGCTTGCTCAGACATTTTCGTTGTGAGTACGACCCATTACGAATGCTTACACGAGATGCTACGTCGGTTGCTTAGCTATTCGCAGCTCCAACGCCCCATACACGTTTGCAATGTCGCGAGTCTCAGGGCGCCGCCATCTTCCTTCAGCGGGGCGCGCTCTCGGCGCGCGGCCATACATCCGATTACGACGCCTGGCAAGGCTTCGTAATCCGGATTATGACTCGTCCGAGCGCACCCCAGCCAAGACGAATGGCAGCGCCCTGAAAGCCGAGACTTGCCAAACGCGTACAGGTGGCGGGCGGTAGTTCCAAGATGGCGGAAGAGACGGGGATAGATTCTCCAGGATATCCCGTGCGCCTGCTCGCTGACGCTGTTCAGCGCGCTAAAAATGATTTATTTGTGTACAAATGCGGAGTGGTTAGGGAGGGATCATATTGCAGGTGACGGAGGTGCTGACGCAAGTTAGGAAAACGAGCATGCTGTTACTTAAAAGTTGCAGAAACCTTTAAATTGCGTAGCTTTGTGGTGAGCGAGCGCGTTTCAGGCACCGGCCATGTCACTGTTCGTGGCAGAATATTTTTGAGGGTGATGAAGATATGTTTGCGGCTTTGCCTGGCCATTACTGCTCTAAGAAGAGACCCACGAACGTTGACCGTCAAGCTCCGGAAGAGCAGCGTTCACAGTATTGGTGTCTTCGCGTCACAGCCTCACAACTCGCTGCTCACCGTCTCGGTTTTAGTGTATTGCAACACGTAATCAAACTGCTTTATGGTTATTGATAAGAAGTTTGTTACCACAGGCTATCGAGCGGTGTAGCATTACAACCGCAAGCTCGCGCTGCGCCTTTGAAGCACAATTTTCAGTGCGCGCCAGAAAAGTTGCCGTGCTCATCACTCTACAAAAAAAAAAAAAAAATGTTGTAGTCTTTACGTTTTTTGTCACATATACGACACTCCAAAACCTCATTTCGCCGTGCAGCCCACTGATGTCAAACTGACGGCCCCAACGTTTACGAGAGGCTTGAGAACGGCGCAATATGAGATATTAAACAGCTGAAGTACGCATCAAAGAGTGCCTAAAAAAACAAAACAAAAAACACCGAGGTTTTGCAGTAGGACCAGAAAAAACGATTACTTTTTTTTTTTTACAGTTATTTACATTTACTTAAGCTATTTTAATAAGTTGCACAACTCGGCTGTCAAGCCTCTCTGAAAGTTGGTAGCGACGGTTGAACGTCAGTGCGCTGTGCGTCCAACTGAAGTTTAGGGATGTCGTACGCTATGCAAGAACTGCCCTAGTAACACAATCTTCGTGTTTAGGTTTTATTTATTGCTTTATCAAAAATAAATATTTTAATATACCGTACATTTTTTTTTTGTTCCGTGTTATTTGCAACATTGCGGTACCTCTTGCCAAAACGGCGCGTTCTAAGCTCTCGTCACGAACGGCTGGCTAACACAGACGCGCTTAAAATGCTTCGAGCATTTCTTTATTTGCTTTTTAATTACCGGAAAGCAAGTACGGTATTCTGCCTTTTTAAAGTGCTTGGAATAAATGGTCATGTTCCTCGTAACGGCCTTAAAACGTGAACCCATTCCTGATTTGTAGTGCTCGACATACCGTTGCGTGACGAGTTTTCTCCTACTTATGGCAAAGAATAGACCTTCCGTAGACCGTACTATAGAGTTCTTCATTATTAGCGGGAACATTTTCCGTCACGTTCAGCACAGATTGAGCTGGCGGCCATGCACAAGACCAGAAATATACAGCGTATGCGATACACGAAAAGTCCCTTAAAAAATTAGACATCCCGGTCCTTTGCGCAAGGCTGTTGCAAGGGGAAGCACAAGAATTCCTTTACCAACGCGCTCGCTTTTTTCGTTAAAAACGGCTTCACGCATCAAGGCCGACAGCCCCCGCCACCTTTTCCGCGCCGCCGTCGCCGCCGCCATCCCCCGTTCCTCTGGTTCTCCGTTCGTCCGCGCGAGGGCGAGCGGCGCGCTGGAGTTGCGAATAGATACCCGTGCGTCATCATCTTGTCATCAGCATTTGTAATGCGAGTCGGTCATACTCAGAACACAAACGTCTAAATCAGCCTTCATTCTCGTGGGAAGCAAGCATGTAAAGATCAGCTGCATCGGAAAAGAAATAAACTATTTTATTGTGCACGACTCTTCCAAAACGGGTCAACCTACCCGAATATTTGAATTCTGACTAGGTGACGCGATCTCTGCACTCAATAAAAATTACATTTGAAAAGAGACAGTAATCAACAAAAATAAAAACGATCAAAATTATTAGTCTTTTTGGTTGGTGGCTTGGAGTCGCTCTTTTGCATGACGCAGCCAGCTGGCTACCACCTCTTCAGTTTTGCAATACGCTGCACTGCCCACAGCTCCCTTGCTTACAACCTCTGAAAACAATATCGAGTAGAAATGAACATTAAGCATCTAGAGTTGAACTGTTTTCTCATTTATACGACCGGAATGTGAACACAATACACAATTAAGAGTATGTGGCTTCGATACAAAACAGCTGCGAAGTTTATCAGAGTTAAGAGAGGTGTTTCATTGACACTTGTTAAAAAAGCTAGAACTTGGCAAGAGAGAGAATAAACTTTATTCAGATCAGTCCAGCAGTTTTCCTTTAAGGCGAGATGGGGGAGAAGGGGATTAACCCCTGTCCCGTCCCACCCTCCGGCGATGATGATGGAGGTGGTGGTGCCTCAGGTGACGGCTCGAAGTCCTTGGACCCGGGCGGCATCTTCGGCTTGCTGGACGGCCCAAAGCTGGTCGGCCAGGTCGTCGCTGGTGAGCGCCTCCTCCCAGCGGAACTTGGCAAGGCAAAAATTTTTCACACAATACTTACGGCACGGGATGTCGCAGCATACAAGGTTCTGAAACTTCCTTTTTCCTGAAGCTCCCGCCCAGCTATACTGGACGGCTACTTCGTCACTGGGCAGTTTTTTTTTTTTCCAGTATTCTTCATGTCCCGTCCCCGTAGTTTTTTCCTTCAAACTTTTGCATGCACTTTTTCTAATATAAAGAAAAGCACATTGATGTATAAGCACATGTCCGTACATAGCTGCTTTTAAGCAGCTATTGTAAATGATATTGTAAATGAAATCCAAGTACCCACCAGACGTTCCTTTAGCGGTCGTGAAGCCGTGAGTTGCTCATTGAAGTTCTTAAACTCTTCTACATCCACAAAAGGTGCTTCGATGACATCCCCTTCCCCCTTCAGAGTCGCGGAGGATTTCATTTGCCTGTGACAAAAGCAGGTCCAACTGAGCCGAATGTTGTGTCTGCTTCAAGCTGATGATGTGGAGCATCCGGAGGACTTGCTTCTCAAATTCTGACTAAAAGAAAAACGCTGAGCCATTAGTAGCAGTTCGAAAAGGCAGAGCTTTTCAAATGTAAGGTCTACAAGCAACCAAGTTTGTCTATCAGGTACAAATGTGCTTTATGTGATCACATGTAGGATTTTTAGGAGGAAATAACACCTAATAGTTTTATTTCCAGCGTGAATGTTGCAGCAATTAAAGCAGATATTTGTCAATTAATTTATCAATTTCTTTCTAGATCTGTAAGACCAAACTTTTGTGCCACTTACAAGGCAAAGTAAGGCGTAATTAATAAATTTAATGTAACATAATGTAACAGTACCTACCATTTAGGCATTTAGAAACAAAAAGTAAAAAAAAAATAGTCCTGCATAAACATTCTAGCTGCTCACCACGCCTGCCCAGCCCCTTCAAGGGTCTTTTCATGTTTCTTCCGTATATTCGTCTGGTTGCTGTTTGACCCTGGGAGAGCTGAAAAACCAAAATGTATGAAAAAAAGTTAACTTATTTTAGGCTGGTTGGACCGGGCCCTGCAATCATAAATTAAGCGCGTCTACCTTTTTTGCGGTTTCCATGTCCATTGGGCTCCGCGCTAAGCCAGCGGGCACGGAGAGAGCCACTAAATATCAGTGCGTCATATTTTAACCGGACGACGCGGAAAACCTCCTCCACCGACGGGGGCGACCCGCGGTACCGAAAGCGCGCGTAATGTGACGTCTTAGGTCCTGGGCTTACTACTGGTCAGAGCCGCTAAAAGCTTCTTTTTTAGTCGAAATACAAAATATAAGTGACGCGAACCGTTTCAATTATTTATAAAAGTAGTTTTTGTTCAGTATTTGAGATCAGAAAAGAAACAAATGCAGTTTATAAAGTACGGAAACAAGAAATGATCCGTCGACATACCCGCCACCAATCGGTGGAAAAGGCGGCGCCTACTAGAAAGGAGTAGTGGGATCAGGCGCCGACACGGAAAGGTCCCGGATGTACGCGGCGGCGCTGCGGCCGTAGGGACCGAAGGACCCGGCCGGCTCTGAGCGTTCCCAAGGCCTTCGGTGAGCAGCTTTGTCTTGCGGTTTGGCCGTTTCGCGGTATGGCAGCGCGAAGTGGCTCCCATTCTGAACTGATCTTTACCCCGTGTTTACTGTCGTTTGTGGCCAATGAAGTGTCATGCCGAATTTGTGTTTAATCGCGCAGCAAACGCAATGAGAGCCGCTCTAGCTGCCCGCTACATACAGCCTATCCAGAACAGCGCTTTAGTGGCGCCCTCTCGCGCCGTCGACACGGAGTACGGCAGCCGTGAGCGCTCGCTCAGCTCTACCACCCCTCGTCTAGTTCACGGCCACTCAAGCAACCAAGGACGTCATGAAGGAGGTTATTTTTTGCTTGTTTTTGTAATTTTAATTTGCCTATAACTTCTAAAATAAATCGAAATTCGAAAAAAGAAAAGTGTCATTAAGTTACTACGTTCAGTGCGCTCAGGTTTGGTGCAAATTAAAAATTAGTAAAAAAGCCATTGCAGGGCCCTTTAAGCACCCTGCCGCACCTTTGTACATGCTGAGAACTGGCTGATTGCACGGATTCGGTATTTATTCACTACTGTGACTGTCCTGCTACTGTGGGTGCAGAAAAGCATTCACAATAAATGGCGGGCACTTAGGCCTCTACTAGTTCTTTTTTTTTTATTCAAGCGTATAATATTACGGTTAAGAGTTGTCTTACATTAGACAGCTCCTGCATGATCCAGCAACACTACTAAAGCCCCGTCCAAATGTCTGGTTTATTTATGTATTTTATGTTTAGAGCACATTGCAAGTAAGTTTTTTTGGCGCGAAACCCCCCCCCCCCAAAAAAAAAAAAAAAACTAAAGACATGTTGAAAGGAAACTTAAGAGAATACCTGACATTGCAATTATTCAGATAAATTTTCACTGTGTACCTTTGCGGCCCTGCATTTCCGAAAAGCTTTTGCGCTTAATCGGTTGATTCTTCTGGTGTTCGCTAGCACCAGTCAAGCGCCGTTCACACATATGCGACCGAGTAAGACCGAGAGAGACCAGACCAGTTTTTAAGCCTCTTGCGACGTCTTAAGACCGAATGCGCTGCAGCGGAGCTGGTCCTAAAAGACATCGCAAGAGGCTTAAAAACCGTTCTAATCTCTCTCGGTCTTACTGGGTCGCAAGAGTGTGAACGGGCCTTCGTCCTTGTCCCTGTGACAGTCGAAGGAAACGTAACAAAATCAGATTTCCAGTGAATTTCCACTTACACGGTAGGCAGCAAATTTACCCGGATGAGAAGGCCTTGAAACATGATGACGTTGGTTCCACTCAGTATTATCTGCCAGTGTCAAAATATGAATGCTTGCATCAAAGACAGTTTCAATACAAAAATAAATTAAAGGGGGACTCAAGCGGTTTTTGGGGAAGCTACTTTTTGGTGCGATGGCGTTAAGGAAGTGTCAATGAATGAGTATCTTCAGTTTTAGAAGGCAGAGCCGCCTATTAATCACGCAGGAATAAAATACGTGCGGACTCTTTTCTGTACTTGCGAGGACCAATGAAAGTATCGTATGTTTGAAAATTTTGGCGGCCTTTCTTTCCCCGCTGCGTTGGAAATAACCGCAGCGGTAGACCAATCACAGGTCGAGGAGAACTGGTGGCGCGCGTTGCATGCCGGTCGTGCCGTTCGCGGGCCGGTTTCTTCTCTGCGAACATGGCGTCGGTGGTGATCGTTGGCGTGGTCGGCGTGGTGGAAGCTCATCGTTCCGCGTAAAAGCGCTATCCTTGTCTGTGAATTTTTGTCGTGTGTCGCTATGATAACCCAGCACGTACTAGAAGGGAAGATCCACCTACTCGTGCGGCGATGTCGTGGCGGCACTCTCAAGACAGCAGAAACGCCCGTGCCGTCGTGTTTGTTTACTTCGACTACAGTGGTGCTTTCTAAGCATTTGTGTCCGCGAACATCGCCCGGATTTCTTATTTGGCGCATTTCATGCGTGTGCTCAAGTTCAAGGTATTACTGGCGCGTACCGTATAAAGGATGCGAATTTTCACGCGTTTTCATCACCGGAGAAAAGTGATTAGTGTTAGCTATCCTGAACGCTCGCAACGTCTATCTGATCACGAAATCATATTTCTACGTTGCTATATCGCTGCTGAGATTACATTGTCTTTTATAATCGTAGAAAAGGCGTGTGGCGATATTTGTACTATTGTAATGTCGTGTATTAGAGTCGTGATCGTCCAAGACGGCGTACTGCATCTTTTTATTTTCTTTTTTTCATCCACTGAAGCCTGCAAGCCTATCAAGAAAAATAATAATAAAGTTTTTGGCTATAGAAAACTGTCTGTCTATATTCTGTTACGGCATTGAGTAGCAGTGCGTCCCCTTTTAGACGACCCGCTGCGCTTGTTGTGGTTGCAGGTGTGTGTACGCGCGGCGCTGAGCGGTCGTTCCGGTCGCTCCGGTTGCAACGGACGCAGTCGTAAATACGCGCTCGTTGCACATGTCTGAACCAGCCTTCCCTCCGTCCTCCCGAGGCGAAAGTCAACGTGGCGACATCGCTTGACATCACGTACCAGAGGTAACGCTGCGATGTCAAACGTTGGTTTGGTTAGGACTTGCCCAAACCGCAAAACGCCCGAAAAGGTCTGCGTTTCGTCGTCCTCGGAACCCGAACATGACTCCGAAGCGCTGCTATCGTCCACATCGCACGTCGGAGTGGCGTCATAGGAAATCATCTCCAGGTCGGCTGTCCGCCGAAGAATTTCAACCTCTAACGGCGTCAGGTCCTCGAGCGTAGAGAACTCCGCCGACTCCGCCATGATCGAAGCTCGAATGACAAAGAGGTTCGGCCGATGCGGCTACCTTGCGATCCAAGGACGTTTAAATAGACAGGACCCGGCATGACGTCATACCCAGTGACGCCGGAAGAACAACCCAATCCCAGACTGCCCTGCGCACCGACGCTCTCTCATCCAAACTAAATTCAACCATGCTCCCATCGTCTGCTCACCGCTCGGTCTACGTCTGCTCCGTGCCTGCGGTCTGTTTCCGTCTGCTTCGCTGTCGCGGCTGGCTTTCGATTCGATCGGCGCACCAAAAGATGTTTCGATGCGAACCCGAATACTCATCACGGCGGAGTGAAACCAACATCTTCTCGAAGCAGAATTTGCACGGCTTTCTCAACCCGCGATGCCCTTCTCAGCACGACACACACCACAGCGCCTTCTCAGCGTTCGTGCCTACGATGACTGACTCGCGATCGCTTTCCAAAGCCGCGCTACGACGACTCGTTCGAGACGACGCTCCAGGCGCGGTCGCGCGGTGTCGAGAGCGTCCGCTACATGCCGACTTCCTAGTCCTACTGGCAGTGGCGTCACAAGGGGGGGGGGGGGGGGGGGGGCGGACCGCCCCGGGTGCAGGGCTCAGGGGGTGTCGCGGCGGGCCACGAGAGCGGGGGGGGGGTCGCGGCGGAATACGCGAAAGCAGGGAGGGGGGAGAGTCGCGGGTGGGCCACGCGAGAGCGGGGGGGTGCCGCGGCGGGCTACCGCCCTGGGTGCCGCTGACCCTCGTGACGTCACTGCCTACTGGTCAGGCAAGTGTTGGGCTCGAAATCTCGCCTGCTCGACACCGATTCAGTCGGTGCGTCGTCTAGAGCGTCTCAACTCTAGTCACTTACTTTCTGCTGGGCAACCAGGCGTTCGTTTATATAATCTCATCCAATTCCGACCATACTGGTTTAAAAGTCTCCCGTTAAGCGCTGTTTCAAATAACAGTGGGTGCCGCTACTTACTGGTGCACACAATCGCGTTGCCACGGAAATGCCAAGGCGACGAGGGTTGTTTGCACCGAAATTAATGGCGGCGCCCACTCACTAGGCTTCCCATTGGTCAAGAAATGTTCGTCGCGGCTTGTGGCCACGCCTACTTCCGTTACACTTCGCTCCACTACGTGGGGATAGGGACGCCACCTCCTGCCCATTATAACCTCCTTGTTGCGATCACTGCGCGACGGAACGTCGTCCAACGCCATTGGCCCGAGATCCTTGATAAGCGTGCGAGGACCAATGAGAGTGGTTTCGTTTTCGGATGGATCCGAGGTTTGGCGGCCTTCAATTACATTTTTATTAAAGAAATAATCACCGTATGACTCTACTTTTTGGTTTTTAGGGATACTTAGGGCGTCTAAATTCAGCTGTCATCATCAAAACACGAACTCAAAACCACTTGAGTGTCCCTTTAACTTAAAATTATTTTTTATTCAAATATAATGTCAACGCCTACCTTTTAATCTGCGTCGCGGTGGCGTGGGTGGCTGAACCGAGCCGTCGCTTCCCTGGTCATAAATCGCACGGTTCTTTTTTCTCTTTTCTCCTCCGATTTGCGTCACAGGCTCGTCGCTTTCAGAGTCACTAAAGTTGCGGCTCCTCTTTTTTCGCATGCCTCGTCCACGTTGGTTATCCGTGCGCAGATCCGATGTCGCCCAGATCCAATGTCTTCTCCGCTAACGGAAGTTTTCTTTGTGCTTGTTCAAAAGAATCTGAAAAAAAAAGTTTTTGTTTTTTTGTTAAATAGAGGATTTTTATAGTGTAAGTAGAAGGGAGGAAGACGCGCCGTTGCTACCTTTCTCCTCTTTTTTTCCCCCTTCGTGTTGGCTCCAAGTGACCATCATTGACTATAAGCATCAACTTTTGATGAAATCGACTTGAAGTGGCTCTAAATGACAAGAAGTGTGTATTATTGATCATTACCTGATCTTTTTCTGTTTGTTTACGGCTTCAAGTAGCTGATGTTGGCTATTAGCATCTTCTTTGACCAGATTGAGCTTAAGGGTGATTCATCCGTGATTTATTTGTAGCCTTTTCCTATAGATGGCGCAGAATTTTTCCGGAACAAACGAGTTGCATGCTCACAGCTGCGCATGTATGGTTGGGCTCTCGGGGTAAGCTCGGGCCACGGGTCAGTTCTTCGCCGATCTAGGCGAGCTAGATTTTGTTCACCAGGCTACACTCTAGCCCGGCCGGCCGCAACTCACGGCAGGGGCCAACGGCCAACGCGGAGCACGAGCAATATAGAAAAAAAATGGCTTCGATTTTCGGCTGGTTCCAACGTTGGAACCACGTTCGATCCATTCAAACGTATTTTGTGAGCTCCCTGTTTGCCGATGTTGGCGTTGGTTTGCACTCGAGTTTTCCTTCGAATAGTACGTTACGCCTGAAGCTAGCATAGTGATGGTGACGTCATCCGGATTTTGCAACTTTTGTCTGAAGCTAGAGTGGTTCCGTCAGCGAAAGATAGTGACGCCAACGCTCGGTGCGGTCACAATGGTGGAAATCGCCGGATCAGGGGAGATCCGGCCAGTTCATCGAAAGTCAACCCGTCCACGGCCAATTCGTCGATGGGCAACTTGTCGAAAGGTGCAATTTATCGAAGGGCGATTCTTCGAATGGGTTTGACGGTCCGAAGTAAAATCATAGAGCGATATAGTGATATCAGGGGCCGGCGTTCCGATGCGCGGCTAATGCGGAGCTTGTCAACTGAGCCGATCTAGTAACGTTGGTTCCGACCGTTACCGAAAGCAGCCTTCTTTGATGCGAACGGAGACTGACTACGACTCACGCCTGCCCTTTCTAAGAAGACTTGTTGCAGTTTCGGTTACGGTATCTTGGGTGGGGCTCGTTTGCATTTATCTTGTTTTGCGTTTCATCTGATATTTTTTTAATATACATTTTTACGTTTAATAAAAAAAAGAAGCTAAAAGGAAGGATTTTCTGTTTCACTATTCTACTTGATATTGGAGTTTTAGAGCGATTTCATTTTGCTGGTTTGAATGCTGCCTTTTCATCGTTCAGGGGGCATACCACTCATAATTAAACCGACGGTTTGTATTAAGGTTTTCTGTTTTACGATTTCGCCTGCGTGGTTTAACAACCTATTACGCAGGGGATTGTACCCGCCTATAATCAACAATCCAAATGATTTTTGTTTTCCTCGATAAAAATAAATTCAAAGCGTTGGCAATTGCCTAAAAATCACTGTTTTGTAGATAAAAAAGTTATAATAGAAAGAGGAGAACCCCAAATTTCTCTGATCTATCTGTTGTCATCAAAATAAAAAGGAGATGGTTTTTCTAAATATTATTTACATCCTATTATCTCTGCGACATTTTCCGATATAAGTACGCCGAAGAAGAATCATGAAGTTAGAAGCCTGAACATAGAAGTCAAGCCGTGAGTCTCTGAAGCTGTCAGTGCTTTAAAGGGACCATGAAACGATTCTGAAATCGAATTTTATCCACCGATCGTCGTAAAAGGTGTGAAAAGAAACACAAAAATAGGGAGCCACAAAAAATTCTTCGCTATAGAACTTTAAAAAAAGAACTGGACTCTTTTGCACCTTTTTTCCTTCGAAAGCTTTCTGCATTTTCACTGCGATGCATCCGCGGAACCGCAGCACGTCAGCCGAATCCACGTCCCCTATTGGGTAAAAGCCTACCTCGCCAGCACCGCGATCATAAACAATAAATAGCCGGCGAATGTTTCCTAAAAGTTTTGTTAAATAATATTCAGATCCACATCTTGTAGCATAATTAGAGATGTGACGAAAATTGCCAAATTTGATAATGCTGAGAGCCAAGCGCCATCTATCGTGTGGTAAACGAAGCAAGAAAAGGACCCTACTGCGCTTGCGCAGTAGGGCTGACAGCGTCGCTCAGTTACTTGGTCGCGACGACCAACGAACGTTTATTTTTCCACGTGTTCTTCTCGCGCGTCCCGACTTCAAGCAGCAAGAAAAAAGTAAAAAGTACTTGAAACGGACCACGACGAACAAGAACGCTGGATCCACAAACACCCGAGAAAAGCTACAACGTCCACGAGTCTACCGACCCCGACCAAGCGAGCTCGGCAGAATATAGGTAGGCCTAGCAGGCACTCCGACTCGGCGCAGCGTTGCTTCAACGGTACTTGGCCAAGACCGTCTGCCCACGACCGGCTGGCGTGCTGAATGGAATATGCCCGCGCGACCCTTGTGGACCCTTCCCGTATTATAGTTTGATCGCTGACCTCAATTTTAGATTAAGAGGTGAGGTCAATCTCTTCCCTTGTCATCTCCTTGTTTTCCGAGGCAGTGGTGACGAACACTGTCGTCGAAATAGGGACTCTCGTCGAATTCTATCTTCTTGTTTTGTGTGATATAGAGCTCAAATAAACGCCGTATGGATTACCTTCGTAACACGGTATGTACATTTTGTTATTTCTAAGCCATTTTTATTCTGACACGACTGCACGTCACTGTCGAGCTATAACAGTTCGTGGGAGCTACGTGCAATGCCGGTCCAACCTTCCTTTGCCGAGTGTCACGTCAGTATCGAGTTGCAATCGTAAAAGATCGGTCCCGAAGCGCTTACCAACAGCGCGAATACAGCACTTCCATCAAACGCGCGCGTCCGCTCCGAGTGTGAACAGGTATTTACGTGGCTCTTTCTGACACTGTCGTAGTTCAAACGTATCTTTTTTAACGTCGGCTCGCTCCTGCATCTCCGAGGCCGCGAAAAACGCCGCGGCAATTTGTTTCCATCTACGTCGCTTTGCAAACGACTGCCACGGGCCGCCTTTTACCAACAATGACAGTTACGTTGACTTTTAGAGTCTTCACGGGAAGACTCGCCGCACTTCCCAACAGGCATACCGGCGTATGGGACTAGTCTCATGCTGTCGCTGTGGCGCAACATATCTCATTGAATTTCGCTCAGCTGCGATGTGTCCATGGCTATCGCGGCGATGAGAGGCGCCGATTCAGAAAATACGTCGGTGACATCAGCGCCATCAGCGCAGTAAAACCTACCGGCGCACCCCCAACTCGCCGCCGCTAACGCTCCCATTCTCCTACTGCCGAGAGAACTTCCGGTTCCTGTGCCAGAGTACGTCACGACCGTCAAAATTACGCCTCAACTTGTTTTGCGGTCAGTTGGAGAAAAGAAAGAGTCGATATTTCATTAATTTTTTGGTGTAGAAGTTAATAAACCGAGACGAAAACGGATGCCTGTTCGGCATTCAGTGAACGTTGAAGGTTTAATGTAAAAGTTATCTGGCAAAAGTAAAAAGGTCATTTCATGGTCCCTAAGGAGATTCATGTAGTAACGCCCTTTGTGTTACTTTATTGAACTATATTGTTGTTGCATTCAACTGTTTAATCCTCTTCATTCCTCTAGCATTTGTTTTTAAGCGTTCTTAAACAGCACGCAGTAGAAACATTATCTTGAATTATTCGGTGCCCATCATACTGAAATGTCTTGCTTTCCAGGTAAATCATTTCGAGTTTAATCAATGTTCTATTATATAATTCGGTTTTCGGAAACTACATTTCTTTTGGACAGTTAATATTCCCACTTTCCGTTTTAGAAGACGCGTTAAAGTTTAAAGTTCCCGAATATAAATCTGTATTTTCTCCCATCAACAGATCGAAGGGAGCGAAGCTTTATTTATTTATTTTTATCTTAGAAGTAAGGAACGTGACGTTTCAGCCATGGAAATCTATACCCAATTCTATACATCATGACTAACTGAACTTGTATTGTTCGTTCATTTTATTTATTACTAAAACTATATATGTTGTTACGGTGGAAGTCAAGAGCAAGGGCAAGAGCGGTCCGTTTCAGCCACGGTCTTTTAATCGAACTGCCCGCTCGCGCTGGAGCGAGCCCCACCGCCAGCGGCCCGATATATAAAAACGGTCATCGTCGTCTTCTTCGTAACATTACCCCCCCCCCCCTTCTTCCCCCGATGTGGCGGGCGGTCGTCCCGACCGCAGCTGCAGTGTAGGGTGTGTTATGGGGTGAATGGTGGAGGGTTTCATGCGGGCGACATGTACGGTGTCTGTGGAAGTCTGGCGAAGGTCAGCCGTTAGTTCGTGGAGCGTCACCTGATATGAGAAGTCTGATAACCGTCGAGTGACGCGGAAGGGCCCAGTGTAGCGGGTGAAAAAGCTTGGTACATTTGCCTTGGTGCCGAGTCGGTGTCCAAATCCAGACGATATCTACAATAGCGTAGGAAACCTCTCGATGGCTCTGATCATAACGTTGACGTTGGCGCTGTTGAGAGGAGGCTGTGCGCAATGGTGCTATTTGACGAGCTTCTTCGGCGCGGCAGACAAGTTGTGCCACTGTTGGTTGGAGGTTTCGTTCGGTAGCACTATATTGACTATATGGCAGAAGGTTGTCGAGAAAAATCGTTGGAGAACGATGGTGAAGAAGGAGAAATGGAGAAAAGCCTTGGGTATCTTGGATTGCAGTGTTATATGCGTAGGTGACAAAAGGAAGCACAGAATCCCATTGTTGGTGGTCTGACTGTACATACATAGACAACATATCAACGATTGTTCTATTAAAAAGTTCATCCATGCCGTTCGTCTGGGGATGATACGCTGTGGTTGGTTTGTGTACAGTTTGGCATAGATGTAGAAGCTCCTGAATGACGTGGGAGAGGAAGACTGTTCCACGGTCACTGATAACGTTCCTGGGAGGGCCGTGACGGAGAATCACTTGTTTTTAAAGAAAAGAAGCAACGTCTTCAGCGTCTGCGGTGCGGAGAGCGGCAGTCTCTCCAAAACGATATAAATGGTTCATCGCCACAATAATCCAGCGGTGACCATCTTGAGTGGCGGGAAGTGGTCCCAGGAGATCGATTCGGACTCGTTCGAATTGTTAACTAGGTGGTGTAAGAGGTTGCAGGAGTCCAGTTGGTGCTTGGGCTGGTTTTTACGTCGCTGACATTGTAATCAGGATGTGACATACTTTTCTTACCTTGCCGGCGCGGGGGCATTTGGGATGGGGACATTGTAGTTATTTTAGAAGAGTATGTTAATGAATGCTCTTGGACTCTGTCCTTACTCTGGTACGTGTGTCTTCTCTTCCGCTATGTTCGAGAGAGTGAGACAAGGTAGTCGATCATTGGCCCCGACGGAGGTAATTAATCGAACCGACCCGCGGTAGTGTAGCCCTAAACGTCGTCTACATTGCCGCGGAGATGTGGGGACCGCGAGCTACTAGGTTTGACGTCTCCTTTGAGATCGCCGCCGCTGTTGAGACAACCCTTTGGTTACTCTATCGGTACCTGTGTTAGTTGGTAGCTAGCAAATCCCACATAAAAAACATAAAAAGGTTCCTTACCTGCCAGACGCGGGGTTCCGGAGAGCCAAGACCGGGGAAGCATCGGAGAAGTCGCCGACACACGTCCTATCTGTTTCGCGGTCACCCGGACGAGTCCCTCTCCCGAAAGCGGGAAAAGTCGAGGCGAAAGCCTCCTCGCCTGTCAGCAGTGATTCGCATCCGAGCGGGGGGACGGAAATCGGTCCCCCGAGAGAGGAGAGTGAGAGGAGGGCTCCCCAAGCCAGGCGGCCCTCCGCCTCACGAGCAGGTCGGAGCTCACGGCGAAGGCAGCCGAGCGTTCCGACCCGCGGCCGTTATCACAGCCACCGGGGAACGGAGATCACAGGAATCCCCACAACATATGTAAATATTTTTTTTTTATAGACCACAACTTTGTGTGGCGACCGCCTTTTTCATTTTTTATTGTTTGACTTATATGAAATTACGCAACGTTATTAGTCTGTAATTTATTAATTTTTATGCTTTAGAAGATACGCGTCTGCTTGAAGTGGGTATTACAAGCAGGAAAAATATATTATATAACTAAAATTTCCTTTTTTTTTGAGCACATCTTTTGGGCAGAGTGTCCCGGACTCCCAGGATAACCTCATAACTGCGGTCATCTTTCCATGCAGTGACGCGAAGTGTACCGTACAGTTGATTTTTTACGAAAGAGTTACGCATAAATGACAGAACATGGAAAGCACACCTGTTTGTGATGTCTGTGTTCTGTCGTGTATGTGTAACTCTTTCGTAAAAAAATTGTATGCAATACCAACGCGCTTCCTAAAAAACAGAATACAGTCGCTTTTTGTTTTCCCACTTACGCTTTGTTTCATGATGTAACATGAATGCGGGGATTACGGGTCGGATACTGTTTCGAATTTCGCGGATGCGGATAGCAAAGTGTGCGGATGCGGATCGGAAGCGGATGAAATAATTTAAGAACAATGCAGATGCGGTTCGGATGCAGAGTCTGCGGATACAGATCGCATGATCAAACTGTTGTCAGCGCAGGTCTGCAAGTACCACTGTACCACTGCTAGCCCGGGTTCTTTGGTGTCCAGTGATACACGACTGCACGCCGTTACGATGCTAATCCAGATCGGAACGGGCAGGGGGATTGAACGCAGGATTTCTGGGTTCTGCGGAGGGGCGGATTTATTGTTCAGGCTGGCAAGGGGGGGGGGGGATCTGCAGACGGAACTGGCGTTACGGACAGATGTGACTTTTCTGGCGAAGCGTTATCCGAATCTATTCGTTGACCCAAAAACTATGCATTCTTTCCTAAAAAAAAAAAAAAAGCTGGTGTCGTTTTTTGCATAAGAAAATAGTTGACTTTGCTGGATTAAGGGGAGCGGTCGCCTCCCCTCCCCCATGATTAGCCCCTGGTTCTGCAGCGCGAGCTTTCGATCCATACCCGATTCGACACGCCAAAAGCGTTATTCCAAGGCGTGACCACTGCAGTCCAGCTGCAAAGCGTTCCTATCAGTTCCTTCAGAGCGATACCGCTCTGAAAGAACTGATAGCCTTAAAGCAGCAAAGATACGCGCCGCCGCTCCTGCCACAGCGACTCGCCTGCTTCGTCCTGTCGATCACACGTGTGTTTCGCGACTCCTGCCAAACTGGATATCGCGCTGATTGATGTGCAGTTAAACACGCCATCAGCGTAGCATGGAACAAGCTACGGAAGATGCGACTGCCTCCCAGGTGGTCCTGACTGGATTCGGAGGTTTCGACAAGGTGGTGGTTAGAGAAAGAGCGGTCGCTGCCCATGACGACGAGCTCGGGGATTCCGAGGTGCGGGTGCGGGTCAGAGCGTGCGGGATGAATTTCGCCGACAATTACGTGCGCCAAGGAATCTACGTCACCGGGAACCTGCGGCCGCCGCTGGTGATGGGCATGGAAGCAGCGGGAGACGTCGTCCAGGTTGGCAGCGACGTCCGAAGAATCAAGGTTAGTTCCAGGCTAGAGGGTCGATTTGGCCAAGATCGCAGTTGCGCTGTATACCGCGTCAACACAGGTCGCTCCAAAATTACACGGGCACTTTTAAATGCGACAGCATTTACATTGTAACTAGTGAGTATTTTCTGTAAAAGTCTTGTAATAAAAGAAAAAAAGGTGGAAACATTTTTTATGCCTGGCTTTGGCAGCAACTATACTCTGAATACGCAGAAGGGTCATTTTAAATCAACAAATATAAACCTTTTGCGAAAAAAAAAAAGAAATTGAGAAAAAAAAATTGAACAGGCGAAGTCTTTGAAGCGTGGAATACGATCAAAGTGTACTAAAGCCACTAAATAAGGCATGCGCTTCAGAGTAACGATATTCCCTTCATCTACGCGTCCATTGCTACCAGTTATCTTAAGCCTTAATCTCAAATCGCAGGAAACGGCGTTCCGTCCTCCAGAATTGTATAAAACAGAACCGCTGACAGAGCAAAGCTATATCGCTTGGGCTTTTTGACGGCGTATCTAAAGACCACGCGACACTGGAGAGACTGAGAGGATAGCGCAGTTGCTCGCCTGCCCTTGCCCGCTCGCCGTCGCCTCTGTCTTCTGCTAGAACCGGTTGCACCTAGAGTTACCGGCATTCCTTTCGGCGCCGCAGACAGCGCTGTACGCTCACCCAAATTAACTGAACGAGTAACCAAATGGCGGGGCCTGAATATCGCCTTCCTTTTCCTTTCGCCGCCAACTCCTGATTGGCGGAGAAAGGGTCACTTGCACCACGTTTTACTTTTTTGTTTTCGCGTGCAAGGAAGTTATTTTACGGAGCGGCGGGTTGTGGGCGGGACATACGTTTCGCTTTGCAGTTGTGACATGTAGATCTTACACCGAAGTATGACAAGCTGCTTCTTGAACCCTGGAACGTTGTGTGTGCCACGTAGCTGCCTTAAAGGGGTACCAAAATGCTTTTTGAGATCCTCGCTTTATTTCATAGCTCAACCTACGAGCTCTAATCACCGTAAAAAACCGAAATTACATTCATGCGCGGCTAATTTGCGTATTAAAAAAAGTTATAAAGGTTTCTGATGCTTACCGTCGGTGCAGAACGACAAAGGCGCTATCGAACCTTGCTGAATATTGTCGGACGACGGACGGTGCCTGTGAGCCATGCACTCGTGAGCGGTGGGTTTTAGCGTGGACGAGCGGCTGAGGAATGGGTTCCCGCGTGGACTAGCGGGACTGGTCGGCCGCTCATCCACGCGGGAACCTATCACTCGCGAGTGGCTGACACGCGCCGCCCGTCGTCCGACCATATTCAGCAGGATTCGGTAGCGCCATCTATCGTTGTGCGCCGACGCTCATCGTTGCCGCATCTATCGTTGCACCAACGATGCTCATTGTTGCCAACGATGAGCATCGTTGCTCATCGTTGCACCAACGATGAGCGACGACGGTAAGCGTCGAAAACTTTGATCACTGTTTTTATACGCAGATCGGCTGCGCATGAATGTAATTTCGGGTTTTTAGGAGGATTAGAGCTCGTAGACTGAGCTATGACGATGAAACGAGGATCTTAAAAACACACTTTAGTACCCCTTTAATGCTGGTTCAAACACACGAATTCAATGACGGTTAAGAGTTGAGCGTGTTGGTACATACTTGTAAATAGATCAGCTCGAACTTTAGAACTTTTTCTTCGTGTTCAAGTATAATTCTAAAGTTCAGGCTGATCTATTTACATGAGTTTAATTGTGTTGTGTGTATGCTTATACAGCCTTAAAGTTAGTCTGCCTCAACGAGCGACTCGTCTCTCAGCTGTAGATGAGCAACGTAGCCAGTGCAGTACAACCGCTATAGCCTCGGGCCTTTAGCGTGCACCACGCAGTAGTGACACACGACCGCACGCCGGTACGATGCTCATCCAGATCGAAACGGGCAGGCGTAGGGTCTATATCTATACCCTACACTATACTAGACCTTATTAAACGCAAACTGTTTTATAAATGTTACCATAAATAACATTTCGTTTTATTATATATAGTTATTAAATTAAGAACGACTGCCCATCTCAACACAAATATTTGAACTTGTGCAGTTATTTTATTAAATTCTTGTTTATTACAATTGAAATACAGAAACACCTTTAGGTCAGGTTACATCTTGGTGTCCGTGTGGCTTGTAGAGCCTGTGAATCTCCACTATTTTTTCAACTTCTCTATTTCATGGGCAAGCTTTGTTTTGAGGTCTTGTCTCAGGGTCTTTCCGTTATCGGACTTGGGAAGAGATTTCATAAAGAAGACACCTCCGTACAGTTGCTTGAACACTGCTACTTGACCTTTAAAACAGAAAGCAGGGTAAAACAAAGACGCACAATAGTCTAATCAATTTCCCGCAAGCTCACCACTCCATTCATGTAACCATATTTTGTGCAAATAAAAAAGCCGAAAGACGTTTACGATTTGTGTTCATGTAGTTCTGAGAATTAGAGAAAAAGCATGGCACAAACCAAGCACATCTGCTCCTGTCGTGCCACGTGCATTGTGGGGAGTAATTTAACTACCGTAATGTTCCGAGGGATAGCCAACCTAAAATCGAGAGCAAGTCGGGTGAAAATACGGAGTGGAGTTTCGAGTAAAGTAGAGAAATACGGAGTTTACGGAGTTTCGAGTAAAGTAGAGAAAAGTTAAAAAAACAACAACACTATTTTTAGATTTAACTGTGAAGCAAAGATGGGAGTACTTCAAAAGCAAAACAAAGTTGACCGTATTTTGATTAGACAGCGAAGCAATGATGACAGTAATGTTCGCTTGTCCCGCCATAGCTAACTAGCCGCATTTACGCCGAGGCCATCATTGATCCGAACACCACGATTACTAGGAGTAGGCTATCTTTCGGTGTTCAAAAGAAAATAGAAAATCAAGCCCAAAATAGGGGTGGGACATTTCTCGGGACATAACGGTAGTGTTTTTCTTCATTGTCACTTTCAAATAGAAGTTAATGTAACGTAGTCAAGTGGTCTCTAGATAATATCCGGCTCTTAAATGTTAACCTTTTTGAAGACTCACATTTGCGCCACCAAATGTTTAATTGATTACATCGAAATCTTTAGATAAAAAAAAAGCTCTGTCAACCAAAACGAATATTTTATATGCAGTGCTTTTTAGTTACGATAAAAACGAAACAGTGAATTTTCTCCGGTCACGAAAGCTTCACATAGCTTTAAAAAATGCTCATAACAAAGCCAAATAAATAATTTACGCGAGAAATGTGTTTCTAATATGATTATTCGCATTTTGTAGAAGCTTTTTTTACTTCAAATATTTTATTTTGGATATGTTGTCATTTTTGTAGGATTTTGTGCACACGGCGAAAATCATAATTTCTAGATATTGTTATTTATGAATAATTGGAGCTCATAGGCCGCTTTCTGCCGAACCAACCTTTTGTATTATACTTAAAATTTAAGCTTTGAAACTTGCAAGTTAGACGTGCTCATAACACACCAAAAGACAAAATTATATCGGAAAAATGACATATACCAGCAATAAGTTCCTTCAGTTCCGTTGCCAGACTCTCGAGGTTCTTGTCGAAGCCCTCTTTGACAACGACACAGGCTGTTGGAGCCTCGCCGTACTTCGAGCTCGGAACACCCACAACAGCGGCTTCTGCAACAGCCTCGTGGGTGGTCAAAATTTCTTCCAGCTCAGTAGGGGTGACGACGTTATCCATGCATTTTATCATCTGTTTCAATCTCTCGATAACATGGAGCCGTCCTTCAGTGTCGTAGTAGCCTAAATCTCCTAAAAGGCAACATCAAATATTGTCAAAATTTAACGCTACATCGAACGTATGAACTTTAGAAAATGCGCAATGACTATCTGTCATTACTCATTACAACACACAAACAAGAGAACACCACATGACGTATGTCAAGAACGGCGGATGGGTCTCTAGAAAAGCGACTCTGCACGCTTCCGTGCGCACACCTACTCTGTTTCACCTTATGATGTACCGCAGGAAAGGCTACAAGCGCGAGCTCCTTGCTCTGGGGCTCATCTCGGCGGCACAAGCTATCGTGACTTAATACCCAAATCACACGGCAGCGTAAAGGTACCTTTAGCACAGGTACCTGTAGTAAAGGGAGCTGGAGATCGTGATCACATGGCGCATAAAGGTCCCTTTCGCTAAGGAAGGTCCTATGTTAAACGGAGCTCACCGAGCTCCCTTAACAGCTACAAGGAGTAGCCTCGGACCCACGAACTCAAAATAATATCACAGATATATAAATATATCTTGTTTAATGCATTATAACAAATTGAATATATATAGTATAAGTAGCAAATTATGAAATGATTGTGAACACAAAAGTGATGGAATAATACATAAACGATGAACGCATACTCTAGCCAGCAGGTAGCAGCGGCGGCACGTGGAAAACAATGTCTGCTACGAACCCGAACGCGATGGACCACTGCGAGCTCTTTTTCGAGGTTGTAGACGAGTCGCCCGACTCTCCCGCCCAGGACCCTTTATCTTCGTCGTCGTTCATTCCTTTCGATCGTGTGACTGGCGTAACCGTGAGATTCCGTCGTGGTTCGTTTTTTCCGGGCACTATTTAGCTACTTCAGTGAGAACTTTGCAATAAAATGGAGCTGCTAAACATAAAAAGGTCGCCCACCTCGCAATGCAAACTCGTAAACGCAGATGATTTAGGGCCAGCGTGGCCAGACGGGTCGGACGTTTTAAAGCAAGACTCATTTAGGTGCGCCCTTAGACTTAGAGAAAAAAAGTAAAGTGCCGCAAAAGCAGACAGAAATAATATTTAGGTTTTGGATGTGATATTTCACACAAAATAATAAAAAAAAACTGCGCGTCAAACCGATTTTGATGAATAACGTTTTATCACGTGCTCCTCTCGCGGTTAAACTGGAATGTAATCGACGTCAACTTAAAGTGCTCCGTTAATTTATCGTGTGATCAAGAACGCCGCATATTACAGGTACCTTCGGCTAAGGGACTTAAGCTAAAGGTACCTTTACGCTGCCGTGTGAATTAGGTATTAGAGCAGCTAGCTACCAACGCTATGAGCTCGCGCTTCTAGCCTTCGCTGCGGTAGAACATAAGGTGAAACGAAGTATAGCACACAGCGATGGCAACCAAAGTAGGATCGTAGGTAAGTTTTTAACATCATGTGAAAACTCTATATAATTATATTGCCTTCTTTAATTTTGTCCACATTATTGGCTTGACACCAACCTACAGAGTTTTGAGACTCAACGAACACACTAGGAACTGGGGAACATAAAACAAGTACATCATAACACGCCAGACCGATAACTATTCAGGCGCGATTGAAATATTTGGGTGTGATCGAAAACGTATTCTTGTAAATTGACATAAAAAAAATGCACGAAAATGAGATGAGTGTTGCACCTGTGCGGAACCATCCATCGCTGCTCAAAGCTTCAGCAGTAGCTTCGAGATGTCCATGGTAGCCCTTCATGATGCCTCTCGCGTGAACCGCAATCTCGCCATTCTGGTACGGTCCGAGAGAGTCTCCCCTGGTTATATCTACAATCTGGGACATCATATTAGGTCATCAATTCCTTTCTTATTTAAGAATAATATCTTCTAGAAGAGAGAGCTACGTCACCGTTGACGGAAATAGTCAAATACTTGTAAAAAAAGATCAGTTAAATGATTGTTCGATAGTGAGCGTGCACCTAGCTAGTTCAATAAATACTATTTTCTCAGCATTGAAAGTTGTAGACAATAGCGAGGTAATGCTAAAGTAAATTGAGGTCATTCAATGCCAAGGCACATCTTTAGACAAGAGGAAACAGGATGAAACACACGAAGCATTCAGAAAGTAAGTACCCTTCGTGGATTGGTTCCGTAAAAATAGTATACTCCGAGTCGCGCGTGAGTTGGGTTCCCTCGTATGTGCATTAGTGACAAGTTGACGTCGTTGTGTTCCACTTTGTTTATGTTTTCGGTTTGTGCTTTGTAATTATCCCGTTTAAGTCGATAGAATGGCCCATCAATCTCGGAAGTCCGGCCTGTGATAACATTTTTGAAAAGAACAAATGCCTAAGCATGCAGAGCCTGAAAAATCATCGACAAATTTGCGAAATATATATAGAGTAAACTGAATGGGCAAAATGATGAAGCATAAACAGAAGATAACAATAGAGCGTCGCGGGCGTCTATGGTGGCGTAACAGCAGGATCGAAAAGGGCGGGGGCGAGACTGACTCCACTCGCCATGCGGAGTCCCTTATGTACCCTCGTGGGATTCTGGAATATTTAGTGTATACTTCGTTTCAGCTTGGGTCCAGACGCAGCCGATGGTACGAGCGCGAGCGTGTGGCCCTGGACAGTGCTTGCATTGCACGAGCGCGCGTGCTTAGCAGGGACGCTGAAAGCCCGGAGCTCGCGCTTGTAGCATCGCCTGCGTCTGGACCCAAGCTGAAACGAAGTATAGAACCTTCGGCGCGTAGAACATTCGGAACTCGATCAGACGAGAATGTTCTCGAACTTACGAGAACGCCAAGTTGAAAGAAAAATCAGCAGAACCCATCCTTTGGGAATGATTATCTACGTTAATGCGAATAGCATCAAACGGTGCGGAGTTATGCGCGTTCGTCAGGTGGCCGGCACACTCTAGATACGCCAGCCCACTCTTGAGGCGATTCTAAATTTGTTGACACTTTCACAGCCCTGCGCACGATCTCCGCAGCCCAGCACGTGCGTTTGTGTCACTTAGGAAGGCGAGCAAAGCACGCGCCATACGCACAAACACTCAAAATGGTACCGACCAGACTTTCTGGCGTCTCAGCTAGTCTCAACCAACGGTACTCTAAACGGTTGTTTATATCTTTACTATAGGACGCGCTTTACAGCGCTGTCACAGCTGCTGGTGCAGCGCGCGTTCCATGCACGAGGGCTCATTCTCGCTCTCGTGAGGCTTAGCACGGCCCCTAGCTCACCCTCTCCCGCGCTCGGGAGAGGGTGATGTAGCGGCCGTGCTCGGCCTCACGAGAGCAGAATGAGCCCTCGTGCATGGAACGCGCGCGATGGTAAAGATATAAACAAGTGTTTAGAGTGCGTTGAATGACTGCCTTCATAGCTCTGTGGTTAGCGCGTCTGCCTGCTGATCAAAGGGTCAACGGTTCGAATCCCGCCGGCGCCGGTCTTTTTTATTTATTTATCGCGGCGTAAGAGGTTAGATAGCCAGATAGATAGATAGATAGAGGTAGATACATAGACGAAAAGTGCGTGAAGTATCCAAAGAATGCTATTCGCATTAATAGATAAAAGGACATTCCGCTGACTGGAATCGAAGCTACACCTTCCGCGCGACAGTCAAGCGCGGTAACAATTCAGCCAGGCACGCGCTCGTTCGGCGACGCGCGTGACAATATAACAAATGCCTTCACATTTAAGAAAATTCCGGGACGCATCGCGCTCGTGACGGCATGTTTTCCTCATGGCAAAGGCTACATGGAAACTATACTTCGTCTCACCTTAGCATGGACTATTGTTAGCCGCGCGTGCCAAAAGTCCGAGAGAGTTGCTTCGGATGAAGCCTCGGCGGCTGCACGAGCGCTCGTGCAGCGAGTGCTCCAGTCAAGGCAGTCAAGGCTAGCCGCTCGCGCTTGCACAGCCTTCGCAGTTAGTCCGTGCTAAGGTGAGATGAAGTATAGCGTGGTTGTGAGCTTAGCCGTTTGGTGGCGTCAACGCATTACACCCTGGCCGCTCCAGTTGTCTCTCCCCGCTCTCCGCAGGAGTTGAATAGGCGCGGGAGAGAGGGCAAATCCAGATCGACCAAGTTCGGCAGGGCTCGCGCGCACGCAGCTTGCCGTTGTACTTTCAAAATTGCTGTTGCTTTTAAATACTCAGTTAAAAAAAAGAAAGAAGTTTTCTTGTTTCTTTTTAATCGATAAATTGGTGTCTGCGTCGTGTAGCCAGAACGTGGTTGACATTTAGAAAATAAAATGAGGCGCTAGAATTTTGTTCGAATACCTTTTAAACTGAAAAAAGCAAGACAATAAAAAATGATGTGCACCTTTCCTGTTTACTTATCAGAGAACATAAATTTTTACTCCTTCTGTCTAAATACTTGCACCCACACTGAGGCTTTGCCTGACTGTTAGAAGCATAGAGTTATTACAATAAACGCTAGAGGCTCAGCTGGCGCTAGTGTGCTGTTGCATTTTGAAGCAGACAGCAAGCAGTCTAAATTTGACTTCCGGTAATGTATTCCTATGGGAAAAAGCGAGTGCATTTTCTCTCTGCGCTCGATTATAAGAGCAAATATCACGAATAACTTGTACGTACTAGGCACATTGGAACATTTCTCAGTCACGCAGACGAAATAATTGGTCAGTTACGGCGTTTTTCTTTCAAATTCATCGCATTAAAAACGGTGCTAAAACGGCTTCGTACGTGTATTTTTGTGCACTGTCGGACACTGTTAGCGCGAACACGGCATCGACGCTTTCCAGCATGGGGGATACACGTGCCAAACGAACCAAGGACATGTGGAAAACCAAGAGAGACGGCAAGAACTACGCAGTAACACTGGATAAGTAACTCCTTGTGCTTGCAGACGATCAAAATAAATTGAAAGTCACGTAATATAGTCAGATTTGCAATAAATAAGTACTGAGAAGATGCTTGTTCTGGGTTCAAATGGTTCAAATCATCACCCGCGCGCTCCAAATCTTTGCAAATAAGGGGAGCCAGAGAGCAGGTGCCCGATAAAAACTGCCCGACATGGGAAATAATAAAAAGACATACATTTCGTAACTCACGAGCTTTGTTTTTTGCGTTCGAATGTTTCTTTAACCGATCGTAAAGATGCACGACGGAGTCATTTTCATCCAATGACAGGACGGGCATATTAGCAATATATAAGCACCACCGGAATGCTAGCGAACCTGAACACACACTACATTCCTTTCGATCGTTAGTTTGCTTAGAACCGTCGCTCGTTTTCACATACCTTCCTTGAAACAGGGGTTTGGGCATGAAATAGAGCGAAGTTTAACATTGTTCAGTGGTAAAGAAAAATTCTGTAACTAAAGCAATTACACTTTCACAATACCAATAAAGGTACATACTATCCGTTACAACCGATATGACAAAAGTTATTCATGTTATTTTCCAGCGAAGAGACAAAATTCACGCGCGTTTTCCCATAGGAATACACAGGGAGGCTGGAAATGTAGACTGCATGCTGTCTGCTTCAATTTGCAACCGGAAGTCCCGTAGACACTAGCGCCAGCTGAGCCTCTAGCGTTTATTGTAATAACTCTATGGTTAGAAGCACGATGATATTTCGCCAGCTAAACTCGGCGGAATCTATGACGTAGCCCTGAAACATTTCAGATTTGCATATATATATATTTTTTCTTAGGCATTTTATCCTTCCACCGCGAGTGTTGGAATACTTATGATACTGTTTTACTCGACAATTTTTTCTGAAGGGTACGTATATTTGATCTTGCCAGTAGGGCAAAACCTTTGATTCGGATCGAAAGCATTGCAGGGATACCTGACAGATGGCGTTAGTGTGCCAGTGTGTTCTCTGATCGTAGGCGGTTACAAGCGAGCACAACCAAAACCAACTAGAAGACAAGTCCTGCGCATGACGTCATCGTTCGTGGATCCCTGACCCGCCCCAAGCGAGAAACAGGCTGAGGCTCGACGAGAGTATAGCCGCAAATGCAGCAGACGCGTCGGTCGTGGCGTCGCCGTGTAACCGGCGTCTCACGAGCGCGACGCACGCGGCGACGCAACTAACGATGACGCGTGGGAAGGAGTGGCCCAGGCCTAGTCTTCTATGTGGCATGGGCGCCTGCTTGAAAATTTATATAATTATCTAGCAATGCCAAAGCATGACGCCATACTCCCTCGGGACCTGGAAAAATACTTTGGTCACGAGGATGAATTATTTTTTGTATGTTTTCACCTTAACGAATAATCTGCAAAAAATAAAACGCCTAACCTAGAAGTCCGTTTTGCACAGTATAAATTTTCGTTTGACATAATCATTTGCTAACCGGAACGTGGTATACAAATGAGGCCGACGTATTTCAATTACCTGTGCATTCCAGTTACTTTTTTAAATCGCACGTCCCGCCGTGGAGGAGTTGTGTGTTTATTTGCAAATAAATAAATAAATCCAAACTTTGGGTAGACTACGGCTGTGTCACACAGGACTACGAAGAGCATTCGGTAAAAACAGGAAACACTGTTATAAGTGTACTATATCGACCATCAGATGGCCATATTGGTGATATTTTCTTTTTTGTGAGCGTTTTTGGTATGGCATTAACGAAAGCCATTATAATTTGATTTTGGGGGGTAATTTCCACGTATACATCTCAAAGGATTGCGCTGCAAAACGTGAAAGGAACATTTTAGCTCAATCTAGCGGAATTGTCAATGTTATGACATCTCTTACTATAGTCCGTTGCAACCTAAGAACGAAGGGGAGGGAAAGACGGGCCGGGGAGGAGGAAGCGGACGGAACGCTGGAGAAGAGAGGGGGAAACCTCCTTCTCTCTTGAGCTTGCTCTAAAACATTGATCGACTTATTTAGTACGAACGTCTAACCTGGTAGGATTGTAGCAGGCACGCTATGCTATGATATCAGCGATCACCTTACAATATTCCTGTACCTATACAAGATACCACAACGAAAAGCTAAAAATAATGAAACATTTACATTTCAACATATAACAACTGGTAGCATTAATGCTTTCATATAAGATATGTCTGAAATCAATTGGATTTTACTATTTTTTATAAAATAAGTCGAGCTGTTTACAAGCGCCTTCTTATAAAACTGGGAAAGTGTAAACAAAGATCAGTAAGCCATAATTCACTCCCGAACCTTAGTAAAATATTAACATACAAATATATCATACCATAAATTTCTCAAAAGGAAGAGATCATTCTCAGCTTTTTAAGTTTTAAATTTAATCGGAATCATTTAACAAAGCTACTGCGTAATGCAAAATGACTTTAATATGCCAACGTTTTTTAAACATAATCTAGACGTGCAGATGTTATCTGAAAAAAGAAAAAAAAACTTAAACTCAGTTTGAAATCTTTGCTCAAATCGACAACTAGTCAAGAAAATTATTCACGAAGAGGACTCTTTGGTTGGTCGCTCCCATGCAAATACTTTCAGTGATTACTTTGCAAACGTAGGCAGTGACAGCAGTCAAAATGATACATCTTGCAATTACTTAGAACATAAAAATAACCATTCCATATTTCTTGAACTTATCACAAATTTTGAGGTATTTTAAATTTGTTTATGAAAAACAACAACAGCAGTAGCTGTGACTTTGATGATTTGCCAATTCGACCGATTAAGTCCGTACTTGACATAATAACACGCTGTCTATGCCACATTTTCAATTTATCTTTAGCAACAGGCGCGTTCTCAGAAAAGATGCAGAGGGCATAAGTAACAGCTCTGCAGAAGGAATGAGATACAAATGTTCTAAGTACCCATCGACCCCTTTCTATCCAGCCGTTATTCTGAAAATGCCTGAAAATAAACTAAATAAAATAAAACAGGCTCGTTTAGGAAAATTTCCGACAAGCACAGCTTTCTGACCTCCGCACAGTTTGGTTTTTAGGAAAAACCGGTGGACTGAATTAGCACTGCTAGAAATAAAAAGAAAAAATATCGCGAGGAAAATAATTTGGTTATGGGTGTTTTTATTGATTTCACAAAAGTCTTCGACTATATTAATCATGATTTATTACTTCTTAAACACAAATGTTACGGTATTAGTGGTTTACCTCTACAGCTTTTAAAGTCCTACTAGCAACATCGCAGTCAATATTTTTCTATTAGCCAATATTATTTCAATATTAATCCCATTCACTCAGGCGTCCCACAGGGTAGCATCCTTGGGCCGTACCTTTTTTAAATCTACGTTAATGAAATTGTAAGCAGAAGTCCTGCAAAATGTATCATATATGCGGACGACAGCAACCTATTCTTTCCTCCAAATAATTGTGATGATTTTGTTAACAACGCAAATATAACCTTGACCAAACTTTTTGATTGGGCAAAGGATATCAAGATAGACATAATAGCGATAAAACAATAGCCACAATTTTTCGTGCGAAAATAAGTGATTCTCTTTAACCAGAAACATCACTCTTGTTTCCACCCCAATAGAAATCGTTAGTACTTTTCAAAATCTCGGTGCTATTCTTTCTGAACGATTGTCCTGGGACAGCCATAAAACCACTTAAAAAATGTATATTGTTACAGGACTGACATACCGCAAACGAGACGCACTCCCATTTAATGTAAATTTGATAATCTATTATTTCTTATTTCAATCTCATTTAAACTACTGCAATCTCGTCTGCGTAACACCACAGTTACGAACCTGCAAAAAGTATTTTGCTGCAAAAAAATAAAATAAAAGTCAGAATAATATTTAACGCACCTTTTGATTCCTACACAAACAGTTTGTTTAATGATCTTAAAATACTAAAAAGAAGTAACCTTTATGAATATGGATTAATTTTGAACGTAAAAGTCAGAAAAACCTAGACAGTCTACATTTCCATCAAGCCTATTGGAACTGTCACCGAACGAGCACATCTACTTAACTCGAAATGTGAAATATTAAAGGGCGTAGGACGAATTATTGTACGCAAATGCTACATTATATCGTGCCTAAAATGTTAAATTTTTATGACAGAGTAATATTTGCTTACATTCTATCTTCAAAAAGGACTTGCTTTCTTTGAATTTGCGCTAGTGTTTTTTTTATAATGCAACTGCTTCTTTAAAATGTTGTGCTTGATAAGGTAATTTTGTTTTATTCTTTCTTGTGCCTTTTGTGTGAGTGTTTTTTGTCCCTTGTGTTGCCGTAATGCCAGTCTATAAGGCTAAGGGCTGGTCAAGCCACCACCGAGGCTTTTTCCTTTGTGCTTTACCATATTTCATGGAAATTAACATATCATTAAAATGGTGCCATATGTTGCATTTGAATACTTCTAGCATTGAGACAATTTTTTTTTAAAGTTTATTGGGAAGTTTTGTGCTCACTGAATATCTTTACAGAAATTTGTTCGAAAAAAAAAAGTTAAGTGTTTTAAAATAACACTGAAAATAGTTTTAGCGATATTTTTATTCGTATATATAGATGCATGTATTTCGAGGCATATCTCGGGACATCTCGGTATTGTTATATTACATCAAAGGTATCTAAGCTCCTAAATGCATTACAATGCACCATTACCGGATTGTCACATGTATAAGCACATACGAAGTTCGATTGGGTATTTCTTCGAAATCATAAAAATATGAACAGAATCTTAGGGCACAAACGAGCTTGTGACGATCGAACATGATGAACTAAAACCCTGAAACTAGGGAGAGAAGACGACGATGAAGGAGAGGATATGCTGTTCGAGATTGAAAAAACAAACAAAAACTGTTTGGGGGAACAAATTACCCGCCTTGTCTGACGTCAAGGATTGCAAAAGCATACTAACTAGCAAGATAATGAACTAAAATGTACTAATCAAGTTTCTAATTAGTGTAAAACAAGATATGGCTCCACTGAGAAACTTGCTAAGCATCAACAAAAAACATTAAATAAACTCATTTCTAAAAAATATCAGGCAAAAAAAAAAGGCTCAGTTTGGACGTGCTTTTAGGTTTCGGTTCTATATCGGAGCGCATATTTGCGCCCGTGGTCCTGCTCCCCGGTGGTCGCGGCGCGAAGCCGCCGCCTCGCCTCCCTCGTAGGATGGAGGGAAGTATGGCGCACGTGAGTCGCGCGTCTCGGCCACTAGGGAGCAGGACCGCGGGCGCAGAGATGCGCTCCAATGAGAAACCGAAACCTAGAAATGTGTCCGAATTGTGCGTTTTTACGGAACGCCGTAAAATGTTGCCCCTTCCCTATATCTTTCCAGAAAGACTTGATTTAGTGCTTTTCGATGATGCTTAGCAACTTTCTCAGTGGAACCATTTGTTTATTTCACAAATTAAAACATAAATTAGTACATTTTAGTTAATTATCTTGCTAATTAGTATATTTGTGCAATCCTTGAAGTCCACCAGGGCTGGTAGTTTGATCCCGCAAGGAGTTACTTCTTATTTTGAACAGCATATTTTTAGGAATTTTTGAAAGCTTTGGAAAAACAAAACTCCCTGTTTATTAGCCGTCATATCAATGAAATAAATCATGGCTGCTTCTAAATCAGTTCCTTGCCACTCTATTGCAATACATAATAAACGAAACACTACACGGTTAGGGCAGATTTGAAAACTGGGCAGACAGAGAAAACGTTTAGAATTTGATAAATTTCAGGCATACCTTGATTTTGATACCGGCAGCAGGAAATCCACCATTGTCGAAGGTAACTGGTCCAACATGTGAGATGCTCACCAAACCGAACGTTTCTGTCAAACCGTAGCCATCGTAAAGTGATTCCACGTTGAAGATTTCACGAATATCCCGTGCAAGTGATATAGGCATCATTGAACCAACCATCATGATTCGTTTTACACGAGGTACACAATACTTTCCTTTTCTGATTTCATTGACAATATCCTGCATACGTCCCGGAACGCCAATTAGAAAAGATACCTGCAACATAAAAAGAAACAAAAAAGCCACATTCTACAGTGCTTTTTGGATACTGCGTGCAGCATAAATACACAATTCCAATCCCCCCCCCCCAAAAAAAAAAAGTATTTTTAAGAAGTATTGTTTTTTATTCATTTTATTATGGTGAGCTAATATAGAACTACATTAATCTGCTGTGGCTTGACAGGTGGATGAGTGTGTATTTCATGGATTCTAGGTATGAGCGACGAATATCCTCGCAGGAGGCGCCTACACTTTAGGTGTCAGGTTCTTGGTGAGTGGCGCCAGCACGCACCTCTATCCCCCGCTCCTAAAATATATCCAACTGTGCCGAAAAGACCGAAGGTAAAGGGAAGAAACTTTGAACGGTTGTGGTCGGGGTCTCTGCTCAAGCACCGTCCGATGGGTGTCATTGCACCCCGGGACAATGCGGGGGTATGGTGGGTGAGCCACCATTGATAGGCCGATTCCCGCCTGAGTTCCTCTAAACCTTCTAACAAGTCGCAGAAAACTGGATATAAACGACCTCGACAAGACAATATACCGACCATAAGAAAAGTTATGAAATGCTCCAAGTAAATACGTTTAAGAGAACCATTAACACACTATTTGCCAACGAACTACTTTATAAGAAATGGCGAAAAATGTACCGAAATGAGCACCTCTAAAGTCGTTTCACGAATATATAAAAATGCATGCTTAGCCATTATTGTAGTTCTGTTAATATTGCAGAAAGGCAGCTGATTTCTCCAAATGTAACCAAATTAAACGTCAATAATAAAAGAGGAAAAACTCGCAACGTTTTTTTTACAACTTTTCTTAATCGTTTGCAGTGTCCTGAACTAACTTTGATGGCAAAACATTGAGTAACACATGACCCCCAAAAGAGAAAAACGACAACAAACGTTAATTCAAATTGAGCTAGCTTGTATTCATTATAGGGACTCTGCCACAGGACGTCGGCTCCAAAGAGACATTTTCTAGAAGGGACAAAGTCCGTACATCGGGGCTGCTCTATCGCAGGGTGTAGAAAGTCGTGCTGTCCCTAACTTTAGTTTTATATATATATTTTTTCTCGCGTTCCCTCCTAATGGTAGTCCCAATCCGGTTGCAGCAGTGTCTCGATCACGCACTGTATAATCGTTTCTTTTTGTTCGGGAACAAGCCGGGGGATTATAGCCGGATTCCACAAAACCCGGACAGAAAAATTCCGTGGACACCTAAGCACTTCTTATGAGGTGTGAATACGAAAGCATGAATGTCGTTATTCCGCTTCCTTAGTTCGTATGCTGCCTACTCGCGTGGACGGCCACGTTTCGCTATTGCCGAGGTAGAGGCCGACGGCTGAGCGCGCGCTCTCGTGAAGTGGCCGTGCCGCGCTGAGCTCGGCTGTGCAGCCTATCCGGAGTTTGCCCGTGCGGGCTCTGCGGCCAGACGCTCCCTCTTACCGGCGGCCGGGCGGCTGCGTGCGCTGAGCCGCCATGGAGAGGTCTTCTCTGGTGGCGTTCCTTGGAACTACGCCGCGCGAGAGCCAATGGGAGCCTCGTTCCTTGAAACTATGACGCGCCCCAGCCAATGGGAGCCTATCCTTCAGATCGCTGCTACAGACGACAGGCTTCGCTCCATTGGGACAGGGGAGTTTAGGTAAAGTTTGGCTTGAACTTGGGTTTGGGTTAGTTGGTTGTAGTACGTAGCTTCGCAGCGCAGCACATTCAGCTATGTAAAGTTTGGCACTTAAACTCCCCTGGTAACACTCCTCTAGGAAAGGTGTCACCATTCTACGTAGAGAAAATTCTATCACGCATGCCTAACGAAAACGGTGAAAAAGCTTCGTTTGGAAGACCTCGTCGAAAGCGAAAACCTCAGAGGAGTTAAAGCCCTTGTGCAAAGTGACAGCACTTGCATCGATCACAGTACAAGCAACACCACACGGTCGGTAAACACCTCTCGTGCTGTGATCGGAAGCAAGGACATGTCCGATGTAACTGAAGCAGAGCCGGTCGACGGACTGGAGGGCCAAGGAGTCACAGCAGTACGGACAATGACTACGAAAAAAATGGCTCTTTTACGAACACTGACATTTGGGTATTGACATTAAACGGACCAAAACTGCCTGACACTCTGAAAATCGGATATCTTCACTGTAAAGTGAGGGTGTACATCAAAACGCTCTCAAATACCGCTACCAGCGGCACGGTCCCTCCACCCCCTCCTGCAGAGGTAAACCGACGTGCCCAAAATGTGGGCAAGAGGCCCACGACACGGAAGAACCCTGTCCAAAACCAGAGAAGTGTGTGAACTGTAGCGGTCCCCATTTGGCTTACTCTAAGACCTGTCCAAAGTGGCTGCAAAAAAGTAATAAAAAAACTCCCTTCTCTTGAACGGATTCTGTACCCAGCTGCCAGAGCGCCGGTTGCATCTTTCTTCCTGGATAACACCTACTCACAGGCAGCATCCATTGAAAAGAAGGCAGTCAGTAGACAAACAAATGAAGAAACTCAGATGTGCACTTCTTGAAAAAACCGGCAACATTTAAGAACACAGGCAGGCCTTCCCAAGAGGCCGCAGATGCTCTAGAAGCTAAGACAGTTAAAAGCAAAACAAAAAGAAACTGAAGTCACCAACATTTAGAAACGAAGTGAAACAAAAGCACATAACCAAGGAAAAGAACTAAAAACATACTCATCATACGAAGTCATTAACGCCACACCGCGTTGTTCGACTCCTATAGCATCAAAATCGGCCACACCAGTCATGGAAACAGACGACAATCAGTGGAAATTCCCAAGAGGAAAACACAAAGTTAAAATTTCACCCTCAACTTGATAAGTGACCCTCGGATAATAAATGACGGACGGACAAAAACTTCTTCAGGGGAATGTGGACGCCGACGGCCAAATATTGAGGATTTGAAGAAACTATGCGTGAAACATAACAGCCTAGAAGAAACCTTCCTCAAAGAACTGCCTGGTCGCAGTGACACTGTAAGGTTTGGAAGCTACAATATTTTTTGGAAAGGATAGAGCAGGTGATTTTTAAAAGAGGATGTGCGACCATAATGGTTCCTTCTTACATCCCCTCCTCTTCAGTCACCCTTACTATTGCACTTGGAGCAGTAGCCGTTAGGTCCAAATATCTTGTTTGATCACTTTACGTACCATTTACATTCCTCTCGACTACTCATTAGAAACCCGAGCTCTAGTGTTCTTGTTGATGGAGCTTCCTGCCCGCTACATCACCTTATGTGACTTTAATGCTCACCACCAGCTTTAGGGAAGCTCAATAAATTATACTCGTGGTGACATTATATTCAACACACTTTTGTATAACCCTGTTTCACTTCTCAACACTGGAGAAATGATACACCTAAGTGAAACACACGGATCACTCTCCGCGATAAACCTTGGCATCTGCTCGGCTTCACTTCAAACTAATTTTTGTTGAAAGACGGAAAGCCCTCCACGATGAGCATTCACTTCCGCATTGTGATAG
Organism: Ixodes ricinus; assembly: GCA_037355805.1. Classification (NCBI taxonomy): domain Eukaryota; kingdom Metazoa; phylum Arthropoda; class Arachnida; order Ixodida; family Ixodidae; genus Ixodes; species Ixodes ricinus. The sequence continues at coordinate 279,366 of JAZHYW010011361.1, read as the reverse complement.
AAACTGTCACACCAACTCCCTGCATACCTACTAGTGCCCCATGTTGGCTAATAGAAAAGGCAAGCTGGCCGAAGTACACTAGTCTTGCTTGCATACCAGGTGATGTATTTCCCAGTTTGCAGTGTAGATGATGCCACGGGTGAACAGACGAAGCTCATCATCACAGCTGCCCCTCAGTTCCAAAATAGCCAGACAGATTTCCCACCCGCCCAAAGCCTTGAGGGAGTGAAGAATGCGCAGAAGCTCGAAAAGCAAAAATAAGGCGTGGAGTTACTTTAAATCGCAATCTAAAAAAACATACAGCTAATATTGTTGAAGAAAGCAAAAGCACGACTAATAAGAATTACTAAAGAAGCAAAAAGAAACCTCTTGGATTAAATTGCTATCGGGTCCATTAACCCAGTAACTAAAGCTGCTCTTGTATGGAACAAGATATACAAAATACGAGGTAGAAACACAAGTTTCGCTTTGTACACACTGAAAGTAAATAGTAGGGAGATATCCGACCTGCAAGAACAGGCAGAGGTATTTGGAGGAACATTTTTGTTTAAAATTTCAAGCCAAAAGAATATTGCACTGCGGAATTTTTGAAATTCGAGGAATCAGTTGAAATAAATGAGATAACACTCTAAAACATACCATAGAGCGTGTTGTAACCGTCTCTTCACCTACACAGAACTTGAGCAAGTTTTTAAGGACAATAAGAAAACACAGCGGTTGGACCCGATGACATTCATTACCTTATGATTTACTGCTTATCTACCAGATCGAAGCATGCACTGTTAAGTTTCTTCAACCGGCTGTGGCTTAGTGGAGGGTTTCCAAGCTCTTGGACGAAAGGTATAGTTATACATATAGCTTATACCAGCGAGGACCCCACAAATCTAAAGAACTATCGTCCCATCGCCTTAACGAGTTGTTTGAGTAGGGTTCTTGAGAGGATGGTTAACAGCAGGTTAATGTGGTTTCTAGAAATTAACAACATAATCTCACCGGCAAAGTGTGGTTTTCGCAAGATTCATTTCACCACAGACCACCTCATACGCTTTGAAACCTGTATACGGATTGCTTTTGCACATAAACAATAATTGGTTACCATTTTCTTCGACCTCGAAAAGGCATACGACATGACATGGCGTCGTGATATCCTGACGACCTAATAAGATATGGAGTTCGGAGAAACAGGATCGTGTTTTCAAAGATTATTTTTAGAGTAGAGCACTTTCTAAGTTCGTAGGGGCGGAAAATCCTTTCGTCAACACTTCCTTGGTACCGTCGAGATGAGGTTCTCCAGTGATGGAGTCTTCAGTAAGAACACTTTTCCTTTGTCAACGTGTCTCGGCTCTCCGAGCAACCTCCGAAAGGCTCTTTTCTGCACTGTGTATACGTTGACTTCACCAGTAAAACGTTGCCCGTGCGCTGTAGTCATACATTTCTAAGAATCTTTGATAGAAAGCTGACCTTCGAACATCATGGATCAGATCTTCGCAACAAGTGCCAAATATAACGAACATCCTAAAACGCTTGGGTGGTACCTCGTGGGGCTCAACTACTACATCACTTCTTTGAATCTACTGGTTATTCATCCGCTCCAAGCTCGATTACCGGAAGCATTGTGTACAATGCTGTGCGAATATCTGTGACTAATAAACTTGATCCAGTGGTTTACGAATGCCTTCTTATTTGCACAGGTGCCTTTCGAACAACCCCTTTTAAAAGCATTTACAACATAGCTAGTGAACTTCCTTTGCTTATATGTCGAAAAAGGCTATTACTTTTGTACGTGATCAGAATGGCCATTCTCTTACAGACTACAATGGTCACAACGATGCCATTGATTCCAGGTTAGTACAATTATTCGGCAACAAACCTTCACTCGTGACTCTATTTGGCATCAGGGTGAGCCATCTGCTGAAAGACCCTGACACACGACTAAATAATGTCATTCCGGCTCCCAGTGAAATCCCAGCATGAGAGAGGTTGCGCCTTTGCTGCTGAAACCGTGACTAAGATATTTTAAACTATCCACTTGTGTTTCAGTCTTTACATGCAGAAGCTCTGGCAATATACAAAGCAGCCAAATATATAAAGGTTTGCTCATGGCGGTACTTAGTCATCTTAAGTGCTTCTAAAAACGTTCTGCAAGCATTAACAAACCAAAGCAGATCCGTCCACCCTCTGGTTGGGAAGATCAAAGTGCTTCTTATACATTACAAACACGTAACAGACACGTCAAGTTTTGATGGGTTCCAGGCGACTTCCAGATACCTGGAAACGAGAAAGCTGAGGATGCTGCTCGAAATGTTCATGAGCTTCTCCTTGTCACATTGACAGTTCCGCTCACATACGTCAAAGAGCTGTTCAATAAACATTTACAGAGAGACGAGAAAGAGGCATTAGAGCCAACAGACTAGCAATGAGCTCAATGCTCTCTGAACAGGCCTGTTATCACTTATCTAAAACCAAGCGAGTGTGCTACATCTCCTCGACACTTTGTTTTAGAAACTCATACTTCTTAACCTAGTTTTTCAAACTGCCATCCAGACTAATCATCATACATGTAAATTTAATAACCTTAAACTGGCGCTTTTCGGCCGTTGCAGCCCTTGCGCCAAGAACTGCTGAAATCATCTATCAATCGTCGAATATTACTTATATATCGAATTGCGGAACGTTAAACAATGTTAAGTCCCAATTGAATTGGTTACTCAGAGTGCCTTCAGACACCAATGTCGTTGGCTTCAACAGATGTGATGCTAGCAAGGTGTTAACCCTTGAAACGGGCTCACCAATTGAAGCCCTAAAAATCAGTACCGACACCGAGGCAGCTGCTTGCTTTTTATCTGCTAAGGTTAGGGAAGGGTTACAGTTTCAGAAGGTGTTAACACGGATAAACGAATCTTACTAACGAATGCAGAAGTCGGATTGTTTCATCAGCTTCTCTTGTCCATGTAAAGTTAACGTGTACAAACGCGCTGTTAAAGAAAGAAGAAAAACAACAACCAATCAAACGTTATTATCTTTTTTGCGTTGTAGTAATTCAAACTCACCAGCAATGTAAAAATCGTGATTTTTTTAAATATCAGGTAAATGAAATTTGTTTTATTTGAATCAGACGTATTGATATAAGGAAGAGCTACATGATTAAAATCCCATCAGCTAAGAATAGTTCTCTCCATAGATGCGCTTCTAAAATGGCTGCCTGATATAAATCTTTATTTGAACATTTCTTGCTTTAATCGAAATAAGTGTCCCTGGAAAGTAGGTAACGATAAAGAAGTGCTAAATAGAAAAATACTTTTGAGGATTTATTTGGCGGAACTTTTTTCATTAGAATTCGCCGCAGTCAATTAAGTGAGATTTCAATCACCGACTTCAATCATTTTAAATCACGATTTAAATCACTGATTTTTATTGTTCATCCTACTCACGATCACGAGTATTGTTTTGAAAACTGCTTGTGGGACTATTTTAGTTCAAGTAAAACCCTTCGCCAAGGAATAAAAATAACTATTATGACTAATATTATTATTCTTAGAAAAACCTATACACAAAGTAAGCGCAAAAAAGATATTGAGAGTAAAAAAGAGAAGAACAGCGTTGATTTTGACGCCCAACCATTCAGACTTTTGTTAGAAAACGTGTGACTTTTGGATGTAAAAAAGTTGTATATTGCGATCTGATAGTCAGATATTTTTCGGGAAATGCATCTGGGCCGGCTTGCTAGAAACAGTATCTCAGCTGAGACTGGGGAAAAGAAATCATTGTTAAAGCCAGCGCACGAGCTGAGCGGGACTCACACGGCGTCTCAAAGCGCTCGCGCGCTTTAGCCTTTACAGTGCTTTCTTTCACCCAGTGTCAGCTGAGACGTATTTCTAGTAAGACAGACCTGGTAAGTTCATTACGTAGCACGCGTTAGTTTTGTTTATTATAATAAACTGCGGTGAACAAAAATTGTATTTGCATTAAACTTGTTATTCCGTCAGTTTGACGAGCTAACGTTTTGATAATCTTAAGATGAGTTCCGTACTTGTTGAAAATAAACGGCCTTCTTCAGCTCAGTTGTCTCTTAACAATGCCAGGAACTGAAATCTTCAGCGTGACCAGTATTAAATTTAGGTCGTTGCTATCAGCGCTATATCAGCGATTAATAGCCTTAGTGGTAAAGCTGCAGGTGATTTCTATGAAATATTATAGTGCACTAAATAAAAAAGGTGCCTGACATTAAGTTATCTTTGGACTTGTGTGAGGAAATAACAACACAGCTTGTATTATTGAGCAATGCAGATTCTCTGCTAGAAGAATTAGTTCCAGTTGCATAAGTGAAGCTGTTTGGTTTGTTTATTAAGCTCAGCTTAATAAACAAACAGCTGATAGCTGGTGCCTACAACAAATTATCGCTGGAAAAAAGTTTACGATTTAGACGCGAGATGAAGTAACGCTCGTTTGATTATCACCAGTTGGTGGTTGTTAAACGAAGCAGGCATACATTGAACACATAAAAGCAAGCTTATTGCACAGGCTACGCAAATAACGGTAAAGTGTTATCGTTTTTCTCCCCAGGTGGATGGGACACTAGGTTCCGCTTGTTTAGTCAAAGTACCTTTTGGTAGGCTTATGATAACAAAATGTATCTGTGGAATGCTGACTGAAAGTAAAGAATACATAAACAATAAACCAAAAAAAAAAAAACAACCTCACACGAGCTGGGAGTGTGGTTGTACTATGAATCCGTTCTTAAAATGCTCTTATTTCAACACCCACTCAATGCCAATGGCTAGAGAGCCCGTACCTGAAAAGGTTTTTTGAAGAAAACGCAAAAAAATAATGAAAATACTGCCCTCATGGCCCGGTTTTCCAAATTTACTACCACTAAAAAATACAGCAAGATGAATTGAAAGAAGAATAAAAATTCAACGTTCATTTTATAGCAAAAGTGGTTTTGCGTTACAATTTACGATGACAATGAGCCCCATCTATCTTTCTATGGTAAACTTGTGCGGCTTGTCACAAATCAACTGATGTGAGAGACGATCCTTATTATTAATTTCACCCGATATTAAATTTCTCACCTCATGGGTCTTGAGAGTCTGCAGGAAAGTTTTGTACGAAATCAAAGGATCGGTTATGACTGTTTTTGGTCCTAGAAACATGCAAAACATGGCCAGTGCAAAACCCGACGCGTGGGTGAGGGGATTCCAGCAGAGAAAAACATCCTCTTCAGTGAAAGCTATAAGAGAGCTGAAATAAAAATAAAAAAATCATAAACTGGTATTCAAAGTTCAAGAATCATCGAAAACAGCCGCTTAAACATCCAGAATCTTTGGCTTTCCCAACTGAAATTTACATTTTAAGCTCTATGTGCAAAATGTTATATATCCTTAGGGTGATCCGGTCGGCATCAGAGAGGACAAGACAGAACAAGACAGAAGGGGGATAGAGCACGCAGAAAAACTATGGAGACCTTGCTCGAAATTGTCATGTGCGCACCAAGGCCCCGTCGTGGTATTTTGCGTCTTTTAATATAAAGGATTTCTTTTAGGATAAATATGCTCATAAAACGCGCAAGTGCAATAATGAGTTAAACAAACATACGAAAAACAGAAACATAGAAATATGGCTCGCAGTTTCGTCTGACCTGCTTAGAGCTTTAGATGTGACGTGCTTAGCAACAGTACTTAAAGTCTCCCACCTGTGGCAGGGGATATCTGTTGTTGTAACCTTGAACTGGAAAGGGGGAGGGGGGGGGTTAGTGGGGTCTTTAAACTAATAACGTGCACATGTCTTCAAATGGTTACACAGCGTGTCTGAGTTTGGAAACTGATTGTAACACGTAAGCCGAACGCTGCGCCAGGAACACGCCCAAATAATTCATTTTGTATCCATGGGTTTTGTTCTCAACATCGCCGCTAGGGGCGTGACGATTGGATCTACTCTCCAAAGGGGTCTCAGACCCCTCGTCGAATTCCGGGGGGGGGGGGGTCTTAGATCCCCAGAGACCCCCCGACTCTAAGCACTGAACAACACTTTACTGTCTATGGGCGCAATGTGTTTGATTTCGAGAGATAATACTTAAAAATACGGTTTCCCCCATGGCTTCACAGAGTTATAAAATATTTGAAGCAGGGTGACATTTACAATTATTATCACTATTTTTAATATTTATATAGGTAATTATAGTTAGCTTCAGACTTAATATACAGTACAGTCAAAGATACTGGCGTCAGCGGGCGGCTTTATCTTTGGTTTCGTTTGCGCGAGAACGCGTTCAAATAATCTGGGAGATCATCCCAATGCTCGCGCCAGCAGCTCTGAAAGCGTTGTGCGCTAAGTATGAAACAGAGTTTAATCTCTATATACCACTACGCAATAGAATAAAATAAGTTAGTGCTCGATCATGTCGAGAAACATATTTAAATATAAGGTTGCTTTACACGAGATATACAATGTACAGGGTTAGCGAGATATTTTGAAACATAACAGTAATTTCTAAAAAGAAGGACGTTAAAAAAATCGTTTGAATATTTTGCACGGAATTTGGTACAGATACTGTTTTTTATTCGTGTTCTTAAACTTCATTTCATAAAACCACCTTTAGCGGCAATGACTGACTCGATGCTGCTTTGATAACTGCTGCCTGCCCTGATCAAGCGGTTTTCGTTGATGGCCATAGCGTTTACGATGACCGCCTTTACTGACTCGGGTGTTCTAGGGTTGCTTGATGTTCTATCTCTCGACGACGCCCGAGAGAGCTAGTAGTCCACATGGACGGGGTCAAGGAGATTGTCAGCCAGTCAATCTTGTGTCGCATTTGCCGATGTGACATGAAGCAGAGTCACTTTGAAAAATGTGTAGCCTCTGCCTCGGCCATCTCTTCTATCCAGTGTTTTACACTACAGTGCCCATAGCCTCGATGTAGGCCTGTGAGTTGACCCTCAAGCCCTGTTGAAAGAAGTGCGGTGGCGCGCCCTGACTCTCGTTGCTCACAACGTCAGGACCATGAGAGATGACGGAAACTTTGCTCGCTTAACCGTAGGGACGACTTTTGTTCAAAATGTCCATCTAGAGGAAATGTCCATCGAGATGAAATGCCCATAGGTTCAAAATGTCCAACAGGTCACGTGAGACGCGTGTCAAAATGATGATTGAGACGAAATGTCCAATCGGGTCGAAGTGTGCACCATGTAAATGTCCATCGAGACGAAATGCCCAATAGGGTCAAAATGTCCACTGAGTCAAAATGTTAATCGGGTCGAAAAGTCAACCAAGTCAAAAATCTCCATTGGGTCCTTTTTTATTTGCATGTTTCGAAAACCCGACAAAATATATTTCTAAACAGGGTTCAACTCGGAACCCAGGAAACAAAATCGATTGAGAGTTACGAAACCACAAAGTGTGCTATAAATAAAGTTGTATTTGAAACTTTATCCATACACACTCACACGTTCTATGCCACCCTTTCCTCGGTGATTGACCAGTTGGCCCAGTGACGAAGCAGTGACGGAGTGTCTTATGACGAATTCCCCTATGTGGTCAATGTCCCTGCTACGAGTTTCCGTTTGTGAATGGTCTTTCAACGAACGGCCCGCCCCGCCTCCTTCGCTCCGCCAGGTATATAGGAGGTTCAGTTTAACGTTTATTGTACTCAGTTGTGTCAGGGGACCTTGTGGTGTGGTGAAGTGTAACGTTGCTTGAGGCAACCTCGTGCTATTTGTTGTGGAGCTCTGTTTTAAAATTTCTGCTACAAACGTCACAATGTGCTGCTGGGTCACTTTCAGCCGAAGCTAGCGCATTAATGCTCCAAATTTCAAAATTAACAAAGGGCGAGAACATTGTTGCCCGTCATTTGGAGCCAGGAAAGTATTCTCAATTTTGTTCTGTCTTAATCTCTGTCTTTACTTATTCTTGAAATTATCTTATCTAAATGACAAAACTTTTACAGTAATTGTGTAGCATTTTTAGTTCTATCAAACCATAGGTAAACAAGTCTTTGGGAGCGGATGCAACTCTATTGTTCTGAGCGCTAATATTATTAAAATTTACTACAACGTAAACCTGGCAGTTTGATCCTAGCTTTTTAGAAGAAAGCACTATATGTTTATTTTGAACGGGCCAACAGAGACCGTGTTTACTGTTAATCTGAGATTTTGTCGCGAGTTCCATATTTGGCGAATTTCTCCATGGAATTTTCTAGATTTAGAGTGGTATGCTGTGTATTCTCTAGCGTGGGGTTAATGATTCGCGGGGCCAGTTGTCCGGGTTTATTTTCAAATTTCTAGATCTGTGAAACTGAACTCAGCGAACGCGCTCTATTTTGTCATTCACATTTTTTTTAAAAATTGCTTTCACTTTTAAAACTTCTAGCAATTTTCTCTGAACATTCGGCGTCTTGTTTCAAACACTTGGCACGTTCTGGCGGAGGTTGAGCGGGCCGTAACGTTTGCTTTATTTTTCGAGTAGAAAAGCTGTTCTCTCCTAAACATCCGGTACAGGAAAATCTGTTTTTAGACAAAATTAAGAAGTTACTCGGATTTGCGTAAGCAGGCAGATTATGACCGTTTGTGGAATAACCCGTGCTTATATATACTACACATATCTATACGAGTCGGTATCAGTACCATTGTTAAAATATGAGTCAACGAGGTAAACTGTCTAAAGGGTCAACATATCGATGTGGGTGAAATGTCCATTCAGGTCCAACGTCCATTGAGACAAAATGTCCATCGAGTAATAATGTCCATCCAGGTCAAAACGTCCATCGAAACGAAACGTCCATAGAGTCAAAATGTCCGTCCAAGTAAAAACGTCAATCGAGACGAAATGTTCATAGAGTCAAAATGTGGACATTTTGACTCGATGGACATATCGTCTCGATGGACATTTTGACCTGGAATCCGTAGGGATCTCATCGGGGCTCGCACAAAGCCACCTGTCATTCCTCCTGTTGACCTTTTTGTCTTAATAAAATTTAGTATTGAAAAAAAAAGAAAGACGTTTACAGTCTCCTGTAATGCCTAATTATAGCGCAGCTCTAGAGGAGGGAAGGGTACTGAGTGGCAGTCTTGGATAAGTTACTTTTAAAAAGTAATTCGTTACAGTTGCAGTTACTTTCAGAAAAACGTAGCGAAGTTACCGTTACAGTTACTGCAACAAAGGGCAACTCGTTACAGTTACAGTTACTTTTAAAAAGTAACGACGTTACTTTTCGGTTACTTTTCTATAACACAAAAAATTAGGAAAAAACGCCCCTCACAAAGTTTTATTGCATAAAATGAAAAAAGTACGCTTTTACTTCATATTGTAACTTCGCAGCAGCTGCTTCTCGAAATTAGTGTTTGAAAGTTTCCACGCCAGAGTAGTGGCGCAAATCAAAATGCGAAACATGCGCAGTGCCCTCCGCGTGTATTGTTGTTTCACGGTTGATTCACCCGATTAAAAAGCGTTTGCACGAAACAAAGCCCACAACATAGATAGTGCTTCAAAACACTAAGATGTAAGTGTTCAGTCCCAAAGTACAAGCGCGTGCGCAAAGATAATTAGGATTTTTTAAATCAAATCTGCACGTGGCTATATTCGGGTCGTGACTCGCGACAAAGAACGTATTCACAAGTTTGTGCAAGGTCAATTTGACACTCGAAATGTCGGAACAGACGATTTGGAAAGTGCAAGATGTAGCTAAATAGTACTCGTTCAGTGATATATTATTCATAAAAAGCTGAAAGTAACGACAAAAGTAACGTCGTTACTTTCATCGTTACCTCAGAAAAAAGTAACTGTTAAAGTATCAAGTTACATTTTTAAAAAGTAACTCCTTACAGTTACAAGTTACCAAAAAAGTAAAGAAGTTACAGTAACGCGTTACTAGTAACGCGTTACTACCCAAGACTGCTGAGTGGAGAAGGTGGAAAGTCCCTCCTACTAACATGGATGTGGATCGACGTGTGCTTAACGCAAGTTGCAGAAAATGCACATCTTCGGTGAGGGCATGGCGTGTAAATTTGGCGGGAATTTAGCGGGGCAAATTTTTCCCTTAACCTTAGCGGGGAATTTTTTCACACTAGATATAGCGGGAAATTTTTTCCAACAAATTAAGCTGGGAATTTATTTCCGCTAAATTTAGCGGGGAAATTTTTTACGCTAGATTTAACGGAGAAATGTTTTTCGCCAAATGTTGCGGGGAAATGTTCTCCGCTAAATTTGGCGGGGAAATATTTTCCGCTAAATTTAACGGGGAGACTTTTTCCGCTAAATTTAGTGTGGAAGTTTTTTCCGCTGAAATCTAGCGGGGGATTTAGCGTCATCGTCATCGTCAGTGATGACGTCATCAGTGACGTCACGTGTGACGTCATCAGGGACGATGGCAATGACGATGACGTCATCGTCATCGTCATCGCGCGGTTACGCCGTCAGTGACGCCGACGGCGACGGCGACGCCGCTCAAGCCGGAAACGGGCACCTAAAAGGTGCACTCCAAAAACAAAACAAAAAACAAAAAAAACACGCCCGATTTCTTAGCAGGCTTGAGCTGGTCAGCAAGCATTTGGACTGGATAACACGGTTTTCCGGTGTTTTTGGGGACAAAAACTGCCCCTTTTTCTATCGTACGACCGTATCTAAGGCGCTCAATGACCATAAGCCCGATACTGTAGTCGGTCACATAGAGCTGCTTGGTAATGGCGTTCATTGACTTGCTGGTGTCGTCGTTCAAAATGTCCTGCACCTACCTGTTCTACAAACTCAGCCGTCCTTACGTCGTCTGACCGCTTCGAATGTATTTTTGTCGAATGGCCCTAAGTAAAACGCCCCCGTCAGAATCCGAAAGCTGTTTTCAGATCTTGAAAACGAAGAACCTTGACGCTTTCAAGAAGGTCGCCATATCCAAATCGTTATGGTTGGCGGCGAATGCCACCATGTTCGCATGCCTTTCCATTCTTTCTGTCAGACCGCATGCTGCCGTTTTTAAATTAATACACTAGATAGATGAACATAGATGCAGTCGAAGGAAGTGAAGCATCTAGAAAGATATGTAGTAAGAGTATGAAAAGTTATGCACCTTGAATTTCTGTTCTCAAATCCTTCGCGCACCCTGTGACTTTCGTGTTTCCCAAGACTTGAAAAACTACATATTCTTAATTTCCTTGCTTCCGTGCATAGATAGAGAAACAAACATAAAATGCTGCTGGGTGTGACATAATGTAACTTGTGTCTTCTGAAAATGGGTGAGTTTCCAACACTTTGATCAGCGCGTACCTGAATGTATGAAACCCGGCACAGTACGCCTTATGCGTTATTTCCACGCCCTTCGGGGGACCCACTGATCCTGACGTATACATTATTGCGACAAGTTCTTCCTCGTTGTTAGCAGGTGCATGGGGCGTGAATGAGGCGTCGGAAAGTTCTTGAAACTGGAGAACGTTGACAAAACCGGGCGCATTTCCCACGGAGAACAATGCCTGCGAATCAAATGATTTTTTCTTCTATTAGTTGTGTTGGTTGCACGGTGGAAGAAAATAATAGATGCATGTGGGGCTGACTGCAATAGAGATGTAAAACGTTAAAATATTATCTCGCTTTCTAAATGAAAAAGAATTAAACTTTCTGAAGGTATACGAAAAACAGATGAGCATACTAAGGCTTTTTTAAATTTATGCCCATAACTGGTGTTTTGTCCAATCTACGCCCCCTAGAATAATGGAAGTCCGGGCAGTGGCATTTTGACGTCATCACAGTGAGTTCATGCGTAGTCTCAGACTGGTCTCGAGTGCTGCGTCATGTTCATCTGGGCCTTGTGTCCAGTTAACGCGTGGAGGAACGTGTCGGGCCAAGGCCCCCAATGGTTGAGTTGACACCATCCGAGTATGATGACGTTACGGAGGGTAGAAGTCTGTTTACAGGCTTTGATCATTTTAGGTGGTGTTAGTCCCGTACGGCTGTTGCCGTCAACTCCTTGATTGGTTCTCTTATTAAAGGACAGTTAGAAACACATATCCCTTTATCTTAAAAAAGCAACAAACATTAACACTAATTACCTGACAGGGACACTGACATTCCCCAATTCTTTTCAATATTTTTGCCAGGCGATTTAATAGAAAGTCAGACAATTACTCAATCAATATTTTTCTGCAGAGTCAGATGCATGTTAGATGAAGTAAAAAACAACAAAAAAGAAACCTCAACCGCTCGAAACCAAAAACCGAAACACGAGCACGGAAGCTCATGGTCGGAAGTCACGTGGCTACACCCGACCGCATTTCGTTTTCTCCGCTTCTCCTGCGTGTGACGCGGACGACGACAAAGTTGCGTTTACTGTTTATCGTGCGACTGTTTCTCACTTCTATCCATTCCGCTCGATGTTATGCGCCTAAAGATCGACTGGGCGGTACCACGAACGACAGTTCCGAAGTAGCGGCCCCACATCCGTCGCGACGTTGGTCCGTCGTGTGCCGCCATCGTGTCGTCCAGCCCGTGGTACGTCGCCTATTGAGAATGACGTGTACATGTACTTTCTGTGATCTGTGCAACATTTCTTTTTCGGTCAACGTGTTTGTAGCATTTTGGAGGCCACAAATATGGAGTTCATATTCTTTTTAATATTGAATGTTGGCCTTAGACGACCTACGACTTTGAATATATTTAGTACACAAAGTTTGAACGCCACGTGACCATAGAAAAGGGAGTTTAGCGCGACTAAAACCGGCCAGTTTTCGACCGGCTGTTTTTGGCGAAAAAATAAACAGCGAATTTTGAGCTGCAATGTGTTTTGTGTATTGTGGCTTTTATACGCCATGTTTAAATAAAAACCTCGGTGAACATAAATATCTTGCCAGTGTCCCCAAAACAGGTGGGAACGCGGTGGCAAACGATCTCTTTTCTGATGTAACTGAAGAAACACCCTAAATATTGTATTTTATTCGAGGGAATAATATAATAAGCTAATAAGCTTTTATAGCCTGACCAAAGCTCGATCTGATAAATAAATAATAATTTCTCACCTTAATGTTTGATGGCATTGCCACCTTGGCAGCATTTGGTGCGCTTTCTTGATCAGTTAGTAGGAAAGTGCACTGGGAGTCTTCAATCGTGTACAGCAATTCCCCTGTAAGAGTGATGTCCCAAAATGTCCTCTTTTTTAAAATGCTGCTTTTAGAATTCTCTATTGAGATGAAGGCGTTGAGGGCACTCACTTGCCACGAATGTCGTCTTTGCCATGACAAGCGTGCCGCCCGCAAACACAACCCCAAAGGCTGCTGCTAAAGTTTCAGCCGCGTTGCCAATATGCGCGCACACATTGGAGCCAGGCTTTACACCGTGTTGTTGATAACCAACAGCATATTTACGTATCTTTTCTAAGAGCTGGGAGCCGGTCAAGCTTTGATGGGTGTCAATCTAGAAGAAAAGAAAGAGGAAGTGTTTTGAGAAAAAAGGGGCTTTCGACTGGTCTCATGGTGCTAAAGCAAAACTATTTTCCGAACTTCGCCATAGTTTTGTGCAACATGTTCCGCTCCGTGCATGCCGTTATGGTGCCACAGTTTCTCACGCCATCAGCGCCTCCCTTGGTTGGTTTAAGAACTAGTGGTATGTTCCCATGCGAAAGCGGCGGCCTATGGGAGAGCGGCACTGGCCATGCGGCGCACTTTTGCGACTTAACAGAATAAATGACACTGTAATATGCAGGGTGTCTTTTTAGCTGCGTCAAGTTTTGGAAAAAAGAAAGTTGTATTAAGACACTTCTAATTTTTGATTCGCTTACCCGACTCGGCGACCACTAAAAACAAGACTATTTCTGCAATTAGGTGGCTAATTAACGGAGCTATTTAAATAAATGTAATTAATGACTTTATAGGGTTTATTGCAGTTCCGAAAGTGATGTTCCACCTCCATACTGTGTGCTCCAACCGCTAGCTGTAATAAACATGTCAGAATTCAGACGGCACCGGCGAAAATATTTTAGTTCCGCAGGCTTCCTCAAACCAAAAGTGAGTGAGTGAAAGCGTTTAATTGAGGCCATGAACAGTGGAGAGGGGGAGGGGAGAGCTCCGGTGGCCACGCGGCCTGAAAGCAGACACACGATGGTGGGCTCACGTGCAGACGTCGAGTCTGGCATCGAAGTTGAGGTCAGTTAGGAGGTCCAGGAAGTCCAGTTGTTTGTCTGGAGGGCCGCGGGGTGTGTCCAGTCGTCCAGGGTGTTTGTGTCTGGAAGAACGTGTTTCCTTCCGATGTCTTGATAGTGGGGACATCTCCAGAGGAAGTGTGGGCTGTCCACTTTTTCGTGAAGTGTGCATCTAGTGCATTCGCCAGTTTTGCGGCCCTTGCCCCACTTGGCTAAGCGGGCTGGGGTGCAGAGGACGTCGACCTTGATATGAGTAGAACGAGCTTACGCCGACCGAGGCCCGAGGCCTGGGGGAAGGGGGAGGGCGTTGGGGTGGAAGCAGTTCCCACAACTTGAGTTTGCAGTCGTCCTGAATCCGGAGGCGTTCCTCCTCCGGCTCGTAGTCTTGAGGGGTCCTGGGACGTATCCTGCTAATTGCAGGAAGCCGTCTATCGTGGTATCTTGATTGGAGTGGAAAATCAACCATCTGGGCACGGAGGGTAGGGATGAGGGCGCGTGGCAGATCGTGAGCTTCTTCGTTTCCCTTGATGCGGGCGTGGCCGGGGATCCAAAGGTATTTCGTTTCTATGCCCTGCTGAAAAGGCTCGAAATGAGTCTCTTGATGCACTTCGCCTTGCGGCTCGTGCTGTGGGCTTTCTTGCCCTCTGTTAGTGCATCCTGGGTGTCTTCGAAGACCCGCAGTTCGCAAAGGCGAATGTCGGTATGTTCGTGAATAAGGGTCTCGGGTGCCAGGGGGACATCTTCAAGTTACCTACCCTCGATAGTGGTCCTGGATGGCGCTTACGGGACGTGGAAATGGACAGCTCTGCGACAAAGACCGCCGGGGAGCACAGAAGCCCCGCAGAACCGTCGTCCGCTGCAGCGTCCGTGTAGGCGACCAGACTGGTGTGCAGCGCGTCCTTCCAGGTTCCGACCATCTTCTCGTGGGCTGTGGTGAGCTTAGCGAGGTTTCGCAAATTTCTCTTGCGAAAAAGGGGTCTGATGTTTGTGATGTCTGCCAGGTCTCCCCAGTGTGGGAGGTCCAGCTGCAGCGTCGGCAAGTCAAGGTTGGGGTCGGGGAGCAGCATGAGGATGTCCCCACCTTGTAGAGAATGCTGCAGACGTTCATGGTGGACCAGTTTCCTAGCCGAGACTTATGCCTTGCAGGGAGGTCATTTGGGCTTGCTCCCGAAGCTTTCCGATCTGGGTGAACTTTGGGAGACCGGTGAACACTCTCATGGCCTGATGGTTGTCGGTTTCAAGCTTGCGCCAATATGTTTTGGTTAGCTGGTAGTGACCCGCTTCGTAGCAGACGAGGGACACGACCAGACTAACGGGTGTTTCAGAAAACACCCGTTAGTTACTAAAGCTTTCTTGATTTTTGTACGTCCCCTAACACTAAATGATTTATTTCTTGCGTATTTAAACTTTAGTTTTGTAACGCGTATCAGGACACTATTGATTACTTTAGAAGTACCACTAAAGTAAAGATGCACGATGTCACCGGTATTTATGTGACTAGTCAATAGACGAGGAGTTACGTTCTTAGTGCAGCGCGGCATTATGTAGTGATCGACCTCGCATGTTTCCTCATCAATGTCACGTAGGGACGCGCAGGAAACAATTATTCTTAACATTGTGGCATTTATATTGGTGCAACGCACAAGGTACATATTGAAAAATCCGCTCATTTCACAATAATCGGAAGTGTAATAAAGACCAGATGAAATCAAAAAGTCTTGCATCACCAAGACAACAGGAGAGTTCGATCCTTGTATCCCCACAATTATACGCTTCCTAATCACACTGCACTGAATATATATACGTAAAGCCGTACTCACAAGAATTATCTTGGTCGAAAATTTCTTCAATCGCTGCTCTATAAATTGGGAAGCGTCGCTGTTTCCAATGTCGAAATCCGGGAGGGATGAGTGTATGACTCGGTTCATAATCCTTGCGGTCATGTTTTTTTGCGTGGTTGTTTCTAAAAGTGTAAAAATGACATATAAATACACACTTTTTCAAAAAACAAAATGAAAAACATGACTAAGAGTATAACATTATTGACTCTTTGTTTCATTAAGACGCGAAAGCAGTGATTTTAGAGGAGCTCTCTTTAAATTCTTACTTTGTCGGAAAGTCGTAATCACCAAGGTCATAATTGTTAAATCACGAAATTGCCATTCCTGGTTTTTAAAGGTATGTCAATTTATGCGCACCAAAATTTCAACACAATGAGAAATGCCAGTTAAGGAGTGGTGTTCTTCTAAGAGAATGTCGATTTTTACCGACTTATACGAAAGAGCTCAGACGAACGTACCCCACCCTGGCTCTAAGCACCGTCTTCACCAGTGTGAAACACACCGCTGTACTAACCGTGCCCGTCATAAATTGGGCGCATCTGTTCTATCCGGGCACAGATGCGCAGCGTTCATATGTTGGAGCTTCGCGCACGGCGATAGTTACATCATCACGAACAGTTAGGGATGTACTTAAAATAGAACGCGCGAGTGCTTTAACGATAATCCTAATGCGGACAGTATATGACGTGGAATGTTTTGTGTGCTTATTTCACTTATTTTTTTACTTAATTTCACTTCTGTACGGGTCTTTTTTATCTGTCTAGTCTCAGGTGGGGGCCATAGCGGCAGACTAAAGAGCACTTTCAGGGTGATTTACAACAAAACCTTGGCCCAAAACACCATCTGTATAACGAGGCAAACAAGGCCATCTCGGGGTTTACACCGAACTTGTTGCTTCCAATACCACGATCACCCTAAATTTGATTCTTTGGTTACCAACAGAGGATCGAATCACTTGCATCTAATTATTGGTTCCCAGCCAATCCGGTGGCGGTATCATCCGGTAAAATTCCGTAGAACAAAGTCAGTTAGGCCCTGCGATTTTTAAGTTGTCTGTGACTAGGATTAGGTTACGTGTGCGTCTGCGTGGCTAAACAGGACGCAGACAACAACTGTCTAGGCAATCCGAGTCCTGGGACACTCTCGGCAAATGGCCAGGTCGGAATAACGTTTCTACGTGTTTTTATACGTCCACGTCTCTCCGTGGAGTGCAGTGACGGCACTGGTTGCGCTCTGCGGGAAAAAGAGACGCTAGAGTATTTTATTTTCATCCGACTGAGTAAGCAACGCATTGCATTGCTCATTGCAGTTATAATTATCGACCTTGGGCTGTGGAAGACAAAGCAAATAACTGGGAGCGCAGAATAGACATCCCAAAAAACGTCCGTACCCACAACGATTTTACTGGCCTCCACTAGGTAGGATTCGACGAGATCTAATTTCTTTTCTCATCGACCGTACCCTGTCACGGAATGTTCTTAAACGTTTTGAACAAGGACTTGTTTTGCGTAAACTGATAGAGAGGTTGTGGTGCTGGATAATCGTAAGTAAATTTCCATGAATACGAGAAAACCTGAATTATTTCATGAAGATTATGAACTATTGTACGAAGATCATTATATGCTGCACCTATGGCTTTTCAAGTGACCGGAAATATTGTTAATTCGCTAAATTTGTGAACGTCGTGGTGCCTTCCACGCCACGCAGCAACGCTGTCTCAATCCGCGTTGTTAGCACGCCGAGCACGGACGCAGACATGATGCTCCACAGGAGGAAGTTGCACAAGGGCCCTTGAGATTGACGAGGTGCCCAACTTGGCCCGACGCCAAAGTATTTGTAGAACCCGATCACCGGCTTGCCTGCTTCGCCGGCATCGCTCTTCATCGTTTCTTTCGTTCGCTGGCTCGCTCCCTCATTACGTCTGGTTGGTTTTCCTATTTTCTTGATGACTTTCTTCTCTACTAAGAGAACGTAGCGGTGTTAGAAACGTGCTTTCATGGAAGAAACATTTGCGCTATATTTCGATCGTCGGTGTCCATCGCGCGTTTGCGTATGCGAACATTAATATAGTCAAACGTTCTTTCATGAGCATTTTAACGCCTTTACGGGTGACACTTTGCAGAGATTTTGACCTCGTCTCTTATCGTCGCCGCTACGGAAATGCCCTTCTCTCCGCGCTTTGTGCGAGGCCAGGGAAGTCTGGTTTTTCCCCATGGGCCGCTATGGCATAACGCCGGCAACGACGCAACGACAGGAGTGTCTTTCGTGTCGTCTGCTTGAAAGACTTGTTTTCAAGCGTTCCTTGCCTTAACCAAAATCAAACTTTGGCGGTATCCAGTTTCTACGCGTTATGTTGGATGGTTTTAGAACCTTCCACCGCGCTTACCCACTTCACGGATCAGCGAGCACTGGTGTCGTCCGTCAGTGGTATCTCTGACTCAAACCACAACGGCTATTAGAATGAACCACGTCGCACATCCTTCCCCAGTTACGTGATGGGACCGTTCCACCCGCCTTGCGCGACCGTGCTTCAGCTACCGCTTTCGCTTCTTTACACATTGTAGGCGAAAAATACGTATTTTTTGGCATAAAACAATAAACTAAGTCGAGTTTTGAGTTTAATGCACTTCTTGTGCTGCCGCGCTAGATACAAAAAAAAAAGAATCCTTTTTCGCTTTTTTCCAAACTGTTTGTGCTTACCCACCGAGACATGGACCACCCCACTTTTTTATGAATTTGAGGCGGCAGGAGGGTGGGCGATGATTCGGAATATTACGTAATCACATGCCTCTTTTTTCAGGTTGTTTTGCTTATTACTTATTAAAGTGCATACTTAATTTTATTCTTACGAACTAGAACATTACACCTCGTTTGCACTAGCGGAAGAGTCCCTTGTCGCCAACCGAATTCGCTCACCAGCAAAAAAAAAAAAAAAGCGGGCGATTTGTTGCCTTTTGTTATTGCTGCTCGTCTCCGGTCTTGCCCGGATCCGAGGAAATCTCACGCTGCAGCCTTACAGCGTTTCGGAACTCTACAAACCATCAAACGTCTGCTTTTACCTTGAAGCACTTGGGAGAGCCGATTGCTCTAATCTACGGAGCAAACTTATTAAATGACGAGGCTGAGAGTGTGTTCAGACCTAAAAATGCAGTCTCCGCTCTCGAACTGACCACGACGTATCGTCGTGCTCTAGTGTCTGAGCGCGGACTGATTCTAAGGTCTCGACGTACTACCCGCGGTGGAGGACACGGTACTTCCGCCTCGCAAGTGTAGTTCCTCGGTTTTGCTGGCTCGTATACCTGCTTCAATACCTTCGAAGTACGGGTGCTGAACGCCGGTGCAAAGAAGTACAGGTACGGTGTTCTAGAAAGCGCTCTGCGTCGCCGGAGCAAAAATAACAGGTGTGCATGTGCGAAAACAACCTCTAACCGTGACCTGGTTAAAAAAAAAAATCTCTCGCAGGCTTTTTTTTTTATTTACGCATAAAAGTAATACACATGTACCCTCTTATTTTTTTTTTTTGCGAAACGTGTTTAGTACAAGGAAAGTGCAGTGCCTGTTTATGGCCGACCACGACTTTATAAAACATGAAATGCTTTAAACATGCTACTCCAATCCTAAAATATTGTCTGTCCGTCCGTCCGCGCCTTTCCCGCTAAATTTAGTAGATTTTATGCAGTGTTGTAGTCGTTAGTGAAACAAATAAAGAAATACGTTACTCGTTACTTGCAAATAAAAGGAACGCTTTACATTCCTACGTTACATCGAAGTAAAAGTAAGGTTTTCCCGTTACCGTTAAAAGTATCGCAAGTTAGTTTCGAGGTACTTTATTTAATTATGAATGAACACATTTTACTTTTTTGACGTTATAGGTAGACGTAAGTGCCATATTTCAAGGGAGATTATGTCCATCAAGAAACTAAACATAATTAACTTATCTTTTTTATGGTTCCATCTAAATACTCACGAGAAAAAAAAACGCAAAACGAGCGCACAAAAAAACTACAACATCAGTTGGCGCCCAGAAACATTTAAGTGTAATTGTTTTAAGACTTCGGAAGAATACGGAACGAGTAACGGAACTGCGTTCCTCGCTACTCGAAATGAGTAACATAAGTACGTTATCCGTTATTGTTTTTAATATGTAACGGGTACGTTACAACGTTGCTGGAAAAAGTAACGGGTTACCTCCAAAACTGGCTTCATGACACCAATTAACGTCACGTGACAGGACGTCACGTGATCTATACACCCATTTATCTTAGATTCGAGAAGCGCCAAAAAACAGCAACAAGAATTGGACGCAATGATGCGCTACTGTCAACCGAATGTTTATTCGGTAAGGACGAACATATTACAGAACTTGCAGAATTTGCCGATTTCGTTTCAATTACCGTAGATAACAGATAGAGTGTTGATTGTTTATTCCTGGACTTCCGCAAAGCTTTTCACACCGTTCCCCATCATCTATTGTTAAACAAAGTTGTATCTCTGGGCATCAACGACAACATCATCAACTGGATTGCTGACCACCTTTCTCGATCGCGAGCAAACTGTGGTACTTAATGGTAAAAATATTTTCACCAGT
Organism: Ixodes ricinus; assembly: GCA_037355805.1. Classification (NCBI taxonomy): domain Eukaryota; kingdom Metazoa; phylum Arthropoda; class Arachnida; order Ixodida; family Ixodidae; genus Ixodes; species Ixodes ricinus. Next base: position 258,827 of record JAZHYW010011361.1, on the reverse strand, counting down.
GATTGTGACCTTCGGAGTACTGTAAGCAAGTGTGGTAGGGCACTTGCTATTTCTTATATTCATTAGCAGTATTTGTGAAAACATACCGTCTCATATTAAGTAATTTGCGGACGACTGCATTGTATATATAGAATTATTGAAAATGGCGTGGATGCCAGTGTGCTTCAAAACGATTTAAATGTGCTCGGAGACTGGTGTGACCGTTGGAAAAAGAGCTTAAATATCGCCAAGTGTAAAACACGTCTTTTTTTCGCTGTACGTACATCTTCCCCGACCGAATATAAACTGAAAAATGTGATAGTTGACCATGTAGAAAATTATAAGTACCTGGGAGTTTATCTGTCATCCAATTTGAAGTGGAATGATCACGTGAATAGCACATTTGCCAATTCTAGTAAAATGTTGTATTTCATTCTGCAGTAATTTTAAAAACGCATCTCGCATGTGTAAAACAAACCTATTTTTTTTTAATTCGACCAATTTTAGTACATGCTCGTGACATCTGGGACCCGCCACAAAGTTACCGTGAACAAAAGCTGGAGCAGGTTCAAAACCAGGCATTACGGTTCGTTACAGGTGACTACAGCTCTTATACACCTTGTACAAAATTAGAAAAAAAAGTTTAGATTGGGATTAACTCAAACAGCGAAGAAAGTGATTGAGATTGAAATTCTGTCACAGCATATATTACGGACGGGCAGGTATTGAAAGAAGCCTTTACATTTTGAGACCACACTATGCGTCTGCAAGACGGCATCATTCTAAAAAAAGCCGAGGAATTTCGTTACAATACTGACTGCTTTTCATTTTTATTTTTTTGCTCAAACCATTAGAGAGTGGAATACACATATGGAAGATATCGTATCTATTACTGATAATGATAATTTTTATGATAAACTGGAAATCTTTATTCGCGATTAAAAATCTTTTATTGTTGTTTCCGTTTATCTACTATATGAATATGTATTGTTATTGCATAATATTTCCTGTACCCCTCTGCATAATGCCCAACGGCGCTGCAGGTATTCATGTAAATTAGTAAATATATACGGAGTGAAAGTTCGTCTGCTCCTTGCGCCCCTCTTGCGTTTGTTTACGCGCCAAATGCGCCCACGTGCTTTTGTTTACCCCTACCTCAGCCAATGAGGACACGAGCTCGGCTGCGTCGTCATCCCGCGTTCCCGGCGTGTTCGCAGTGTTTCTTTCTGATTGGCGTGCCCCTCCCATCGTTCCAGATGCTCAAAAGACGCCGCATTTTGGCACACTTGCTTGACCTATCCAGTAATCGCCTTCTGCGCCCTGTCATCTGGGCTGTGGAAGACGTTCGGAGCGTGCGCGGTGCTTCCCTTCCACGAAGACGAACGAGACGTCGCGCATGCGTCCACAGCGCAGTGACTCGGCAGTTTTCGCCCGTGTGATGAGCGTTCGAAATGTCTATATACTCCCGAGCGAGCCATTCGGTCACAATAAAAGTTCTCGGGAAATGAATTCAAATCCCTTATCTGATAAAAAGATTTAAAATGTGAAGATACATGCTTCATCGCCCTTCACCCGGACATTAAAAGCCTCCAAGATGTCTCTTTCTTCTTTTCTTTTACACATTCCCAAAATTGGCGTTTTACCGAGTGCGCTTCATTATTTCCCTTTGGAATCATCTGGATACTTTTGGCGGTGCTGTGAACCCATCAGGAATTAAAAACACGACCGGTAATCTCTTGAAAGATTGTCGGACAATTTATAAATTTACTGCAGAACCGCCAGTTTTTTTTTTTTGGATGCCTTCCGATTCACTTTTTCTTTTTTTTTTCAAGTTTGACGCGTGGCTTTCGGTGATTTCCACAATAATAGTAAAAATAATATTAATATTACTATTAATAATAATAATAATAATAATATTGTTAATAATGATAATGATGATGATGATGATGATGACATGTTTATTTCCTTTTTGCACCCAGACAAAAAAGAAGGCCGGGAAAAAATGCTCCTTACAAGCAGCTTGAGGAGGCTCGGCCTCTTTAACACAGTTCGGCAAAAAGCAATGGAAAAATATTTTTACAGAATGTGTCGCTCATACGTTATTAGTAAACATTGGAATCCTGTACAAACCGCGAAGTTCCAAATATCAAGTTACATAACTTATACTTCGGTAGCCTGGTGGTAATCTCAAGGTTTCTATTCTCGAATTCATTATGAAGTGGTGGTAGCGTATACCTTAAAAAGGTAAGCGTTAATTGGTGCGTGGTGTTTTGTCACAACAACTCCCATCATATCCTGTTCCATAAGACGGAATTGTTTTTCTCCAAACCTGACATCACAGAGAGTGAAATGTTCTTATTTTGTTTCACTAGCCCTACTGTATAAACACATCAAGCGGTGGTTGTACAGATCATTGATTGAAACTATTTCGCGTCTCGTTGTAGCCTAAGTTCCAGCCGAAGCATGCAAAAAAAGAAAGTTTGCCCTCTGGATAACGCGCCTTTTGCCGGTGGCTGACTTGTTTGCGGAAGCTTGATCCAGCAACGTGTTGACAGGATGTTCCTAGTGCGACCAGCATCAAAAAGGTTGCCGCCCCTCTCTTCAACAGTTTTGAATGCGCGGAATCAAAGAGAAGCACACCTTTTCTAGATTTTCGCGCATATTGCCAGCGAGAATGATTTTCTTTAAACTGAAGTATACATCTAGAAGCTGTATGCTCCTGTTTTTCATTTCCTCATGCGTGAGAATCAATTAACCCATTGGCATTGTTCGAGAACCCTTCTATCGCATATTTTATTTATTTTTAATTTGCACCCATGGGCGGAATCGCAAACATCAGAAAATCAGAAAATCGTCCACAGTCTTCTAGATTAGGGGCGGCCAGGCTGACCCGGCCTAAGAGCCGCAAAGAAAACCACGGAACTTCAGAGAGCCGCGGATCGGGGGGGGGGGGGGGGGGCGAACTGTTTAGAGGAAAGAACGAAACTCGAACTACTTTCAATCTATCTCAGTCAAAAGCAGTCCAACTCTACGTAAGGTAGCAGTAGCACTAGACCACCAAACCGCAACCTGTCTTTCGATTTAAAACGCATTCCATTTCTCTTTTTGGGGAAGTGCTCGTGTGACCGGGAGAGAGGCAGGGTAGGATGGCGAGGGAGAGGGAGCCGCGAGCCGCACTTCAACACGCGAAGAGCCGCAGCTTGGCCACCCCTGTTCTAGATATTAAAGCCCCTCGTTTCCACTAGCACCTTGCTTATACCTCTTTCACACTTTGCCAAAAAATATCACACAAGGTTGGGGCAACTCGGAACACAATACGTAACCCAGATCCCTCGTTTCTGTACATGTTAAATTTTATTAAAGGAAACCACCTTTGATTCAAGGAACGTGGCAAGCAGTTCGCAGAAAGATGCTGGCTGCACTTGGTCCACTCGAATTATGAACGCAGCTTCTCTTAAGTTTTCAACGCATTTTTTAGCAGCGGGAAGCCGTTGTTCGTGTTGAATGGAGTAGAAAAGATCTACATCAATGGAAATGGCAGAACTATAACCCTTATTTATTCAGATTTTAACTCATTTTTAAAACAATGACCAATTTCCATTTTATGCAGTGGAACTGCCGTGGCCTAGTGAGAAATATTGATGATGTAAATTATTTTATGGACGAGCTGAGACCCATTGCACTCAGCCTGCAAGAAACACATTTAAATAACACTCATACACAGATTTTACGTCAGCGCCAAGTTTTTAGGCAAGATAGACTCTTCCCTAATATGTCGGGAGGAGTGGCACTAGTGGTGCAGAGTGGTGTTGCTTGCTCGGATGTCCCCCTTTGTACGCATTTAAAGGCTGTAGCTGTACGCCTTTTCTTTGACCGTTTGATTATGGTAGTTTCTCGTTGTCTGCCACCTAATTATCCACTGCATATCGGCGAACTTGAGTCACTTGTAAAACAACTACCTCAACCTTTTTTAAATTTTAGGCGATATTAATGCCCACCATCCTTTTTGGGGTAGTGCTCGCCAGGATTCACGTAGAGGCGTCATAGAGCGTTTTTTATTATCATCGGCCTTGTGCCTTTTTAATGGGAGGAAACCCACATTTTTTAGTGCAGCACATCAATCATTTACATCTATCAACCTTTCTGTTGCATGACCAGTTTTACTTTCATGCTTTTCGTGGAAGTTTTTAAATAACCCCATTGGAAGTGATCAGTTCACTATTGTTCTAGAAAGCACGATGCCCATTCCTTCTATTCCGACACGACTTCCAAAGTGGAAATTGGAAAACGCTGATTGGTCTCTTTTTTGTTTAGAGGCTTTTATTTATTTGTCTGTTCTCGTAAACATGAGCCCTGAAGATGCCACGCTGTACGTTACTGAAGCGATTATAGATGCCGCATCACGCAGTATTCTCCAGACCTCAGGACGACTCCCCAAGAAGTGAAAGCCATGGTGGAACAATGACTGAACCACAACACGGAAGTCACAAAACAAGGTGTGGTGCATCTTTAGACGATATCACACTCCACGGAATCTGCTTGAATTCAAGAAAAGAAGAGCCAACCCTCGCTGGGCGCGAAGGCAAGCTTAAGAGGGCGCAGTACCTCTATTTATTCGTCCGTTTCAGACACCAGATGGCGCGCGGCTCGCGACGTGGTTGAACGCGCGAATTCTAGATGGCGCCAGTATCGAAGTGTGAAAAGGCCCGCGTTAGCCGCTGCGTGAAATAGATCCCCGAAACGTGTCGTGTGACGCTGTTCTCCGGCGGAGGAAGTTTCTCCCTCCCTCGCGCGGGCTTGGTATGTCTCTTGTCAGTCAGCTCAGTGTGGCCGAGTCCGGCCTCTGCGCTGTGTGGTGCAGTGCGTGGCGCTCGTTTCTGTTCGGAGGTGGGAATAGAAATGTCGGTCCCCTTTTTTACGACGCTCATTTTTATAGCTTGGGTTTTTATTTCAAGTGACGTACAGTACCGCCTTTTCGAAATCGTATACTTTGCGGTGAGCGATTGAGAGTCATGTTAGCATTTTATTTTGTTTAGCACTACACGTTGAATGAAAACCTTGGGCGGCGATGTAAACACGTGTTGCTCCCCAAATTGTGTCCAAGGTGCGCAGTGACAAACGGAAATAATATTGAAGGCGTGCGACCGTCGGTTGGTAATTGCGTGCGTTAGATTCACTTATTCAGTCTAACCATTTTTGCCAATGTCTTATTTGTTTCGACAAATGACATGGTCGAGTCTATTGATAACCTTAGGTAGACTGCACCCCTACGGAGTGTGCGGGCTTCAGATAAATTTGCTTCGTTTGTTTGAATTAATAACTGTTTTCTCTTTTCCGTACTCGATGCTATGCAAAAATCGCTGAGATGTTGTAGTATCGTCTGTGGATCGTCAGGAAGATCAGGTGAAATTATCGGTCTTTCAGGACACTTAAGGAATTGGGTACAGCGCGCAAAAAAGACGAAGACAACGAGAGTAGAGCACAGGACAGCGCTTGTCCTTTGCTCTACTCTCGTTGTCTTCGTCTATTTTCGCGCTGTTCTCAATTCCTTAAGTCATGAACCAACTCGCTTGCATCGCCACCTTAATTTCAGGATACCCCTTTTTCCATCAGCAACATCCCTTAAGGAACAAACAAATGTTCTTGGTGAACACTTCCAGAAAGTCTCTCACTCAGCCAACTATAGTGAATCCTTTAGGAGGTTTAGAGCAACAGCAGAAAAACAAGCTATTTCTTTTTCTGGTGCTCAGGGTGTTCCATATAACAAGCCATTTACACGTGTGAGCTTGAATTGGCTCTTGGCGTCAAAAAAGAATCTGCGCCTGGGCCGGATAGGATTCAATACGGGACGTTAAGAAAACTATCGCCCGAATCTTTAAAGAATTTGCTCATCTTTTTTTAATTTACTGTGGGGTGCTGCTTGTTTTCCTGACTGCTGGAAAAAGGCACACATTATCCCTCTACTGAAACCTAGCAAAGACCCCTCTTTACCGACGAGCTACCACCCAATTGCATTGACAAGCTGCTTGGGCAAAACCTATGAGAGACTCCTTAATCGCCGTCTTGTACATTTTTTAGAGGCAGAGGGTGTGTTTGATAGAAATCAGTGCGGCTTCCGAGCGGGCCGTTCCACGATAGACCACCTTGTCCGCCTGGAACCTTCTATTGGGGAAGCACTTGTCCATCACCAGCACTGTGTTTCTGTCATCTTTGATCTACAAAAGGCTTACGACACGACTTTGAGATATGGAATCCTTCCAGACTTGTACTCATATGGTGTCCGAGGTCGCATGCTTCGCTGCATTCAAAGTTTCTTGACGGGTTGGACCTTCCAAGTGCGTTCGGGCTCCACCCTGTCGGATGCTTTTCTCCAGGAGAATGGCGTCCCTCAGGTTGGAGTATTAAGCGTTACACTCTTTGCTGTGAAGATTAATAAATTGGCTAAGGTTATACCACCATCTGTATCCTTTTCGATTTATGTGGATGATGTACAGATATCGTTTTCCTCTTGTAACTTGTCCAGCTCTGAACGGCAATTGTAGCTCACAATCAATAAGATGTTCAGGTGGGCTGATCAAAATGGCTTCAGTTTCTTTCCCGAAAAGACAGTCTGTGTTCCCTTTTCACTCCGCCGAGGCCTGTCTCCAGATCCAGTGTTACACTTGAATGATGTTGCTATATCTGTAAAGGAGGCACACAAGTTTCTGGGGATAGTATTTGATAAAAAGCTTTCTTTTATACCTTACTTGAAAGAGTTGAAACATAAATGCCTACGTTCATCATACATCCTCAATGTGTTGTCGGATACGTCCTCGGGGTCTGGAAGACGGTGCCTCTTGCGACTCTACAACTCCTTGGTGCGGTCCCGCTTGGATTATGGCGCGATTGTTTATGGGTCGGCGCGACCGTCTGCCCTTAAAGATGTTGGACCCCGTACATCATCTCGGGCTCCGACTCGCCACGGGAGCGTTTCGAACATCGCCGGTGCTTAGCCTGTGTGCTGATACACATCAAATGCCCCTAGAAAGACGAAAGCAATATTTGAGTTTTTGTTATGCTTACATGATACACAGCTATCCTCAGCATCCCTGTATTGAGGCTCTCTAACCCTCTATATCCTTCCGACCTTTTCAAAACAAGCCGAGTATAGTTCGTCCCAGTGAGGCTGTTTTGCTGACGAGCAATGAGGGGGCTGCGCCTTGGGACCTACTGCCAATCTCTTGTGACTGGTCACTATCCAAGTACAGAAAGAGAGCCATTTCTCCACTTGTTCTTCAGCAGGAATTTGCCGATTTGGAACAGAAATACAAGGACTACTCGTATTTTTACATTGATGGATCGAAAACGTCAACTTTTGTTGGGTGTGCGGTTTATTCCACTGGGTTTAGCAAAGTGCGGCAACTCCACACATTTGTAAATATTTTTACTGCTGAACTGTACGGCATTTTAATGGCTGTTGTGTACTTATTGGAGAACAATATCATGAAAGCAATTCTGTTTGTCGACTCCCAGAGTGTTCTTCTAGCCGTTTCGTCCTTAGCAGACAGCAAGAACCTTCTCGCGCAATATCTTCGGGTGCAGTTAAACCGAGCACTTCAACAAGGACACCTGATCAAATTCTGTTGAATTCCGAGCCATGTGGGTATTTCCGCAATGAGAAAACATACTTGCTTGCTGCCTCTGCGAAAGAGTGCCCAAAACTGCCTCTTTGCATGCCACACCAAGACCTGAAACCGATCATAGAGAAAACTATTATGAAGTCATGGCAGTTGGATTAGGATATGGAAGAAGAGAACAAACTTCACATTATCAAGCCCCGACTAGGGTATGGGAGAGTTGTTTCCATAAAGACCGTCAAGTTGAACTTCTCCTTTGCCGCTTACAAATTGGTCATAGCCGTTTTACTCATTTGCACCTGCTCTGTGATGAGGATGTTAAGCTTTCCGACAACTGTGAGAAAGCTATGACTGTTTTGCACATCCTGTGGCATTGCAAAGCTTTAAACCAAAAGCGCCGACCATGTTTTCCAAAACTTTTTCGAGATCACCTTCTCTTTCATTCATATTTTCTGCTTGGCGATAAACCATTGGTACCATTCGATCGGGTTTTAAATTTCCTCCTAACACTGACATTTTACACCAGCTGTAGCTTGCAGTTCTTTTAGATGACACCTTTAAGCCCCTTGGAAAAAACCTTTGGTGCAATATGGCCTAAGATGCTCTTACGCCATAAAACCACAATCATAATAATAACATAATAATAATCCTCAAGGACTCTGTGGTATGAAGCACATCCCACTTCTGACACCATGCTCGGTTGGCGGAGAAAGAACCAGACACGACTGTAATCCGGGGTCCCACGTGAAAGAACACGCTCTTATCTGGTCGTTCTCTACCAACGGGCCTGGCCCAGCCGACGTGACCTCGACAACGACGTGAAGCCCAATTACCAGTTCCAACGTCAATTCACTGTTGAGGAAGACCTGCTTATCTACGCTGCAAGGGTAGTGGTGGCAGATCAAGTGCCGGCCCGAAATCCTGCCACTTCTACACGATGGTAACTTCGGCATTGCAAAGGCATTACCAGAGAAACAGGCTCCGTATGGTGGCCGGGACTACAAAAAAAATGTGGAAGAGACGGTAAAAAGATGTCATCCCCGCATTGAAAAGTAAACAAAAAAGGAAATGCCTCTGCTTCCAACGGAATTTCCTAACAGACTATGGCACACGGTGGCAATATATCTCTTTTTGCCGTGAGGGCCACTGGTGGTTAATTGTGACCGATTATTTTTTCGGTATCCAGAAATGGCACGACTGCAAGCACTGACTACGCAAGCCGTTGTGACCCACTGCAAGTCAATTTTTGCTCGTCACGGCATACAAAATAACGTTTTTTCCCGACAACGGTTGTCCATTTCCTCGCGTAGCAACATCCGCGTTTGCTACATTTGCTAAGGAGTATGAATCTACATATGTCACATCCAGCCCTTGTTTTTCCCAGAGCAATGAGGTTAGCGGAAGTTGCCGTAAAAATTATCAAAACATCGATGTCAAAAACAGGAGACCCCTGCAGATACAATTCTCTCGTACCGTACGACAGCTTTCAAAAACGGGTACAGCCCTGCGGAACTCCTCATGGGAAGACTTCTCCGGTCATACGTACCTACAGCGAGCAAGATGCTGCTTCCAGTGACCCCCGACCTAGACCGGCTGATGAGCTTCGAGAAACAAAGCCGCGAACAACAACAAAAGGCTTACATTCGCCACCACGGAACTCATGACTTGGCGGACATCGTGGGTGGTACAGATATCTGGGTTGTAGACCTCGAAAGGAGAGGCACTGTACAGCAGCCAGCACATGAGCCGAGGCCCTACATTGTAGATACCGATGAAGGCACCGTTCGGAAGAACAGGACTCATTTCGTTCCATACGCCGATAAAATCCCATTGACTGATTCGTCATCACAAGGATGCCAGGATGCCTCTCATGCCCACAGTAAGAGTGGCCGCTGCTTCCAACCTCCTCGACGGTACAGTCCCTAAAGGGGAGAGGTGTGGTATGAAGCTTCCCGCCACCTGCCGACTAGACTTTGCTGTCGCGTCTGGTTCTTTCTCCGCCAACCTTGCAGACTCTACTATGAGAGGTCACCGGAAGCCGTCAAGAAATATCTCAGGCGCCTCTTTTCAAAAAGTCAAGAACGCGGCAGTTTAGATCTCTGAAAGGCAGCAACTATCCCACTTGGTCAAAAGCTAAGGCTCGTAAGGTGGAGTGCCCACTCAGTACCATTGTGACGGAGAGACACTTATGGCAGAAGAAAGTGGGTGTTTTACTGAGCCTACACTTGTTGGGTCTTGTGCGCAATTATCCCTTCATGGTTCGGTATTCTCAGAAGTCATAGAACATATGAGGGGAACGGGAAACGGGTATAGTTCTGACTTCACAATCGGCGTAGAAAATCTTTTCTACTCCATTCCACAGGAACAACTGTTTTCCGCTCTTAAAAAGTGCAGTGAGAGATCGGGAGAAACAGCGTTTAGAAAAACATTAAAAACGAGCGTGTTGCTAAATATACTTAAACAACCGGAAAAAATAAACACGAAAACACGCCAGTTTTCGTCCTGTTTTCATGTTTATTCTTTCCGATTGTTTAACGCGTTTAGAAATCCGGGCAGAACAAGTGCAGAGTATTTGTGCGAACCGCAGGCCGCGTAGCTTGAGTTTACAGTGGGTTATTTTAAATAACAATTTACATGTACAGAAACGAGAGTAATGTATTATGTCTCGCGTTGCCCCGCACTTGTGTGACAGTTCATTGGCGGAGCGTGACAGAGGTTTAAACAAGGTGCACGTGGAAACGGGGGCTTTATTATCTTCAGGAATCCCGACGATCTTTTAGTATCAGTGAATCCGCCCATGGTTGCAAATAAAGAATCCATAAAATATATGCTATAAGCAGGCTGTTGATCCGGAACCGAACCGAACCGAAAGTCCGGAACCAAACCGTATTTTAGCCGAACTGGAACTTGTATGAGAAATTGTATGAGATATTGTATTGTATGAGAAATTGTATGAAAATTGTATGAGAAATTGTCGTTTTTCGTGACGCTTTTTTATTGGCACTAGGATTAACCATGTGTCACGTGGTCACGCGACGTCATGGTGTCAAGACATGATGTCAAGTAATGTCAGATCACGTGTTCCCGTGACGTCATGTGACTCACTGCGTCAAATCGATTTAAATTGATAACGTTACTAGACTTATCAACGTTGTTGACACCGTGAATCAGAAAGGATCACGATGCATGCACCGTTCATCATTGGTCTTGCCGATGAGAGCAAACGCACGAAGGCGACGCGCCCCATGACAATACAGTTCTTTATTGGCTTCATCGGAACTGCGTTACGAACATTGAAAAATCCATGCAAGAAATGTCTGACAAGTATGACGAAGTGCTAAAGAAAATGAAAGAGCATAGCAAGGAAATGAAACAGCTGAAGAAACGGGTCGAACGGCTCGAAAGAACTGACGCCGAGATGGAAATAAAGACACTAAGGCAACAGGTGAACGACCTTGAATGGAGAGGCCGAAAACTGAACCTAGAATTCCACGGTATCCCGAGAACTGAAAACGAAGACCTGCTAGTGAAGGTAAATGAAATCGCAAAAAAACTTGAAGTACCGGACCTCACAATGAACGAAGTTGCGGCAGTTCATAGGCTGCCGTGCAAACCAGATAAAACGCCAGGTTTCATCGTTCGTTTCGTTCACCAGACAACTAAAGATCAGTGGCTAAATAAACGATCGGCACTTAAAAAAGCAAAAGATGACGCTTACATCTTGGAAAACCTAACGAGTCAGGACAGAGCGCTTCTTCGGGAGGCAAAAGAATGGTCCAAGGAAACAAACTATAAGTACGTCTGGTATAGAAATGGAAACGTTCTCGTGCGCAAAAGGGACAGAGATCAGGTGCATGTGATTAGGTCTCTGGATGATTTGCAGAAACTCGCGTGATGTTCTTTTGTTGTTTTTATTGTTCACTTTAAGAACTGTTCTTCACAATGAATGATACGGCACATTTGTCGTCGAAAAATAAAAATTATGCACTGCATTCGACGTCAGACACCGATTACTTTCTTCCATCGGATCTACAGTGTTTCATGGGAAACGAGTACGACGGTTCCCTCAAATGTTTTCACTTAAATACTCGATCAGCACGAAATAAAGCAAACGAACTTGACTTTTTTTTCATCAATTCAGCTTTGGCTTTGATATCATAATGCTTACCGAGACATGGTTTTCTGATGATAATGACGTTCTAAAGTTACCTATGTATAATACGTACTTTTTAAACCGCACCGCAAGTTGGGGAGGGGGCGTGGCACTCTTGCTAAGGGAGAGCATGTCCTGCGAGATGCTTACTGATTACTGCTGTGTTCATCAAAATTACGAGATGCTGTCTGTATTGATAGGCCATAGTGTTATCGCAGTTTGTTATCGTCCGCCGGCTGGTAATATTTCGTCTTTTTTTGCTTACCTAGAATCTTTTCTTGAGTTCGCAAATGAAAATAAATACAATATAATCCTGGGGCGCGACTTCAATATAAACATGCTACTTGAAACCGCGGATAAAAGACAGATGGATATGCTAATTAAAGCAAGCGGATGTATGAATACGATATCTTTGGCTACTAGGATCACTACTGAATCTTCCACACTACTTGATTTGTTTATTACCAGCTTTGCAGCATCACAAACTAAATCTGGCGTAGTAATCACTGACATAAGCGACCACTTAGGTATATTTTTGTGTGTAAAGATAAACATAAATAAAAGACAGAATAAACCGACGGTAGTAAAGTTTCAGAATATAACGCCAGATAGCCTGGATGACTTTAGACGAAAACTTTCTTCTATGGACTGGAGCGACGTCCTTCATGAAACGGATCCAGATAAAGCGTACAATATGTTCTTGATTCGATTTCAAAATCTCTATGTAAGCTGTTTTCCATATAAATCGAAAAGTCCTTCTAGAAAAATCCGTAAACCATGGGTTACGAAGGAATTACTTGAAAAAATTCGTATAAAAAATGCGCTATATCAAAAATTTGTGAAAACAAAGGAGATAGAAAAACTTTTAATTTTCAAACGTTATCGCAACCAGTTAAACAGAGAACTTCGAAACGCTCGAGAAACATATTTTGTCCATTTCTTTTCGACATGTGATAATAGAACTGATATTTTATGGAAAAAACTAAACTCTGTCCTAAATCGTACATGTACCCCGAAACAAGTAGAAACGATAAAATGCGATGGTGAGGAAGTGACAGGAAAAGCATTAGCGAATGTATTCAATGATTATTTCGTGAGTTTAGTTAAAGGCACCCCAGACTCAGATGCTTGCAAGTTTATATATTTTCGAAATTGTGCATCCATGTTCCTTAGCCCCGTTACTGATTTAGAGGTAATATCTGTCTTCAGTGCATTAAAAAACAGTAAAAGTTGTGATGCGGACGGTTTACAGATAAAGCCTGTAAAGTATGTAATAGATATTATTTCCCCTTGTCTGACTCATATATTCAACCTCTCCTTGCAAAATGGCGTGTTCCCCAAGCGAATGCAACTGGCAAAGGTAACGGTTTTATATAAGAAAGGTAATAAAGATGAACTAGGTAATTATAGACCGGTTTCAATTTTGCCAGTGTTTTCGAAGGGCTTAGAAAAAATTTTACTACTACAAATGACTTCATTTGCAGATAATCATAATCTAGTAAGTTCATCTCAATTTGGCTTCCGCAGACAGCGGTCCACTGAACTTGCTCTTCTTGCACAGAAAGAATATATTCTCAAGAACTTTGAAAATAAAAAAACTAACTCTCGGTGTATTCGTTGACTTTACGAAAGCCTTTGACTATCTTGATCATGATTTGCTATTTAAAAAATTAGAAATGTATGGCTTCCGTGGTCAATTGTTACTACTTATAAATTCATATTTGTCTTCTCGTCAGCAATACGTACACATTAATGGTCATTCATCAGCAATAAAATCTATTCGGTCAGGCGTTCCCCAGGGAAGCATCTTGGGCCCTTTTTTATTCAACCTTTACGTAAATGACATTGTAAATATCAGCCGATCAACAAAGTTTATTATTTATGCTGACGACACTAGTTTATTTTTTACTGGTGATACCGCCTCAGATATCATAGATACCGCGAATGATACGCTAGAAAAACTAGCGAAATGGAGCAAATGTAACGCTTTAAAAATAAACATAAATAAGACTAAGGCAGTTCTATTTCGCCCAAAGAATAAACAAGTTGACATAAACAAGACCATATGTTTAAACTCTTCTAGAATTGAGCTAGTCTCTTCTTTTAAAACATTGGGTATTTTTTTTCTCAGAGACAATGTCATGGGATGATCACGTTAATTACATTATATCCAAATTGTCCAGCATTGTTGGCTTGATATATCGTAATAAACACATATTTCCACTTAAGGTAAAGTTGTTAATATATAATTCATTATTTTATTCCCATATAAACTATGGTCATCTAGTATGGGGCACAACTACTTTTACTAATTGTAAAAAGATATTCATTTTGCAAAAAAAGATATTAAGAAGTATTTGCAAAGTCCCACTCGAATATCCAATGGATTCACTTTTTACTCAACTGGGTGTAATTAAAATTTTTGATTTGTATAGATATCGCCTTTGCGCAAAATATATGATTGAAAAAAACATGCATGTACATCATCTTGAATATTTAGCGAATCTAACAGAAAAAGTACACTCATACCAAACGCGCATTCTGCAACCCTGGCAAGTGCCTCTTTTTAGAACAAATTACGGTCATTATACCATAGCATACACACTACCGACCATCCTTAACCACCTTCACATGCACAACATAGAACTTGACACGCTATCGGTAGGTACCTTGCGGGACATGATACTCTCTGGGCAAATCGGCCACGATTGAACGGTGCCTTTGTGTGTATTTTCTGAGTATTTTTTGTAAAGGGGAATATGCTTGTGTTTTGTATATTGTACAATTAATTAACTTAGGCTGTTTTTTCTGGTTTTTCCTTGAATGTTGTGGGGCAGTGCTCTTTTTTTTTGTCTACTCTTAAATATTGTATGCCAGAATTTTTTGTTATAGTGCCTTGAACGATGTATGCAAGTGACGTTTTGCTATAGTGTCTGCTTATTTTCTTTAGTTTCATATAGCTCATTGCCGACTGTTCAATCTCTTTTTTGTTTAGTGTTCTCAGTGTATTTCCTTTTTTCCGTGTACGCTGCTTGTAGCTGCTGAAGTTATGGGGGCTTAGGACTAGTCAAGCTGTATCAACAGCTTTTTTCCAAAGCCCCCACCAACACTGTACCTTGTTGTTGGAAAATAAACCTATTATTATTATTATTATTATATTATATTATTCGATACGCCGGGAGCGTATTTCCAAGGCGTGTGTGTTTGTGTAGGAATTGCGATAACTGCAGCCCAGCTGCGAAGCGGCGTGCGGCCATTAGCTACTCTCCCGCCACGGGGGCGGTAATACCGCTCTGAAGGAACTGAGAACCTTGAAGCCGCAAATAATCGCGCCGCCGCTCCCATCCCCACGACGCGCATGCGTCGTCCTGTTGAACACACATGTGTTTCGCGACGCCCGCCAAACCACATGTCGCGCTGAATCATGTGCAGTCAAACACGCCACACGCGTAGCATGGAACAACCTACGGAAGATGCGACTGCCTCCCAGGTGGTCCTGACTGGATTTGGAGGTTTCGACAAGGTGGCGGTTAGAGAAAGAGCGGTCGCTGTCCACGACGACGAGCTCGGAGATTCCGACGTGCGGGTGCGGGTCAGAGCGTGCGGGATGAATTTCGCCGACAACTACGTGCGCCAAGGAATCCACGTCACCGGGAACCTACGGCCGCCGCTGGTGATGGGCGCGGAGGCAGCGGGAGACGTCGTCCAGGTTGGCAGTAGCGTCCGAACAATCAAGGTTGGTTCTAGGCTAGAGAGTTGATTTGGCCAAGACCGCAGTTGCTCTGTACACCGCTCAGCACAGGTCGCACCAACATGACGCAGGCACTTTCAAATACAATAGCATTTACTTTGTAGCTCGTGAGTATCCTCTGTAGTAGTCTTATAATAAAAAAAAAGTTGGAAACATTTTTTATGCATGGCTTCGGCAACAACTATACTCTGAAGTCTGAGAAGGGGTCATTTAAGCAACCAATATAAACATTTAGAAATTTTGCAATAATAATAATAAAAAAACAAAAACAACACGGAAAACGAGAAAAAGAAAATTAAAAGGCGAAGTCTTACGAATACGTTCAATATGTACTAAAGCCATAAATAAGGCATGCGCTTCAGAGTAACGATATTTCAATCATCTACGTGCCCATTGCTGCCAGTTATCCCAAGTCTTTATCTCAAATCGCAGGAAACGGTGTTCCGTCTTCAAGTATTGTTAAAACAAACCTTGACAGAGCAAAGCTATTGGGAAGGAGATGGAACTATAGAGGGCGCTTTATCGAGCTTGTTGTCCCCACATCCCGGTGTTTACTAACACAGCATAAAAAGAAATTGAACCTCGTCATGCACTGTTTGGGCACAGGCGCTTCGCCCTTGCCAGCGCTTTGGTCGCAAGAGGAGCGGACTTCGAATCGTCATCTTCGATATCGCTGATCAAAAACAAACAAAGAAAATTGGATTTGTTGTCCCCACAGCTGATTTCGATTTCCGCCTGATGAGGTCATAGAGGTGTCACGCTATCGGAGGTCGCGATCCTGGCGGCGTCCCAACAGCTGTGGTGGATGTGGCAGACGCCTGTTCTGCCGCAGGTCGCTCTCCAGTGCGGCAGTCCCCGGAAGTGTCAGCAGCCAGAAGTGGGGCGCGGCGACAACAGCGACACTCGCTTTCGCTCGTGCTTTTCGCCAGCATTTCTACGACCAACCGCCAGGATCGCGACCCCCGACAGCATAGAACACTCCGGCTTCTGTAACGTCATTTATTGCCGCTTTGGCACCACTTTTGATGTAAGGGCGGCAGAGGACGCTTAACACACCAGTCGGACACGCGCACCAGGCACCATACCCAAATTGCCTGACTGAGTAACTAAATGGCAAGGCCAAAGTATCGCCTTCTTTTTTCCTTTCGCCGCCAACTCCTCATTGGCGTAAAAGGGGTCACATGCGCCACGGCCACGTTTTACTTTTATCGCGACTGGGGAAGCCACCCTACGGAGCGGCGGGTTTGGGGCGGGTCATATGTTTCGCCTTGCGCTTGTCAATTGTAGATCTTGCACCGAAGTCTGAAAAGCTGGAAGCTTCTTGAACCCTCGGATGTTGTGTGTGTTACGCAGCTGCCTTAATGTTGTACCAAAGTTTTCTTTGAGATCGTCGTTTTATTGTCATAGCTCAATCTACGAGCTTTAATCACCATAAAAAAACGAAATTGCATTCATGCGCGGCCGATTTGCGTATTAAAAAAGGGATAAAAGCTCCTGAAGCTTACCGTCGGCGCAGAACGACAGATGGCGCTACCGAAACTTGCAGAAAATGGTCGAACGACGGACGGCGCCTGTCAGCCTATCGCTAGCGATGGGTTCCCGCGTGTACGAGCGGGACTGGTCGGCTGCTCGTCCACGAGGGAACCCATCGCTCGCCAGAGGCTGGCAGGCGCCGTCCATCGGTCGTCCATATTGAGCAAGGTTCGGTAGCGCCATCTGTCGTTCTGCGCCGACGGTAAGCGTCAGGAACTTTGATCACTTTTTTAATGCGCAAATCGGTCGCTCATGAATGTAATTTCTGGTTTTTAGGATGATTAGAGCTCGTAGATTGAGATATGGCAATAACACGAGGATATCTCAAAAGACACTTTAGTACACGATTTTAACGATTTTAACGTTGAAAGAATTTACATCTTCTACTTTTGACATTGTTTATCTCGTCACAAAGGACACAAAACACATCTCCTTCCTACGAAATGTTGCGATTCCGCCCCGTAATTACGAAGCAAAAATTAGCATATTTCCCGACCTGCAGCCGCGAGCGGCGGTTATCAGAACCACGCGGCGTGACGTCAAAGGGGGAATTGTAAAAAGATAGCAAGTTGTGCAAATACCTGCTCTATAAAAGGTAATTTATCTATAAATCTTGTCGTTCCAACATAAATATACATGCGTCAAAAACCTGGTATCATCGACAAAACTTTTATTATACGAAGTTTTAGTGGCGCCATCTATCCGAGGTCAACAAAACCGTCAGATCTATCTGCTACCGCGAAACGCCGCCAGAAGCCGGAGGGGGACGGGAGCAGAGCCAGACGGGAATGGCCGGACCCGGGCGTGCTCCTTGGCACTTTCCTCCTTACGCCATGTTGATCGCGCTGCGCAAGCACGTGGTCAAGTGGTCGAGAGCAGGTGAGTTCTCACTGCTCACTAATGGCTCTAGAGAGGGAGCTTCACCTCAGAGCTTCACCTGAACCCCGTGCATCCTCCTTTCACGTCACAGCGCACGTGACTCGGAAGATGGTGAAGTAGTTGGGTGGTGCCGAAAACCTCAGTCTTTGTCAATTTTAAAAATAAAAACTAGGACATGCAGGCAAAAGCGGTTTTTTGTTCTTTACTTCAAAAAGGTCGAGACTCCAACTCCCAAATTATTTAAGCAAAGCACTGGAATTGTTGCTCAGCTCCTATAAAGGGGCCCTGCAAGGACTTTTTGTTGGTTTTTATTTTGCATCGAACCTGAGCGCACCGAACGCAGTAACTTAATGAAAACAATTTTTTGTAGAATTTCGCTCTATTTCAAAAGGTATAGGCAAATTAAAATTACAAAAACAAGCAAAAAATAACCTCCTTCACGAGGTCCTTGGTGGCTTGAGTGGCCGTGAACTAGAGGAGGTGTAGTGAGCTCAGCGAGCGCTCACTTCTGCCGCACTCCGTGTCGACGGCTCGAGAGGGCGTCACTAAAGCATGTTCTGGATAGGCTGTATGAAGCGGGCAGCTAGAGCGGCTCGCATTGCATTTGCTTCGCGATTAAACACTAATTCGGCATGACACTTCATTGGTCACAAAGGACAGCAAACACGGGGTAAATATCAGTTCAGAACGGGAGCCACTTCTCGCTGCCATACCGCCAAACGGCCAAACCGCAAGCCAAGCCTGGTCGCCGAAGGCTACCGGAACGCTCGGAACCGGTCAGATCCGCGAGCCCGTATGCGACCGCAGCGCCGCCGCGTACATCCGGGACCTTTCTACGCTCGCCGCTCGTCGGTGCCTGATCCCACTACCCTTTTCTAGTATGCACCGCCTTTTCTACCGCTTGGTGGCGTGTATGTCGACTGGTCATTTCTTGTTTCCGGACTTTATAAACTACATTTGTTTCTTTTCTGATCTAAAATACTGAACAAAAACTACTTTCATAAATATTTGAAACGGTTCGCGCCACTTATATTTTGTATTTCGACTAAAAAGAAGCTTTTAGCGGCTGTGACCGGTAGTAAGGCCAGCACCAAAGACTTCTCCTATCGCGCGCTTTCGGCACCGCGAATCGCCCCCGTAGGTGGAGGAGGTTTCTGCGTTGTCCGGTTAAAATATGACGCACTAATATTTAGTTACTCTCTCTGTGCCCACTGGCTTGCCCGAACCCCAAGAGATGTGTAAACCGCAAAAAAAGGTAGACATTTAAATTTGATTGCAGGGCCGCTTTAAGGCTGGTTCAGACACATGAGTTTTATGACGGTTAAGAGTTAGCGTATTGGTACATTCTTGTAAATAGATGAGCTTGGACTTTAGAGCTTTTCTTCGTGTTCAAGTATAATCTAAAGTTCAAGGTGATCTATTTACATGAGTTTACTTGTGCTGTAGCCTTGAAGCCTTGAAGTTAGTCTGCCTCAACGAGCGATATTTCTCTCAGCTGTAGATGAGAACTTTAGCCAGTGCAGTACAACCGCTAGCCTGGGGTCTTTAACGTGCACCACGCAGTAGTGATACACGACCGCACGCCGGTACGCCGGTAAGATGCTCATCCAGATCGAAATGGGGCAGAGGTGGGAATTTAACCCAAAATACGTCGGTCCTGCAGCGCGTGCTTTCGCTCCACTTTGAGATTCCGGTGAGAGTGACGACGGTATGTTTCGGTGGCGTTGACCGCGGTCACACCGTTAAAACACAACTAAAAAGACGGTGTTCCGACACCGTCTCCGGCGTGTTTCTTTCCTGTATGACGGTCTACCTCGGCAATAGCAGACGTCGTCAGAACACGAATGAACAGTGCAAGATTATTTTCTTCTACCAATAAAACATAAAAAATAGAGGTAAAACGAGAACAAGAAAACATATGCGGTGCCCCTTTTGTTTTTTGACAAATATTTTCGGCTACATGTCGCCGTCTGCCGCGAACTCTTTGATTGTTACCGTGTCTCTTTTCTTGTCTGCAACGTTCCTCTATGCTGTATTGTTGTGTAAGCCACATTCATGGTGCGCTTAGCTGCCAAAAAGCGAGCGAAAGTTGTTCTCTGTTACGGGGAGTTCCAGAGGACGAAACAGTGCACCGACGTTTTTGGTTCGTGTTTCGGCGGCGACCTCCGGGCTCCTCTACAATTCTGCGCTGGGTGATGGCGCGCTTCAACAAGGAGCGAAACCTCCAAAACAAGTCACCGACAACATCTGTGTCATCGCCGAAGCTAACGATGAAAAATGCTGTACTCGCGGTGACTTCACTTGTCGACGCGAAGAGTAGTGCTGTAATCGAGCTTGATACTTTCAGAAATTGATTCATGGAATCCTTTCAAACAGTCATCGATCCTTTTCCCTCACCCTGTAGATAAGTGGTGTCGAGGCTCGAGATTTAAAAAAAGAAAACGAAGAACGGGCATTGTATGCATAACGTCGTGAAGTGGGCGAAACGTAGTCGCAAGCCATATTTCAGAAAGAAGCTGGTTTAGAATAATTAGACCGTTTGAGTAAATCGTTCCGATACCTCCGATATCGCCGATAGCTATACCTGATAACGACACAATGCATGGGCAAAAGCGGCGGCGGAGAATGGTGTATCGTTATGGGAGTCGTCGGAACTATCTACTAAATATTCCTATTGATCGCATCCCTTTTCCTTTCGCCACCCTCATTGGCGGAGAAATAATCGTAACCATAGGCCAACACCGCCTAGATTACAAAACGGAAGCGCTCCGAGAGATCAGGTCGAGCTGCGTCAATGCTGACGGCCGAAGGTCAAAAATTGCCTGAGAGTCGGCTTCAAGTTTTCAACAAAACGCAGCACCCCTTTCCCTCCAGGGAGTCACGCAGTCGTGCCACGCTTGGTTCCGGCCTGCCTATCGCGACCTGTCGTCGCCGGGCAGCGTCGGAATGCCGATTGTTGATGTGTCGGCGTTCGACACGGAATGAAAAACAGCGCGCGTTTTTTGAAAGCAATATCTTTACGGGCGACACTTTGCAGAGAGTTCGAACGCGTCCGCGGTCGTCGTCGCGCGCGCGCGAAGAAAGGATATTTTTTTTACTACGGTCTTCGCGGGTGGCCGAGGAAGTCGGGTTTTTGCCGTCGGCCGCGCAGCGCGAAGAGAGAAGAGCGGGGAGCCACGGCTTCCAGCCAGTAACGAATCGACGAAAGGAGTCTTCCTGTCGTCTGCTTGAAAGACTTGTTTTCAAACGTTAGTCGCGTTACACGAAATACCATTTTGGCAGTATCCAGCTGGTACGAGTAATGTTGGATGGTTTTAGAAACTTCCACCGCGCTTATCCACTTATTTCACTGATTACAGAGCATTTGTGGCCGTCGGCAGTGGTATCCACGACGCCGGCCACAAGTGCTCTTTTTTCTTCTTGTTTTGCCATTTTTGTCAGCCGTCTTAAAGTTGAGCGCGCCGTTGAAAGGTTGTGTCTCTGGGTGCCGAGGTAATTACATCGGTGACCCGAAGGTGACAGTGTCGTGATTTTGGAACGAGAATTATCTTAGTGATGCCTGGATACGAGGTATCTCGCGGGACAACCTCATCATCAGACGTGTTGTTTGGTTGAGCATATGTGGTTGCCTGTGCTATAATTTTGCTTGATCCATCCTCGTGAAACACACGCTATGAATACATGAGTGTTCTCTGAAGGTGATAAACACCCCATTTATGACTCCAGCTTCCCATATGAATGCTTGTAGCTATGAATCTTTCTCTACTAAAATATGCTTACGTTTACTTATAATTTTTTCTCTTATCAGCATTGTTGTTCAGTTCCACATTTTCGAAACAAATCTCAAAGTTTAAGTAGCATTAAAGGGACACTGACACCCCAAAACATTTTTCTTATTTTCTGCTGGCGATTTAATACGGTGTCGGCACACTATCCAATCCAATCAATATTTTGCTGCAGATCGCGAGGAGGAAAAGGTCGCGTACGAGAAAAGCCGTTGTGAAAAGGAGGTCGCTCCTCTCGACTTCAGCTCAGCTTCAGCTTTCTCAGTTTCCGCCTTTCTCCCTCTCGCACTGTCTTTCTTATAAGTTATGTTGCGTCGTACCAAGAAAGAGGGTGAAATGTGGAGGAGGAGAGAGATGCCGAAGGTCATGTGGCTATTGCTCCCTACAGTTTTTTTCCCCCGCTACTCCGCTTTTCCGGCATGTGAAGCAGAGGACGACGACGGCGACGACGTTGCATGCACCGTTTTGCACCGTTGGTCGTGCGATAAATACGATATAGTCCGCTATATTTTCAAAATTTTCGGACCGAAAAGCTGGATTTTAATTTTCTGCCCTATTATATATTCTCCTACTAAAAAGCTCGAGACCCAAGTAAGCATCTGAGCACTGTCTGTTCGTGCACACGAAAGGCTGGTTCACACAGTCTCGTTGGAGTGCGACTTCAACCACTTGCGTCTCGTTACGACTGATTGCGTCGAGCTGTTGCTATGGCGACCCTCACGACCAGCCAATGGGGAGGCGCTGTGCTGCACGACGCAACGCAGCGCAGCGCCGCAATGACGCAACTGTATGAACGAGCCTTGAGTCTACCGTGAGCAGCGCAGTCGTAATGTGCGCACTTTCGTCTTGCATTTTGTTTTTCCGAATGATTATGAATGATAACAATAATATTGTAAAGTAATATCACTGTGTGCCGTTAAACATGTTTACTGTTTCAAGATTTGTTTGTAGCTGGCATTTTATCAAATAAAACTAGTTTTGACTATCAAATAGCGATTATACGGTAATTCATCCACGCACTAAATCTTTTTTTTTTGCGCCGCATCTTGAAGCGTTCGATTACCTTCTGCGAAGTAAAACGTGTTTTCGAATCCAATTGTTGTTCATAGATTTACTTGCAGGTCCCTGGGCTCGTTTTTTTTCTACTAAGTCTAAAACGCGTTCCTACGATGGCAAATTCACGCACGATTCACTCACTTTCATACTGTACCGCGGCGTCTGTTGGCAAACTCCCGTGACGTCACCGGAGGAACACTACGGCCTTGTCTTCTAGGTGAGGTTGCGCATAAGCGCACGCTTTCGACAGAAGGGGTAAAACCAGTGCACCGTCGCGCCAATGTTAATCAAGTTCACACGTCTCCGCGTTTCTTGTATGAGCGACGGTAGCTTCCCGCAACACTCCGAGGATCAAAATGGGAGAACATCGCGTCGTACAATGACCTTGGCGTCGACACACTCTGCGTAGTCACTGGGCGTGACGAGTACTCGGGGTTTTCCCATTCAATCAGAAAGTAAAGTAACTAAATTGCGATGCCAGAGTATCGCCTACCTTTTCCTTTCGCAGCCGACACCTCATTGGCGGATAAAGGGTCACATCCGCTAAATTCTACTACAACGCTTGCGGGGTAGCGACCTTGAAAACAGAGGGTTTGGGGTGGGACATACGTTTCGCTTTGCGCTCGAGAAATGTAGATCTTCCGCTTAAGTATGACGAGCTGGAAGCTTCTTGAACCTTCGCACATTGTGTGTGCCGCTCAGACATCTGTAGAGCCCAGCATATCCGCGGATCATCCGATGATCATGCGCGGATATCCGAAGAGAAACTGGCGGATGCGGATAAAAATGAATCAGATTTGGTGGATTGCGGATCGGACGCGGATATTCGCAGGTCCGGATCTACATTTTTGCCGAGGCGATCCATAAACATGTGCGACCGCAGTGTGTGAAGTGAATAAGTGAGTGATACTATGAAGAGCATCATAGAATGTATTGAAGGGGAAATGTACTCTCTCAGATGAAAAGGTGCCCATCGGGGAGAAAATTGTTCTTTACATCAAGAAAGATTTGATTCTCACCAAAATTCGCTTTAGAACGTTCTATGTCGCCAAAAGTGCTGTCCCTTGAAAAAGTAAAGATTGCAGGAGTATCAGTCTTCCCGGGAAAGCGTGCCCTTGTTTGGCAGGGATAGAAAGAAAAATTTTCTTAGGGCAAAGAAAACACAAAAGCTTAAAGCCACAAGAAAATTGAAGACGAGTGCAAGTGACATCTTATTCATCAAGTAGAAAGAGAAGACTGAATTCGATTCTTTGGTATGGTGAAACTTGCGCCAGCACGACTTTCCGCACCTCATTCTTGTAGCGCATTTCGTGCATGCAGTCCCAGCATCAAAAGCACCAAGGAGATGAGGCTTCGAATTAACGGGTATTCATTTAAGAGAAGCGAACCAGTCCGGATCCGTCCATAATGACGATATTCTCTTTCTTCTACACAGCAACCTCGACAAGTGAAACGTTGCGTGTGTGGGCGTTTTCCTTTTCGACGGTCTGAATGACGTTGTTTTTAAGCATGTGGTTGCGAGCACGGAGTGCAGAGTTCATGTTTAAAACAGAAACCGATAGGAGGTGTTGCCATTATTGAATATTGTGAACTCATTTCAGTGGTGTACTCGCGCCGTACAACATATACACGTGTACTTTGCTACGGTGAGTGAGCGCCTTTCCTCTCCCACTTTTTTATTGTTTGGCCTAAATCAAAGGGCACAATGTTATTAACCTGTCCTTTGTGAATTTGTATGTTTATAAAATATAGGCCTGCTTGAAATGGGTTTTACAAACCAGAGAAGAAAAATAATCATAACAGTTTCCTTCGTTCTGAGCGAGCGTCTTCTGTACAGAGTATCAGTGTCACGTACTTCTGGGACAATCTCATAACTGCGATCATCTTTCCAGCGATGCGAAGTGTCTCTGGAAGGATGATCATTTATTTTATAAATACGAGAAAACAGAATATGATAAAAATGTCTTTCACCGTATTCTGGCACGAAGAGTTTTTTGTGCAAGGGTAAGCAGACGGAAATACCATCCATATGCTTTTTTAATTGTTTTATTCATTCTTGATTTCTTTATGTAAAATTAATACGCAGATTGGGGGTCGGATGAGGCTCCGAACTTTCAGATGCGATTCGGATGCGGATACAAAGTCTGCGGAATGCGGATCGGATGCGAATAGAGTTTTTTTAAGAACATTAGGATGCGGTTCGGATGCGGATACGAAGTCTGTGGAGGCGGATCGGATGCGGATGATCAAACTGTTATCCGCGTAGGGCTATAGACATCTGTAATTGCGTTCTTTTATTAACGCGAGTGCTGTTTCAAAGCGTCCGTACACAAGCAGGCGACACGACGACACCGACACAGCGCATGCGCGCGTTCCCGAGGAACCCGGGAGACGCACGATGGCGCATGCGGGGTGAATTAGAGTTTCGAACCGAAACGAAACCGAACCGTTATTTTTAGTCGAACCGGAACTGAACCGAACCGATATCGTCGCCGCCGTTTTGAGACTGAAGCGTAAATGAACCGGAAAAAACAAACAAACAAAACATCGGCAAGCGGTTTAAAACGGTTCACGGCGATATTTTTTTATCAACATCAAAAACTCAATATTTGATAATTAAAAATATAGCAGCTGTATTTCTATATATTGATCAAATCGTCATATACAGAATTGAACTGTATGCGAAATTGTGAGTTTTTGTGGCGCTTTTGTATTGGCACATGAATGATCATGTGACATCACGTGTCGCGTGATATCATACGGCGTTGCTCACGTGACCTCGCTGTGTCAAGACATGCTGTCAAATCTGGCGAGCACGACCAACTCGGGCCAGACTTCACGCGATGCCCGGCCTCCACAAATCTTTTGTGTGTTCTGTTATGTTGCCGTCTTATCCTCTCTGCGTGCCGACCGAATCGTTCCTACACTATAGTAGACGTTATTACACTCACACTGTTTTATAAATGTTACCATAAATAACATTAAGTTTTATTATATTGTTGGATAGAAGACGACGAGGTGCCGAGAGAGGATTGTCAAGCGCGCGCACTTGGCTCGGTTCAGTGGCTACTCAGAGCATTGCTCAGTGTATGGCAGCGAATCATCTACGCCATTAAATCACCCTTTATCACCCTCACAGGTGGTGGAGGTGCTTTAAGTTCCTCGACCTCTCCGCTTCATAACCCCATTCTGGAGTTGCGAAATACGACGCATTCTTCCAGCCATGTCACAGGACAGAGGCAATTCCAACGGCCAACCATCTGCCAGTGGTTCCAACGGGCAACTATCTGCTGGTTCAACACCGTCAGCACCGCCGCATCAAGAACCGACAACGGGACCCTCCTCTTTTCAGTGGCTCACCCGACATGGACGTAACTGATTGGCTCAAGAGTTACGAAAGGGCATGAGTCATCACAATCACTGGGATGACAGCTTCAAACTGGCCAATGCAGTGTTTTATTTGACGGGCACTGCATTGCAGTGGTTCGACAATCATGAAGATGAAATGAACTCGTGGGATCGCTTTCACAGCCGCCTTCTCAGACGCATTTGGAAAACCTGAATACCGCAAGCAGCAGGCGAAAGATAAACTCGCTCACCGATTTCAGTCCACTGCAGAGTCTTCCACCTGCTACATCGAGGACGTTCTCCGTCTCTGCGGTAGAGTCGATCCTCAAATGACAGAGGAAGATCGCATCCGGCACTTGTTCAAGGGGCTCTCACAAGACCTCTTCGCCATCGTCGCTCCCAAATCGCCTACGACGGTTCAACAACTCATCACCGAGTGCAAGACATATGAGGAGCTACAGAGCGCCCGCATCTCAAAGCCTCCTTTTGATCGCCTACCAGAGGTATCTATTGCCTCTGTTTCTAATCTTGATCTACCGACGCTGATTCGTAATATTATTCGCGAAGAATTGCGATCATTTTTAGACCAGTTCCGTGCATCTGCCGACATTCCCCAACCTCGTCCCCAAATGCACAGCGTGCAGAAAGTTGTGCAGGACGAGCTCCGCGCTGCGTTGGGTTCATTTACACCAGCGACCCCGACATGCACCTCTGCGCCGCCCGCACCTGCCCTGGTATGCTCAATGCCACACGACCCGCAACCCTTCTACCTACCGCCTCAATCCCCACTCACGTCGCGACCACACACCCCTCGCCGAAAATGCGACATTTGGAGGACTGAAGACCACAGGCCCATCTGTTTCTACTGTTGCACACCCGGTCATATCGCCCGATATTGCCGCCGACAATCGCAACTGCCAACGAGTATAGACGCTTCCCTGAACCTCGCCCACGCTATTTTACTGATGACGACGCTCGCCCCTTTGACAACCAGCCTCAAAGTCAAGCCCCCTTCTCACATCGCGACAGCCGCCGAAGCCGATCTCCGTCTCCGTATCCTCGACGACAGCGTTCGGTGTCGCCCCTCAACGTCGCCGCCTCAACCAACCAGACGTCAAACTGAAGCCAGCAGCCTGCGTCGCCCCAGGAGGTCAGGCTGCAGTAACAAATTGCTATATAAATCCTCCGACTGATGGCCCCACTACTGTTGCTGTTGAAATTAATGGACAAAACCTCATAGCCCTCGTCGACACTGGAGCCGCCAGATCATGCATTTCTGAGAGTTTTCGCCGACGTTTGCGGAAAGTAATGACGCCAGCACCCGGACGCTACTTGCGTATGGGGAATGGAGAATTGGTTCAACCTCTCGGATGTTCAACCTTCTCCGTGATCATTGGTGCAAATCGTTACATTGTCATCTTTACAGTTCTCTCCAGCTGCGTTGCCGATGTAATACTAGGCTGGGACTTCTTGGCATCAACGGATGCCGTAATCGACTGCGGCGAGCGCCAGCTCCATTTGAACTGTTCTGATATCAAAGATTATCCTGACTCGCATCCCGTTCTCCTCCGAACTACAACTGACATAAACCCTGCCTCCATTGACTGCTCGTGCCGTAACACTCGCGTCCAATTTGCATTTCCAAGACACTTACGGACTTGTTGAGCCGCTGCCTACCAGCTTCACGCAGAAGGGCTTGCTTGTACCCTACTCCACCGTAGCCGTCATTGGAAACCGTGTTAATTTGTACCTTACAAATGCCTCCGCCATTTCAATTATTTTACCTAGAGGAACTGCAATCGCGATCATTCGAACTTACCAGCACGAAATTTACAGTACTTTGTTAAATGACAATTCCATTCCTATACCGCCATCAATTTCAAAGAATGTGTGCTCCACCGCCCTAACAAAGCAGATGATTGACACCAATTTGCATACGGACCAACGGAACGCTCTGGTCGATCTCCTGGAGACATATAGTGATTTATTTGACTTCAACCGATCGCCGCTTTCAAAGACATCGGAAGTGCACCATCAGATCGACACAGGCCAGGCATCTCCTATAAAGAGCCGTCCATATCGTATATCCCTTGCAGAACGTAAAGTGATCCAAGACCACGTGACCGATATGCTAAAGAGCGACATTATACAACCCTCAACAAGCCCTTGGTCGTCTCCTGTGATTCTGGTAGAAAAAAAAGACGGCTCGTGGCGTTTCTGTATTGACTACCGGCGCCTGAACAAGGTCACTAAAAAGGACGTTTATCCGCTCCCTCGCATCGATGATATGCTGGATGCACTTCAAGGCTCGTCCTTCTTTTCTTCATTAGACCTACGTAGCGGTTATTGGCAAATCCCGGTTGCTGAAACGGATAAGCCGAAGACTGCATTTGTCACCCCAGACGGTCTTTTCCAATTTAATGTGATGCCTTTCGGGCTATGTAATGCTCCAGCGACGTTCGAACGAATGATGGACACAATACTCCGCGGCCTAACCTGGAACACCTGCCTCTGCTATCTCGACGACGTCATCGTTTTTTCCGCAACGTTCTCAGACCACCTATGCCGTCTCCGCCAGGTTTTAAACTGCTTTCGTGCCGCTAATTTGCAATTGAACTCGAAAAAGTGCAAGTTTGCAGCTCAGGAACTCAAAGTGCTGGGCCACCTTGTCAGTTCCGAAGGGATCCGCCCAGACCCAGGCAAAGTTCAAGCTGTCTCCGACTTCCCCATACCCAAAAACCAGACAGATATCCGGGCTTTTCTAGGACTTTGCACCTACTTCCGCAAATTTATACCCCGTTTCTCGGATCTCGCCGAACCACTTAACCTGCTGCTGAAGAACGGCGTCACATTTCAATGGGGCTCAACACAAGCAGCAGCATTCCAGTCTCTCAAACATGCCTTGATATCGGTCCCAATTCTCGGTCATTTTGTACAGGGGGCAGAGACAGAAATTCGAACGGACGCTAGTGGATATGGAATCGGAGCTGTCCTCGCCCAGAATGTAAATGGCAGTCCTCGCGTTATTGCGTACGCCAGCCGAACTCTCAGCAAGTGTGAGCGAAACTACAGTATCACAGAACGTGAATGCCTAGCGCTCATTTGGGCGATCTTGAAATTTAGACCATACCTATATGGTACACACTTTAAAATTGTTACTGACCATCACGCCCTATGCTGGCTTGCGAGCCTTAAAGATCCGACTGGCCGCCTTGGACGCTGGTCGCTGAAGCTTCAGGATTACAGTTTCACTGTTTTATACAAATCTGGAAAGCGGCACCTTGATGCAGATGGCCTTTCACGTTGTCCGTTGCCCTGCGACACTTCACCTGAAGCTCCTACTGGCCCCGTGTCTCCCATCACTGTATTGGATACTATCGACATCGCATCTGCCCAAGCATCTGATACCACTTTGAAACCTTTAATTGATTGCTTGATGGGGATCCCTGGTTCCGCCACAAAGCGTGCACAACACCGAGCTCGCCTTTTCACTCTTCGCGATGGGATCCTATACAGAAGAAACTACGAGCCACATGGACGGACCTGGCTGCTCGTTGTTCCTCGAAACCTCCAACAAGACCTTGTGCGAGCTCACCACGACGACCCTATTGCAGGACACCTCGGCTTTGCAAAAACCTACTTCCGGGTACGTGCAAGCTACTTTTGGCAAGGCATGTTTCGCACCATCAATAAGTACATTCGGACATGCCACCCCTGTCAGATGCACAAGACACGCACCACGCAGTCATCCGGCCCTCTTCAGTCCATTACACCGCCCGATCGACCCTTCCAAAAACTTGGAATTGACTTCTTGGGTCCCTTCCCCATGTCTGCAAGGAATAACCGGTGGATAATTGTCGCCGTGGATTACTTAACCCGATACGCCGAGACAGCTTGCGTCCCAGCCGCAACAGCTCAAGAGGCTGCGAACTTTTTCTGCACCAGATCCTCCTACGACATGGAGCTCCTCAGGCAATAATAAGTGATCGGGGCACTCCATTTATTGCTAAACTTCTCGACGAGCTTCTCCGCCTATGCAACACAGTTCACAAACTAACCAGCGCCTATCACCCGCAAACCAATGGGCTAACAGAACGATTCAACCGCACGCTGTCGCAAATGATATCCATATACGTTGCAGAAAATCAAACACAATGGGACGTTATTGTTCCATACGTTACTTTCGCATACAATACCGCTCGTCAGGCCACGACGGGCTTCTCGCCGTATTATCTGCTATTTGCCCGTCAACCCGCCACCACTCTTGACACCGTATTGCCCTTTGTGCCTGATTCTCCGAGGTCATCTTATCCTTCGGAGGTTGCCGGCCGTGCCGACGATGCTAGACGACTCGCCCGTCTCACAACCCTTCAATCTCAGCAGCAACAACAGCTTCGACACGAAGAGACTCACAACGACACCACGTACGAAGTTGGCGATCAAGTTATTCTCGCCACACCAATTCGTAAGCAAGGAAAATGCGAAAAGTTGCTCCAGAAATACGTCGGCCCATTTCGTATACTTCGCCGCATCTCTTCTACATCCTACGAAGTAGAGCCCGTCGCACCTCCCCGAGACAATCGCACCAAATCACGTGATATTGTTCATATATCACGAATGAAACGTTACCATGCACCCCACGTCTGAAGACGCCAGTGCCGGTGGCCGGCCCTTCTACCGCCGGGGGAAGTGTTGGATAGAAGACGACGAGGTGCCGAGAGAGGATTGTCAAGCGCGTGCACTTGGCTCGGTTCAGTGGCTATTCAGAGCATTGCTCAGTGTATGGCAGCGAATCATCTACGCCATTAAATCACTCTTTATCACCTTCACAGTATATAATTATTAAATTAAGAACGACTGCCCGTCTCTACACAAATGTTTGAACTTGTGCAGTTATTTTATTCAATTCTTGTTTATTACAATTGAAAAATGTAGAAACCCCTTTATCGCAGGTTACATCTTGGTTTCCGCGTGGCTTGTAGACTCTGCGAATCTCAACTATTTTTTCCACTTCTCTATTTCATGGGCAACCTTTGTTTTGAGGTCTTGTCTCAGGGTCTTTCCGTTATCGGACTTGGGAAGAGACTTCATAAAGAAGACACCTCCATACAGTTGCTTGAACACTGCTACTTGACCTTTAAAACAGAAACCAAGGTAAGCCAAAGACCCATAATAGTCTAATCAATCTCTCGCAAGCTCACCACTCCATTCACGTGTAACCGTATTTTGTGCAAATAAAAAAGCAGAAAGACGTTTATGTTTTGTGTTTATGTAGTTCTGAGAATAAAAAGAGAAGCATGTCACAAACAAACATCTGCTCCTGTCGTGCCATGTGCATTGTGGGGAGTTATTTAACTACTGTAATATCCCGAGGGAGAGCCAACCTATAATCGAGAACAAGTCGGGTGAAAACAAGGAGTGGGCTAACTTTCGTGTAGAATAGAGAAAAGTTAAAACAACAACAACAACACTATTTCAGATCTGACAGCGAAGCAAATATGACAGTATTTTAAGAAGCAGAGCAGGACGACAGTGTTTTGATTAGACAGTGAAGCAAAGATGACAGTAACGTTAGCTCATCCCGCCGAAGCTAACTATCTACATTTACGCCGAGGCCGTCATTGATTCGAACGCTACAATTACTTGGGGTGGACGATGTTTCGGGGCTTAAAAGAAACCACCATATCAAGCAAAATATAGGGGTAAGTTTTTTTTCGGGGGTGGGGCATTTCTCGGGATACTACGGTAGTGTTTTTCTTCATTGCCACTTTCAAATAGAAGTAATGTAACATAGCCAAGTGCCCCGCTAGATAATAGCCGGCTCTAAAATGTTATTCAGAACCTTTTTGAAGAATCAAATTTGCGCCACCAAATGTTCAATTCAATACTTTGAAATCTTCAGATTAGAAAACAAGTTGTATCAACAAAAATGATTATCTAATATGCATTGTTTTTATAGTTATGATAAAAACGAAACAGTGCATTTTCGCCGGTAACAAAAGCTTCACATAGTTAAAAAAATGATCGAAACAAGGGGAAAAATTAATTTGCGTTTTGTTGAAGATTTTATTTTTACTTAAAATATTTTATGTGGAATATTTAGTTAATTTGTAGGATTTTATGCACACGGCGAAAAAGATATTCCTAGAGTTCATTATCCATAAATAATTAGAGCTCAAAGGCCGCTTTTTTCTAAACCAAATTTGTGTATTATACTTAAAATTAAAGCTTTGAAATGTGCAGGTAGACATGCTCATAACACACGAAAAGACAAAATTGGTATCGGGAGCATGACATATACCAGCAATGAGTTCCTTCAGTTCCGTCGCCAGACTCTCGAGGTTCTTGTCGAAGCCGTCTTTGACAACGACACAGGCTGTTGGAGCCTCGCCATACTTCGAGCTCGGAACACCCACAACAGCGGCTTCTGCCACAGCTTCTTGGGTGGTCAAAATTTCTTCCAGCTCAGCAGGGGTGACGACATTGTCCATGCATTTTATCATCTGTTTCAATCTGTCAATACCATGGAGCCGTCCCTCCGTGTCATAGTAGCCCAAATCTCCCTGAAAAGCAACATCAAATATTGTCAATATTTAACGCTCCTTGTTCAGTGGGGTTGCAAAAAATAAGCGCGCGTGTTTTTGTTTGTTTACGCGATTTTTGTTTAGTTCTTGTGCACTGGAAATAAAAGTTTTGGTATTCAGTATCAAGTTGAACTTAAATTTTTGGCCACTATTCGGCAGTAATCGATTCGAATTCGATTGAAGCTGAAATTTCACTTTTCGCGCAACTCAGATAATTTCTTTAATATAAGTGCCCTTTAAAAACAAGTTCTGATTGATTTGTTTAACGTTCCACTGAGCTTGAAGTGATGCCTCACGAGAGGAGTAGTGACCTTTCAACCAATATTGGTGGGGTCAAAGCGGTGATTTGCGGCAGGTGTTGTGTGTTGCTAGCTGCCTCGTGAGGAGTTCCAAAACAAGCCAGTAATGATGATAACTCGCGTCAACAAGCATTTATTTTGTAATGAACTCGCTCCATCGAACGTATAGACGTTAGGAAATGCACAATGGCTATCTGTCTTTACGCATTACAACACAGAAACAAGAGAACACCACAAGACGTATGTCAAGAACGGCGGATAGGTGTCTAAAAACGTGCCTCTGCACGCTTCCGTGCACACACCAATTCTCTCAGAAGCAGGGGCTGTAGTACTTACACACCTTGTCCCATATATAAGAACCCAAGACTACATTTCGGCATTCAGTCCAGTGATATTGAACTGGCTGCACCAACTTTTACGAGCGGCTTGATAGCTGTGTGACAAAACTTAATAAATAGGTAGTGTACGTAATCAAAACTACAAAAAAGGCTTTTCACGAGGGTCAGCAAAACCTTGAATATTTTCCTGTAGTCTTTAATGCCCACGTTAGCTATTTTAATAAGTTGTATCCCTTGACCATCAAGTCGCTCGTGAAAGTTTGTACCGTGGGTTGGATGTTAATGGATGGAATGTCGAATTGTAGTTTTTGGGGTGTTATACATGAGACAAGGGGTGGAAGTACTACACCCCTATTTTGCGGTGGCAACCGAATCAGGATCCTAGTGAATTCTTTACATGATATAAAAACTCCATATATTATTAATGCCTGCTATACTTTTGTCCACATTATTGGCTGCACATCAATCCGCAGAGTCTTGAGACTCAACGGACACACAATGAACAGGGCAGGATAAAAATAAGTGGATCATAACGCGCCAGACCGATAACTATTCATGCGCAATTGAAATATGTGGGTCTGATCGAGAACGTATTCTAGTAATTTGGAAAAAAAAAGAAAGAAAAATACACGAAACTGAGATGAGCGTTGCACCTTTACGCAGCCATCCATCGCTGCTCAAGGCTTCAGCAGTAGCTTCGGGACGCCCATGGTAGCCCTTCATGACGCCTGGGCCCTGAACCGCAATCTCGCCATTCTGGTACGGTCCGAGAGAGTCTCCGCTGGTTATGTCTATGACCTGGGGCATCATATTATGTACTCAATCCCTTTCTTATTTAAGAATAATATTTATTAGAAGAGACAGCTACACCACCGTTTCCGGAAATAATAAAATACTCGTAAAAGAAACTCGGTCAATTGATTGTACGATTGTAAGCGTACACTAGCTACTTGAATAAAAAACTATTTACTTATTATGAAAGTTGTTTATAAGAGGGAGGTAATGCTTAAGTAAATCGAGGTAATTCAATGTCAGTGCACATCTTTATACGAGAGGAAACAGGATCAAGCATACGAAGCATTCAGAAAGTAAGTCCCCTTCGTGGACTGGTTCCGTAAAAACAGTGTACGCGTACTTCCGAGCTGCGCAGGAGTTGTGTTCCCTCGCAAGTGCTTTAGTGACAAGTTGTCGTCGTTCCGTGGCACATTGTTTGTGTTTTTGGTTTGTGCCCATCAAACTTCGAAGTCGGGTTTGTGATAACATTTTTGAAAGGGACAAACGTCTAATCATGCAGAGCCTGAGAAATTCTTTGACAAATTTGCAAAGTATATATAGACTAAACGCAATGAGCAAAATGTTGAAGCAAAACAGGTTTGAATGCTTAAAGAGAATTCAAAATGCGCTCATAACACAATTAAATGCAGTAGGCCATCTCTGGGCACACAATCCGGGGT
Source organism: Ixodes ricinus (assembly GCA_037355805.1). NCBI lineage: Eukaryota > Metazoa > Arthropoda > Arachnida > Ixodida > Ixodidae > Ixodes > Ixodes ricinus. The sequence continues at coordinate 224,052 of JAZHYW010011361.1, read as the reverse complement.
AAACGAAGTGAATGAAGACATCCACGATGTGATGCTTAACAAGATTTGATTTTGCAAAACATGGACTGAAATTTTGAAATCGTTTCTTCACAAAATATTTAAAAACACTTCAGTAGTACAAAGTGCTTTCAAGATGTTAGCTGAGGTCTCACGCAGCAGACGTTTTATGAGGAGGTTATCGAAACGTCTTGTGCCACGATATAACAAATTCCTTCACATCTAAAAAAACTTCCGGGACGTATCGCGCTTGTGACGTCATGTCTTCCTCACGGCAAAAGCTACATGGAATCTGGCGAAATTGTGAGCTTAGCAATTTGGTGGCGTCAACGCATTACAACCTGGCCGTTCCAGTTGTGCCTCCCCGCTCCCCGCAGGAGTCGAATAGGCGCGGGAGGGAAGGAAAATCCGGTTCGCTTGCGTTCATTTCATTCGCTCTAGTTACTGTTTTTATAATGTAACTGCTTCTTTAAAATGTTCTGTTTGGTAAGTTAAATGTTTTCTGCTATTTGTTTTTGCCTTTTTGTGTGCGTGTTTTTTCTTATCTTGTGTTGCCGAAGTGCTGTTTTATTGGGACAAGGGATGGTCAAGCCTCCAGTTCGAGATAAAAAATAAACTCTTTGGGGGAACAAATTACCAGACTTCGACGATGTCAAAGATTGAAAAAAACATACTAACTAGGAAGATAATTAACTACGATTTGCTAATTAAGTTCTCTAATTATTGTAAATAAACATATTGTTTCACTGAGAAACTTGCTACGCATCAAGAAAAAAACACTTAATCAACTCTTCTTTTTAAAAGAGTTCAGGAAAAGACAGCATTTTACGGCGTCCTGAAAAAAAAAAAAAACACGCTCAGTTTGCACGTTTTTTTAAGTTTCGGTTCCTTATTGGAGCGCATATTTGCGCCCGTGGTCCTGTTCCCCGGTGGTCGCGGCGCGAAGCCGCTGCCTCGCCTCCTTCGTAGGACAAAGGGAAATAAGCCCGATCCAAACCAACGCGTTTTTTTTTCTGCGCGCGTAGGTCGTGCGCTTCCCGGAAATTGCGTATTTCGTGACGCTTTTTGCTGTTTCCTGCGCGCTTTCTTAGTCACAACCATGATCGTTGGTTAGGACGTGCGCCTTCGGGCGAGCGGAGAGCATCTGCGCCAGACGGCGAAGAAACACGGAGTCGAAACCGGTGCCCTCCACCAATTGGCCGGGACAGGAGCGCCGTACAGCGCTTTTTTGTGCGCGTTCAGAAAAAGTTCAAATCATCCAACTTTCTTATGCGCCCCCGGAAGGTCCAAGGAATCAGCGCGACGTCACGAAATCCGCAACTTCCGGGAAATCGCACGGCCTACGTGCGCACAAAAACGCGTTGGTTTGGATCGCGCTGTATGATGCACGTGAGTCGCGCGTCTCGGCCACTGGGGAGCATGACCGCGGGCGCAGAGATGGGCTCCGATGAGAAACGGAAACCTAGAAAAACGTCCGAATTGTGCGTTTTACGGAACGCCGTAAAATCTTGCCCCTGCCTAATATCTGTGAAAAAAATACTTGATTTAGTGGTTTTCGATGATGCTGAGCACGTTTCTCAGTGGAACCATGTGTTTCTTCTCATAAATTAAAGCATAAATAAGTACAATTTATTTAATTATCCTGCAAATTAGTATGTTTGGGCAGTCCTTGCACGTCCGCCAGGGCTGGTAGTTTGTACCCGCAAAGAGGGTACTTTTCATCCCGAACAGCATATTTTTCGGGATTTCTTAAAAGGTTTCGAAAAAAAGCTCCCTGTTTATTAGCCGTCATATATCCATAAACTATTTCCGTTGCTGCTTATAGATCAGTCCTTTGCCACTTTATTGCAAAACATAATAAAGCAAACATTACAAGGTTAGGGCAGATTTGTAAATTGATCTAGCAGAGAAAACGTGTACAATCTGATAAATGTCAGGCCTACCTTGATTTTGATACCGGCAGCAGGAAATCCACCATTGTCGTAGGTAAGTTCTCCAACAAGTGAGATGCTTACCAAGCCGAACGTTTCCGTTAAGCCGTATCAATTGTAAAGTAATTCCACCTTGAAGATTTCACGAATTTCCCGTGCAAGCGAAATATGCATCATTGAGCCACCCATCAGGATTAGTTTTACACGAGTTACAGTATATTTGTTTTTTCTGATTGTCATTGACAATATCCTGCATCCATCCCGGAATGCCAAACAGCAAAAATACCTGCGAGATAAAAAAATAAAAAGAATACCACATTATACAGCGCCTGTTACCTACTGGTTGCAGCATAAATACAAACTTCCGACCCCGAAAAAAAAAAAAAGCTGTCTTCCAGAAGTATGGTTTTCATTTATTTTAATTTTGTGAACTAATATAGAACTACATTAATCTGATGTGGCTTGACAGGTGGATGAGTGTGCATTTCAAGGGTTCTAGGTATGAGCGACGAGTATCCTCGCAGGAGGCGCCTACACTTTAGGAGTTACGTGCTTGGTGAGTGGCGCCACTACGGACCCCTAGCCTCCACTCCTAAGGTGTAATCATCCGTGTCGAAAGGATCGAAGGTGAAGGGAAGAATGCTCGAACGATTGCGGTCGTTGTCTTGGTCAAGCACCGGCCGATGGGTATCATTGTACCCCGGGACCTTGCGGGGGTATGGTGGGTGAGCTACCACCGAGTGGCCGAATCCCACCTGAGTTCCTCGAAACCTTTACACAGACGCTGAAAACTGGATATAAACGACTTCGACAAGACAATATACCAACCAAAACAAGACAGCGGACAGCAATGTACCCCTTTTCGTTGTGCATCACTCTCCTGGTGACACTCCTCTGGGAAAGGTGTCACCCTTCTACGTAGAGAAAACTCTATCACGCATCCTAACAAAAACGGTGAAAAAGCTTCGTTTGGAAGACCTCGTCGAGAGCGGGAAACCTCCGAGGAGCTAAAGCCCTTCGCAAAACGATAGCACTTGGATCGATCACAGTACAAGCAGCACCACACCGGTCGGTAAACACCTCCCTTGGTGTCATCGAAAGCAAGGTCATGTCCGATGTAACTTCCTCAGAGCCGCTCGACGGACTCAAGGGCCAAAGGGTCATGGCAGTACGGAGAAGAACTGCAAAAAAAAGTCTCTATTACGAACACTGACATATGGGTCTCTACATTAAACCGACTCAAACTGCCGGGCACGCTGAAAATCGGGTATTCTTCACTATAAAGGGAGGGTGTACGACAAAAACCCTCTCAGGTACCGCTACGAACGGCAAGGTCACTCTACCCTCTCCTGCAGAGGTAAGCCGACGTGCCCAAAATGTGGGCAAGAGGCCCACAACACGGAAGAACCCTGTCCAAAACCAGAGAAGTGTGTGAACTGCAACGACCCTCATTTGGGTTCCTTTAAGACATCTCCGTAGTGACTGCAAGAAAAATAAAAAGAGAAACTCCTTATCTTGAACGAATTCCGTACCGAGCTGCCAGAGTGCCGGTTGCATATTTCTTCCTGGATAAGATCTACTCAAAGGCAGCATTCATTGAAAAGAAGACAGTCAGCACATAAATGAAGAAACTCGTATGTGCACGTCTTGACAAAACCTGCAAAATCTAAAAATATAGGCAGGCCTTACCAAGAAGCCGCCAATGCTCCAGCCGCTCAGACAGTTCAGAAAACAAGCAAGGAAATGTTACCAACACTCTAAAACAAAGTGAAACAAAAGCATATAACCAGGAAAAATAACTAAAGAAAGATTCATTAGATGAAATAATTAATGCCACACCGCGGTGTTCGACTCAGATGACATCAAACTCTGCTTCACCAGACATGTAAACAGACGACGATTTGTGGAGGTTCCCAAGAAGAAACCACGAAGTTAAATTTTACCCCCAACTTGATAAATGACTCTCGCATAATAAATGACTGAAGGACAAAAAATTCTTCAGTAGAATGTGAGAGCGCCTCCGGACAAACATTGAGGATCTCAAGGAACTGTGCGTGAAACATAACAGCGTAGAAGAAACCTTCCTCAAAGAGCTGCCTGCTCGCAGTGACATTATAAGGTTTGGAAGCTACAACATATTTCGAAAGGATAGTGCAGGTTGTTTTAAAGGAGGAGGTGCGGCCATAATGGTTCATTCTTAGATTCCCTACTCTTCAGTCACCCTTACAATTGCACTTGAAGCAGTAGCCGTTAAGTTCTAATATTTTGTTTGATCACTTTACGTAGCATATTTAATCCTCCCGACTACTCATTAGACACCGGGAGCTCTAAACTCCTTATAGAGGGAACTTCCTGCCCTCTAGATCATCTTATGCGACTTTAATGCTCACCTACAGCTTTGGGGAAGCTCAAGAAATGATACTCGTGGTAACATTCTATTCAACTACCTCTTGTCTAACCCTATTTCCCTTGTCAACACTGGGGAAATGACACACCTAAGTGAAACACACGGATCACTCTCAGCGATAGACCTCAGCATCTGCTCGGTTTCACTTCAGACGAATTTTTGTTGAAAGACGGAAAGCTCGAACACGATGAGCATTCACTTTCGCTTTGTGATAGAAACTGGCACCCTAATTCTCTGCATAAATACATGTGCCCCATGTTGGCTAATAGAAAAGGCAAAGTGGCCGAAGTACACTGCCAGGTGATGTGCTTCACTGTTTGTGTGTAGAGGATGACACGGGTGAACAAACGAAGCTCATCATCACAACTGCTCCTTAATGACAAAATCGTCAGACAGCTCTCCCACCCCCGAAAGCATTGAGGGAGTGAAAAATGTGCAGTAGCCCCAACAGCAAACAATAAGGCGTGGAGTTTCTTTAAATCTCAATCTACAAAAACATAGCTAAAACTGTTACGAATGACAACTGATGAGGCGATCATAACTGAAGAAACTAAGCGTTCAATGGGGCGAACTTGTGCCCAAAACAGAAAGGAAACAGAAGAAAACAATATAGCGTCGCGAGCGCTGATGGCGGCGTAACAGCAGGATCGTACGCTTGGGCGAGACTGACTCTGGCTCGCTACGCGAAGCCCCTTATGTACACGCGTGGGCTTCTAGAATACTCGGCGGAGAAAGTTCGACGCGTAGAACATTTGGACCTCGAACAAGCACCAGGATTCGCTGAATTTACCCGAACACTGAATTGCAGGGATAAACAAAAGACACGTCGCTCCCAGGAATCGAATCCTGGCTTTTCTTGTGGGAGGCAGGCACGACAACCGTTAGGCCACGCGCGCACCGCCTACTTGGCCAGCTGCGCCCGCAGCAATATCGTTGAAGAAAGCAAAAGCATGGCTAATAAAAATCACTAAAGAAACAAAAGTAACCTCTTGGAACAAATTGCTACCGGGTTCATTACCCGGAACTAAAGCTGCTCTTGTATGGATCAAGATACACAAGGTACGAGGTAGAAACAGACGTTTCGCTTTCTACACACTGAAAGTAGATGGTAGCGAGATATCCGACTTGCGAAAACCGGCAGAAATATTTGGAGCAACATGTTTCTTTTAATTTCTAAGTTAAAGAACTGCACTGCGGAAAATTTTGGAAATTCGAGAAATCAGTTATAACAAAAGAGAGAACATCCCAAACGTACCATAGAGAGTGTTCTAACCGTCTCTTCATCTACACAGAACTTGAGCAAGTTTTTAAGGGCAATAAGAAAACACAGCGATTGGACCCGATGACATTCATTACCCTATGATGTACTACTTATCACCGAAATCCAAGCATGCACACTTTAGTGTCTTCAACCGGCTGTGGCTTAGTGGAGGGCTTACAAGCTCTTGTAGAAAAGGTATAGTTATGCCTATAGCTAATACCATAAGGACCCCACAAATCCAAAGAACTATCGTCCCATCGCCTTTACAAGATATTTGAGCAGGGTTCTTGAGAGGATGGTTAACAACAGGTTAATGTGGTTTCTAGAAACTAACAATCATAATCTCACCGGCAAAGTGTGGTTTTCGCAAGTCACTGCACCACAGACCACCTCATACGCCTTGAAATCTGGATACGGAATGTTTTGCACATAAACAATAATTGGTTACCATTTTCTTCGACTTCGAAAAGGCATGCGACATGATAAGGCGTCGTGATATCCTGGCGACCTAATAAGATATGGAGTTCTGCAGAAACATGCTCGTGTTTTCAATTATGTTTTATAGAGGACGAGCACATTCCAAGTTTGAACGGCCGGAATCCTTTCACAGCCTCTTTGTCAAGAGGCTGTGATGAGGATGAGTCTTGAGTGCAACATTTTCTTATTCACGGAGAACTCAGTCTCGGAGCAACTTCCGAAGGGCTCTTTCTCAATGTCTATATGTTAACGATCTCTAGATATCGTACCAGGGAAGCAGCTTAACGAACTTCCAGCAAGCTCTTTTCGCAACTGGCTCATATGTTAATGATCTCTAGCGATATCGTACTCAGGGAAGCAGCTTGAACACTTGTTGGGCGACAGATACAACTAGGACCTAATAAGCTAGAGAACTGGGGCAACAAGAGCGGATTCATGTTTTCCGCCGAAAAGCGGCAGCTGTTCACTTCACGCCTCTACGAGAGTGCACCTACCTCTGAATTTCAACTTTACGGTAAAAAGTGCCCGTCCGTAGTAGTCGTACGTTTCTAAGAATATTTGATAAAAAGCCGACCTTCGAACCTCATGGATCAGATCTTCGCAACAGGTGTAAACAAGCAACTAACATCCAAAACACGCTTACGTGCTACCTCGTAAGGCTCAACTACTACATTCCTTCTTCGAATCTACTGGTTATTCATCCGGTCCAAGCTTGATTACAGAAAGCATTGTATACAATGCTGTGCGAATATCTGTGACTAATAAACTTGATCCAGTGCTCCACAAATGCCTTCTTATTTGCACAAGGGCCTTTCGAACAACCCCGATTAAAAGCGTTTACAACATAGCTAATGAACTCCCATTGTTTATGTGTCGAAAAATGCTGTCACTTCGTACGCTATAAGAATTGCCATTCTCTTACAGACCCCAATGGTCACAACGATGTCATTAATTCCACGTCAGTACAATTATTCGGCAACAAACCTTCACGCGTGCCTCTGTTTGGCATCAGGCGTGAGCGATCTGCTGAAAGACCCTTACACGCGACTAAATAATGTCGTTCCGTCTCCCAGTGAAATCTCACCATGGGAGAGGTTGCGCCTTTGCTGCCGAAACCCTCACCAATAAGTTGAGACTACCCACTTGTGGTTCAATCTTCACTTCAGATTTTCTGGCAATATCACAAAGCAACCAAATATATCAAGTTTTGCTCATGGAGGGACTTTGTCGTCCTAAGTGCTTCAAAAGCGTTCTGCAAGCATTAACAAACCAAAGCAGATCCATCTACCCTCTGGTTGGGAAAATCACGCAACGACTACGTACACACGTAACAACACGTACGTAACACGTAGCAGACGTCAAGTTTTGGTGGGTTCCAGGCCACGTCCAGATACCTGGAAACGAGAAAGCTAAGGATGCTGCTCGAAATGTACATAAGCTTTCCCTTGCCACATTGACAGTCCGCTCACAGGCGCAAAGAGTGGTTCAATAAACACTTACAAGGGAAGAGAACCAGCATTTGGGCCAACAGTCTAACGATGAGCTATATGCTCTTAAACCCCGATATAATTCTTTGGCCTAAGACAAGCTCTGACAGGACGGCAAACTGTTGTCCTGACGCGCCTGATGATCGGCTACCCGGCTCCCACATCGGTACTTGCTGGAGGGGAAAATCACCATGATGTGCTACATGCCAAGAGCGCCTTACGAAAACCCACCTGTACCCCTGCAAGAGTATTCGAGCAGTTCTGAGTCTTTAGGAACTCTACACCTGCAACAGAATTTCATTTCATTCTCTATTGTTTTAGCAGAAAAACCACTTTTCTTAGAAAAACTTTTTACAGTCCTGGAAAGAACAGGCCTGTTATCACTTATCTAAAACCAAGCAAGTGTGTCACATCTGCTCAACAGATTTTTGAGAAACTCGTACTTCTTAACCCAGATTTTTAAACCGCCCCCCTCCCCCCCCACACACACACAGGCTGTCATCATACATGCAAATTCAATAACCTTAAACTGGCGCTTTTTAGCCGGCGCACCCTTTGCGCCAAAAACACAGAAATAATCTGTCAATGGACGAATATTACTTATATATGGAATTAGCGGAACGTAAAACAACGTTAAGTCACGATTAAATTGGTTACTTAGAGTGCCTTTAGACACCAATATGTCGTTGGATTCAACAGATGTGATGCTAGCAAGCTGTTAACCCTTAAACGGGCTCACGAACTGAAGCCATAAAACACAGGACCGGCTACCGAGGCAGCTGCTTGCTTTTTGTCTGCTGGAGGTTAGGGAAGGGTACCAGTTTCAGAAGATGTTAACACGGACAATCGAATCTTAACTAACGAATGCACAAGTCGGCTTGTTTTTCATCAACTTATGTTGTGCATGTTAATGTTAACGTGTACAATCGCGCTGTTAACAAAACTGATCAAACGTTATTACTTATTTGCGTTGTAGTAATGCAAACGTAACGTGCAGTGTAAAAAATCACGATGTTTTGAAATTTCAGGCAAATCAGATTAAAAAAAATTTAAATCAGACTCATTTGATTTAAAGAAGATTTATATGATTAAACTCCCATCAGCTAAAAATATTTATCTCCATAGAAGCGCTCCAAAATGGCTGCCCGATATACATATTCTTCGCCGTAACATTCCTTGCTTTAAGTACGAAATAAAGTCCCTGGAAGAAGGAAGACGAAAAGAAGCAACAATGAAAATATTTGGTGGATTTGTTTAGGGGCACGTTTTGCATTAGAAGCACCGCAGTCAACCTCATGAGATTTAAATCACCCGACTTCGACGATATTTTAAAAGAACAATATAAACCACTTGCACTGTAATGTTCTTGCTGCTCACGATCACGATTATTATTTTCGGAAAACGGCTTGTTGGGACTAATTTAGTTCAAGTAAAAATTTTCGCCTATAAATAAAAAAATATAATTACTAATATTATTCGTCTTGAAAAAAAAAACTATATATAAAGTAAGCGGAACAAAAGGTAGCGAGAGTAAAAAATAGAAGAACACCGTTGATTTTCACGCCCGACCATTCAGACTTCTGTTAGAAAACGTGTGGCCTTTGGATATAGAAAAAAAGTTATATACTCCTACCTGGTACTCAGATATTTTTCGGGGGAACACTTCTGGGCTGGCTTGCTAGAAACAGTGTCTCAGCTGAGACTGGGAAAAGAAATCATTGTTAAAGTCAGCGCACGAGCTAAGCGGGACTCACAAGGCATCTCAAAGCGCTCGCGCGCTTGGGCCTTTGCAGTGCTTTCTTCACCCAGTGTCAGCTGAGAAAAACCTCTAGCAAGCCCGCCGTGGTAATTCATTATTTCATTACGTAGCACGCGTTAGTTTCGCCTATTATACGAAACTGTTGTGAACAAGGTTTGCATTTGCATCTGAACTTGTTATTCCCTGAGTTTGACAAGCTAATGCTCTAAAATCGGAGGTTAAGTTCGGTGCTTGTTGAAAATAAACGGTCTTCTTCACCTCAGTTCTTTTAACAATGCCCAGGAACAGAAATCTTCAGCGTGACCAGTATTAAATGTAGGTCCGTTGTTATCAGTGCTATATCAAAGATTAATAATCTTAGTGGTAAAGCTGCAGGTATTTCAAGGAATGCCATGTTACACTACATAAAAAAATGTGCCTGACATCAATTTCTGTTTGAACTTTGTGAGAAAAGAACAACCCAGCTAATCTTATTGAGGAATGCAGAGTCTCTGCTGTGAAGAATTAGTTCGAGGTCCATAAGTGAAGCTGATTAGTTTGTTTCGTAAGCTCAGCTACCTGACAAAATGGTGTCCTACAACAAATATTGCTGAAAAAACGTTTAGAATTTAGACGCGAGATGAAGTAACGCTCCTTTGATTATGACCACAAGGTGGTGTTTAAACAAAACAGGCATATATTGAACATATAAAAGCAAGCTAATTATACAGGCTACGCAAACAACGGCAAAGTGTTATCGATCTTTTCCCCAGGTGGATGGGACACTGGGCTGCGCCTGTTTAGTCAAAGTATCTTTCGGTAGGTCTATTATTAGAGGGCGTTGGGGTGAAGCAGTTCCCACAACTTGGAGTTTGCAGTCTTCCCTTTATCCAGAGGCGTCTCTTCTTCGGGTGGTAGTCTTGGGGGTCCTGGGACGTATCCTGCTGATTGCAGGAAGCCGTGTACCCGTAGTATCTTGATTGGAGTGGAAAATCCACCATCGTGGCCCGGACGCCAGAGAAGAGGACGCGTGCCAGATCATGGGCTTCGTTTCCCTTGATGCTGGCGTGGCCGGGGATCCGAAGGCTTTTCGTTTCTGTGCCCTGCAGCAAGAGGCTCGAAATGAGTCTCTTGATGCGCTTCACCTGGCGGCTCGGGCTGCGAGCTTTCTTGCACTCTGTTAGTGCCTCACTTCAAATCTTTGAAAAACCGCAGTTTCCCCAGTTTGCAAAGGAGGATATCGGGGTGTTCGTGAAGAAGGGTCTCGATTGCCAGGGTGATGGCTTCAAGTTCCCCTCCCTTGATTCTGGTCCTGAATGGGAGCTCACGGGCCGTGGAGATGGACAGCTCTGGGACGACGGCCGTCATGAAGCACAGAGGCCCCGCAGGAACGTCGTCCGCTGCAGCGTTCGTGTAGGCAGCCAATCTGGTGTGCTGCGGGTCCCTCCAGGTGCTGATCATCTTCTCGTGGGCTGTGGTGAGCCTAGCGAGGGTTTGCAAATTTCGTTTGCGAAAAGGGGTGTAGGTGTTCAGTGAAGGCGCTCAAGTCTTCCCAGTATGGTAGGTCCGACTGCAGTGGCGGCAGGTCCAGCTTGGGGTCGGGGAGCAGCATGAGGATGTCCTGGCCCTGTTGGGAACGCTGCAGACTTTCATGCTGTGCCAGTTTCCTAGCCGAAACTAATGTTTTAGCAGGGACTTCATTTTGGCTTGCTCCCGAAGCTTGGCGATCGGGGTGAACTTCGAGAGACCGGTGACCACTCTCATGGTCTGATGGTTGAGGGTTTCAAGCTTGAGCCAATCTGTCTTGGTCAGCTGGTAGTGACTCACTCCGTAGCAGACGCGGGGCCCAACCAGAGCTTTGATCATGCCTCTGGTGACCGTCTCGCTGGCCCCACCTTTGGCGCTGCGAATACGTCGCGATGACGTTGACTGCCGAATGACAATGGTTGATGGTGTTCCGGAGCCAAATTGTTCCCTTGCCGATTTCTTCAATGTGAAGGCCTAGCACTTTGATGAATAAGGAGTGGGCGATCCGCTTACCGCAAGGGTTAGGCAAAGTTGCTCCCGCAACCTATTTCTTTTTGCGCTTTCTTGGCGGGTGCCAGTACACGTAGGATGTCTTCTCGAATGAGGCATCGAGTCCAATGCGGGCGTGAGGTGGGCGTCGATGGTGTTGATCCCCGATTGCAGTGTTAACTGCTGGTGTTGAATGTCGACTGCTGTTGCCCAGATGGTAACGTCGTCCGCATAGATGATGAAACCGACGTCTGGGACTGCGGCAAGATGGTGGGGGATTGCCGCTATGCCGATTTTGAAGAGCAGTGGCGACTGTACGAAGCCTTGTTTGACCCCTGTGCGGTTGTCCCTCCGGTCGCTGACATAGGAGCCTCGGCGGACCGAGAAGGTCCTGCCGCCTAGGAAGGTTCGCATAAAGGATTTGTCGCCCAGAGATCCTCAGGTGCTGCGCCATGATTATAGAGTCGTGCGAATCGAGCCCATGTCTTTGAATGACATTGACAGCGACGATATTTCTGTGGGTGAGCTGTTGGACTCTTCTTGATTATGTGTGCCGAGATCAAGGCGAGGCTCTCTTTGTCCTGAAATCCCTGACGGAACCCTGCTCTGATCGAGGCGGCAGGCTCGCATTCTTTCCAGGTACCACTGGAGTCTGCCAGAACCATTCGCTCTTCGCCTTTCACGTGCAAGATGAGGGAGATAGGGCGGTAGCTGGACAGCGCTTCTTTGTCTTTACCGGGGTTGGGAATGGAAATCACCGTCGAGTGTTTTCCAGCCTGGTTGGTGTGATCTCCCGTCTCCCAGATGTGGTTTATCCACTCAATGAGTCGGTGTTGTCCGGGAGGTTCTTTAGCATGGTGTTCGTGATCTTGTCTGATGCGGGGGACGAGTTCTACTTCGCCTGAACAAGGAAAGCAGAAGCTCCCCTAGCGTGAAAGGGCGGTTGATATCCGCGTCCGTGGCCAGGCTCTCGATGGAATTGGAGTCATGGGTGTTTTGGACCGGACGGTCCGGCTGGGGAAAAACAGGTCCCCGACCCATTGCGCCAGCTCAGATTCAATCTTGTCGAGTTTGAGGGCCAAGACGAGTGAGGTGCGTTCTTATATTTTCGCTTGAGCAGCATTGATCTGCTCGTCTACCAGGGCGAAAGAGCGAAGTCTTCTCCGAGAGGAAAGAACTGTAGTCGTGCCATTCACTCTAATCGAGGTGACGAGCATAGCGCTTGGCTTCAACCTTAGCGAGAGGATCTTCTGGTGGGAGATGGGGCGCTTGGGCCTCACTGTACCGCTGCACAGCCTGAAGGTGTTTCTTAGAGCCGGAGGAGTTCCAGATCCTGGGCACGTGTGTCTTCATCGACTCTGGACGTGACGTGTGGCCTTCTCGACGGCTTGACTAAGCTCGTCTTCAAAGGTTGCTTGGGCCGTGTCGTCTGTCCCTTGAAGCGAGGCACGGAGCCTGTCCCAGTGAATCATCTTGGGGTTCGAACCTGCTTCTTCTTTCTTAGGGCGACGGAGAAGGGAAAGCTGGAAGATAATGGGGAAGTGGTCATTCCCTCAGAGGTCGGCGAGTCGTTTCTACTTCGATGTTGCGGGAACGGGTTGGCCACCCAGGTCAGGTCGGGAGCAGTGTTCTTTTCCCCAGCGCCTCCGAGCCTAGTCTTGCCTCCCGCCTTGTTCACGAGGGTAAAAATGACAGGTGGTCATCTCTTCGAGGAACTCGTTTTCTCTTGGTGGAGTACTCTCAGGCCGGGGGATGGAGTGTTGAAGTCGCGTCCGTATAACTTGTGCTCTTTGGGGTGCATGTCTTGTAGGTGGGGAGAGATCCAGCCGTGGTCTTTCTCTTGTGAGTAGGTCGGTAGTACGCTCATGCCACCAGGAGGCTCTGTGACTGAACGGACACTCTGGCAGCCATGACCTCCCTATGGAAGGCAGTATGGTGTAAGGTTCTACGAGGTGCTGCTGACAGCCTCTACGGATGTAGATTATGGCCCTGCCTTTGGAGGGGGTGCCTGCCCTCGTATGGGGATAGTTATGGACGGATTCTGAGCATGGCTGAAAGCCAGACATCGAGATGTTGTAGTTGTTGTTTTTTCAGAGGAGAATTATGTCCGGTCTTTCATCAGGGCTCTAGTCGAAGACGCGCGCGGAGATACTCGACCCGTTTTCAAAACCCCTGGCCCTTCTACTGAAGGACTCGGATCATGCGTAGTGAAGTAAATCATGTCGTTTAACAACTGAGACTCTGGTACAGGAAATGAAAACAACTTGTAGTCGCGGGAACAGGACACAGAAGGGAACCACTCAGATGATTAGCTACCACGAACTCGCCTGCGCGCTTAGTCTTTTCACTGAAGTTTATGCCAGTATTTGTTGACCATTTCGCCGAATATTCTCAGCTCGTCCGGAGAAAGGTAGATGGCAGTTTGCCCCTGAGGGGGGTGCCCCTCCAAGGATTGGTCCTTGCTTGACTCGGTCCGCCGAGGTACCACGGCTTGGGGGATCGGCGTCTTCTTGGGTTGTGCGCCCGGGAATTCAGGGCCGTCCTTTTGCTGTTGTTCGCAACGTTTGTTCTCTTCCCACAGCCGCCGGTTCTTGAGCACCGAAGTCGGGGATTCGGGCTTGATCCCGAGGTGGCCAAAGTCTTTGCAGCTCTGACAGGACAAATTGAAGTGTGGGCATTGCTGTATGGATGTAGACTCTCCTTCAAATTAAATCAAATCAAATCAAATCAAATCGTAAAAGCTTTATTTTCCAGAAACGCTGGAAGTAGTCCCAGACAAAAAGTTGTTGATGCAGCTTGACTGGGTCTGGGACCCTTATTACATTGGCAACAGCTTGGTAGTGCAACACTCTACTAGCGTAACGTTTGATGAAACAAAATATTTTAAAAATCAGAACTTTGTAAAACTGTAACACTAAGTTAGAAATCAACGAAGATATAAGAGCGCAAGTCTCGTTTGCTAATCGTGTATATGTTTATGTTGTTTGTGAGGCATGTATTTAAAAGAAGTGATATTTATAATGTAAAGTTTGTAAGTTGTAGTTTACGCGGGAACGAGGGAGGACCCATGCTTCTCTGCGGCGTATGTTGACATCACTGGTATGCCTTACAAGCTCAGAAATAGTAAATAAGGAATCAATGAATAGCGTCGATGAGAAACGAATGAAACAAGGCAAACGATACTCATACATGCGTTCCATCGGAATTATTTGATATTTTAAAAATAAAGGTTCTGTGTGGTCGGTGTAGGGAACATCTGCAATATATCGTATAATTTTCTTTTGTACTAATAGTATGTTTCCAAGGTTTGTTTTCGTTGTAGTAGTTTATACAAGGCGACAATAACTTAAGTGGGATTAAAATAATGCATAACAAATTTTAAGTTTAATGTTGAGTGGTAAAACATTGCGGCAACGAGAAGCAATACCAACGACCCGAGAGAGTTTAGGTATCAAATAATTTACATGACAATCCCACTTCATATGCTCTGAAAAAAAAAATACGCTTAATTTCTATGTTGTGACTTTTTCGATTATGAACTACGTAGTGAGAAATGTAATGTATTAAAATGGGTTTATTTTTTATCTGAAAACGATTGATTTAGACTTTATTGTATTTACCTGAAGGCCGTTAGTATCAGACGACATACAATATAATAGTAAAATTGACACATTTCAAAAGAAAAGAGTCAAGAGTGCCCCAGTAATAAAAAAACAAAATCACTGAAGGAGCAACAAAAAAAAAAGAAGAAAATAGGGTTGTTTCAAAAACCAACTGTTGTAGTGATTCGTCGGCCCTTCATTTACGATACAGACAGGAAAGCGTGGCCCCGAAAACTACTTTGTTTGCAAAAAAATGCCTTGCCAGAAAGCGCGTTCTTGTGGTGTCAGGACGCTCGCGCCCTTCCTCACGACGCTACACCGAGCAAGAGCAATGTGTATATCTCAAACACATGGCATGCACTGACTTTACATTCGCTTCTATTTTAGCCGGCCTTGCTGCTGAGCGCAGAACCTTCTGCAGCGTGCATTTTGCACAACGAGACTGTGCTTTTCTCAACAAGAGCAAATCGCAATGACCACCAACATAGATGCGATGACGTCACGTGTAAATCACGTTGAAGCAGTTCAGTTTGCCGGTGAAATGCTATGTTCGCAACACTAGCAAAACTAGATATCCAAATGGTAAAGTTCTGCAGTACGCATATATATGCAGTCTCCGCGATCATATGCAGCAGTTTAATAAAATGTTTGAGAGCGCGATAACTGATAAATCAGAGAGTGTTGTAACCTGTATGCCCAAAACAAGGGCATGTAAACGCGAATATAACATTAGCCACCCAGGGCTGTACTTTGCAAAGTTTCGAGCTTATGCATGCTGATGTCCAAATCCGTTGTGTATTAGGAATAGAAAAATCTTTGTCTGTCCTCCGCTGCTATTTATGTGAAATTAGGAATAGAATTGCATCTGTACTTCTTTTGGCAGAAAGGCATTGTGAATGGGATTATTTAGAGTACCATTTATTACCTCTTTCTTTATGCAAATTCCGTGTATTCGTCTTCAGGTGCATCATGATAACACACAGTCCATTTCGGCATACTCCGCGACCCGGTTTTTCACACTGCGAAACAGCGCACACAAATCACGTTTCCGTAGGTCTGCTCAACAGCTGGGGTATTTTTGAGTATCGCCCTTCTGTGTCGGTCTCAAGTGGTTATGTGAATTTCATACAGGAGAAAGTATTGATGACAATAAGAATATATTTAGCTACAGTATTGATGACAGTAAGGATATATTTAGCTCTGACTGAAGATTTGAGAGCGTAAATGAAGGGCCGATTACCTTAAAGACATGCATCAGAAGTAAATGCACGTAAAAATATCTGAAAGATGGTCTGCAATTTTTTTTCGGCGTTCGTATTCTCGAGAGGCACGTGTGTCACCGATTTGAAAGAACCTTAAACACATTTCTTTGATATTAAAGCTGATTTAAATAACTATGTGTTCCTTACATATAAATGACTTTTCGAACATAAGGAAGTCTGTTATGGCCTCTTTTATGTGATGAACAGAAATTGTTTATGTGCCTGTGTGCTGGACAAGACCAAAATACACGGTTTCCCGTGGCGATAGGAGGATTGCGCACGCGAGACCGCCACAAAGCGGTGATATTAAATAGCTGTTATGTCGATCATCAAATGCTACCTTGTTCTATTTAACAAAAAGTCATCAATTAGCAAGGGTGATGCTTAGCTGCAAATTGCATTGACCGGCATCTTGTGAATAGGAAACCTCAAAAGCCAAGCTGTACAAGTTTATCCCTCTATAAGAAAATGTTCACTTGGGCACGTTGTTATTTCAGGCCAGCTTCGGTCTGAGTACGAAGTTGCATATAGATGAGAGTAAACAATTTTGAGCACTCCTTTCTTCATGACTCTTTGCTTACATCACTGTGGGTTAGAAAAACAAGCGTTGTGTTTGCTGCTCAGGGTTTTTACAGAAGGCAGACTAAAATAAAATGCCTTGCCCTAAACTTTCAGAATACATTTTGCAGAATATAATTGCTATTAGCTCGGTTGCCTCGTAATCATATACTGTATTTTGAAACGTGTTTCGTAAAATATATTTTAGAACTTACATTGACGATGCTTGCGAATTGTATGTTTTATGCGCTGTAATTATTACCTTAGTCCAAGAGCACAGCTCCGTTCTTGACTTTTAAAACTGCGACACGAAATTGCACCAATCACGGAGTGTCGTAGGCGACCCTCCCCACTTCGTGACAACCTTTATACTCAGGCAAAATATATGTAACTGAGATAAACAAATTGATATTGAGTGATATAAACACGATGTTTCGTGTGTTAATCTTGATTGCTTTTACTGTTTCCTGAAAATGAAATAACGCAATTTCTCATTTTTTTAAACTGTGAATGAGAAGAGGACTGTAGAAAGGGTAAAACATAACTACAAAGGTGCTTGTTTCACGCCAGAAATAGTGCCTATTGCCTGTAACAACGCGGCAATTATATTCTCACATGAGCGGTTCAAACCGGTTCGAGCCGGTTCGAACCAGAACCGGTTCAAGCCAATTTTGCATCCCCGGTACTGAACCGGAACTGAACCGAAAGCCGTGAACCCAAAACTAACCGATACAAATTTACGGTTCGACACTCTGGTGAGGTACTAATGCTAACGTATTAATAAAAAGCAAGACTACGCGAACAGCGCTCATACCGTGGAACCGTTCCGGAATTTGGCCGCCGACGCTCTGCCGAGTCCACTTCCTACGGCTTGCCGAGAAAATCGCTGAAATTCACGACCGGAGAGCTTCTAGCTTTATTCATGAGCCATTGAGGCAGTCGTACACGCAACGAAAAATCAGCAGGTAATTGTTTTGTCCGCAGCGTCGCTACGGATAACATAACAAGGCTTGGGAAACGCTGGCTCGCTCGCGGAAACAGTTGCGCCAGGAACATACCAGTAGAACCTCTATTGACCACTGAATGGTGCTACGGCTTTTTCTTTTAAACATCACTGCACAAAGCGTTATATTAAAAAACAAGAAAAACGTCCGCATTAAGAAACAGTTTTATGCAAACTGGGTGTCACTAAAATTATAGTTTGGTGACTCTCAGTTTGCAAAAATGTTCTCTTTGATATGTTTCGAACCTAGACATAACTATCGAATGTGCTAATTTGTTATATTTTTGAAAGTACGACTGCGAATAAATCAATGAAACCAGCTTAGCGACGCAATTTCTGGTTGTCAGAAATTCGATGCCCCCCCCCCCCCCCCCCCAAAGTCCAGAGGAACTACAGAACGTGCCTGACGATTGAAAGCTAGACGATGCGCACTGCGCTCATAGTTTTGCAGTGAGAGGAGCTACGCTTCCGCTGCATCTAAAATGGAACAGAGTTTTAGGAGGTGCGAAGTTTACTTCGGAGCAGAGGAAAAGACAATTTTTTCCCTCAAACACAACGTAGTTATTAATGACTTTTCTCGATTTCTGTAGCGTCTCCTAACACTAAAATATTTATTTTTGACTATTCAAACTTTACTTTTGTAATGCGTATCAGGCTACCTTCGTTTACTTTACAAGTACCACTAAAGTAACGGTGCTCGATGTCACCGGTATTTATGTAAGCTAGTCAATAGACGAGGAGTTACGTTCGCAGTGCAGCGCGGCATCATGTACTGATCGACCACGCATGTTACCTCATCAATGTCACGATAGGCAGACGCTGGAAACAATTCTTCTTAACATTGTGTGCGTTCATATCGGTGCAACGCATCTAGGTACATATTTAAAAATCCGCTCTATAGCACAATAATCGGAAGTGTAATAAAAACCAGATGTAATCAAAAAGTCTGTGCATCACCAAGACAAGAAAAGAGAATTCTGATCATATGTATCCCATCAATTATACGCTTCCTAATTCACACTGCAGTGAATATATATAAAGCCGTACTCACAAGAATTATCTTGGTCGAAAATTTCTTCAATCGCTGCTCTATAAAGTTGGGAAACGTAGCTGTCTCCAACGTCGAAATCCGGGAGGGATGAATGCATGACTCCGTTCACAATCCTTGCGGTCATTTGTTTTCGCGTGGTCATTTCTAAAGGTGTGAAGCATGACAGTATGAATACACACTGCTTTAAAAAATGAAAAATACGATTAAGAGTATAACATTGGTGACTCTGTGTTTCACTAAGACGCGAAAGCAATGATTTTACAAAAGCTCTCCTTAGAAGTTTTACTTTGCGGGAAAGACGTAATCACCAAGATCATTATTGTTAGTTCACGAAATTGCCATTCCTGGTTTTCAAAGGTATATAAATTTATGCGCACCAAATGTTCACATACGATGAATAAATGACAGTTAAGGAGTGGTGTTCTTTTTGAAAATGGCGATTTTTACCGACATATACGAAAGAGCTTCAGACCAACGTACCCCACCTGGTTCTAACTACCTTCTTCACCAGTGTGAAACACACCGCTACAACAGTCGTGCCCGTCATAAATGGGGCGCATCTGTCTGATGCGCACGCATGCGCAGTGTTGACATGTGAGAGCTACGGGCACGTCGATAGTCACGTCATCACCAACAGTTGTGGATGTACTTCTAATAGAACCCGCGAGTGCTTTAACGATAATCCTAATGCGCACTGTATACGACGTGAACATTTGTTTTCATGCCTGCCACATTTCATTATTTCTGTTCGGGTCTTTTTATCTCTCGAGTCTCAGGTGGGAGCCTAGCGGCAGACTAAAAGAGCACACTCAGGTGTGATTTAGCCAACAAAACCTTCGCTCAAAACACCATGTGTATAGCGAGGCCAACAATGTCATCTCGCTGTTTACACCGAACTTGTTGCTTCCAATACCACGACCACCTTAAATTTGACTGTTTGGTTACGCAACAGAGGAGCGGGTCACTTGCATCTAACTATTGCTTCCCAGCCAATCCGGTGGCGGTATCATCCGGTAAAAATTCCGTAGAACAAATCATTAAGCCTTAATATAATAAGTTAGGACCCTGCGATTCTTAAGTTGTCTGTGACTAGGATTAGGTTACGTGTGCGTCTACTTGCCTGCACAGGACGCAGACAGCAACAGTCTTGGCAATCTGAGTCCGGAGACACTCTCGGCCAAATGGCCGGGTTAGAACAACGTTTCTACGCGCTTTTATACGTTCACCTCTCTCCGTGGAGTGCAGTGACGGCACTGGTTGCTCCTCTGCGGGAATAAAGAGACGCTAGAATTTATTTATTTTCATCCGACTGCTTAAGCAACGCATTGCATTGCTCATTGCGTTATAATCATCGACCTTGGGCTGTGGAAGATAAAACAAATAACTGGGAGCGCAGAATAAACGTCCCAAAAAACGTCCGTACCCACACAATATTCTACTGGCCTCCACTAGGACGGATTCGACGAGAGCTAATTTTGCTTCTCATCGACCGTACCCTGTCAAGGAATATTCTTAAACATTTTGAACAAGGACTTGTTTTGCGTAAACCGGTAGAGAGGTTGTGGTGCTGGATAATCGTAGGTACAATCTCCACAAATACGAGAAAACCTTAATTATTTTATGAAGATTATGAATTATTATACGAAGATCACTATCTGCTGCACCTGTGGCTCTTCAAGTGATCGGAGTTCAATGTTCATTCGCTAAACTTGTTAAGCGTTATTTAACTACGAAAGCGCCTATAACAAAGGTCAACATAATGTATAAATGTTTCGGTGTACCTTGAGGGCCTTAGAGGAAGACTCATAACCCTGTAAAACAATTTTCCTAAAATATAAATTAAACTTATTTTTAATGTGCTCAGAATCAGATCGTTTTTCACTCAATAAATCAATTCCAGTATGCTCACCTGACAGGAAAATTCGGAGCTGTAATCAAAACTCTCATGCGGATTAATGTACCGTAATATCCCGAGTCACCGTCCATCCCCGAGTCATCGCCCACCCACTTTTTAAGCAAATATTGATTTAAAAAAATAACACCGAGTGATTGCTTACCCTTACCGATACCCTACTGGGGACTCCGCGATCCGCGAACATTCATCTTACCCGAATGACGCGGCCACGAACCTTACAGTTTGAGGACGGTCCGTGACAAATTAAAATCAAGGGAGGGAAATACACTTTTGTTTGTTTACGCACTTTGTTATCTTCGTTTACGTTACTCCCCGATTCCCGTAACCCCAAAGTCGTACTTACATGCATCCGAAAGGAAAAAAAACACGATGAAGATAACAGAATGTCGTTTTGTATTGCTTACAAGAATGTTTATTCAGAAAAAAAAAACAACAAAAGATAGTCAGCGAAAGATTCGACATCAAGAAGTAACCGGAGCTTAAGGTAACGCCCGTTTCCACCAAAGTGACGTCACTCGAACCAGCTCCTTCTCCCGGAACATTGTCCAATGTTTAAGACAAAGCCAACGGGTAAATAAAGGTTTGCTGGAACGCCGCACACAGACGTTTGTAGAGCGTCCCATTTTGAGCTCCGCGTTCGTGGTGCCGTCCACGCGACGTAGCAAAGCCGGCTCAACACGCGTTGATAGCTCGCCTCGCACGGACGCACGCATGTATGCACCAAACAAGGAAGATGCATAAGAGACCTGGTGATTTACAAAGTGCCCAACTTGGCTCGACGCCAAAGTATTTGCCAACCCGATCGCCGGCTTTCCTGCTTCCACAACATCGCCGCTCTTCATCGCTTTTTTCGTTCGCTCGCTCGCTCTCTCGATGCGTTTGTTGGTTTTCCTCTTTTCTTGACTTTTTTCTACTAAGACAACATAGCGGTGTTGAAAACGCGATTTTACGGAACAAACGTTTGGGCTATATGCCGATCGTCGGTGTTCATCGCGCGTATGCGAGCAACGCACATTAAGATAGTAAAACATTATTTCATGAGTATTTTCAAGCGATAGCTTTACGGGCGACACTTTGCAGAGATTTTGACATCGTCTCTTGTCGTCGCCGCTTCAGAAAGACCCTTCTCTTCGCTCTTGGTGCGAGGACAGCGAGGTCTGGTTTTTCCCGTGGGCCGCCCCGGCATCCCGCCGGCAACGATGCGACGAAAGAGAGTATTCTGTGTCGTCTGCTTGAAATACTTGTTTTCAAGCATTCCTCGCGTTATGCGAAACTCCACTCTGGCAGTATCCAGTTGCTACGCGTAATGTTGGGATGGTTTTAGAAACTTCCACCGCGCTTACCGACTCACCTCACGGATCATGGAGCACTGATTGCAGCCGTCAGTGGCATCCACGACGCCAGCCACAACGGCTATAGAAATTAACCACGTCGCACCTCCTTCCCCAGTTACGTGACGGCACCGTCCCACCCGCCTTGCGCGACCGTGCTACAGCTATCGCTTTCGCTTCTTCGCACATTGTAGGCGAAAAATGCGACATTTTTGCATAAACAGTGAAACTAATTCGAGTTTTGAGTTTAATGCACTTCTTGTGCAGTCGCGCTAGATACGTACAGAAAAAGAATCATTTTTACTTTTTCTAACCTTTTTGTGCTTACCCATAAGGACATGGACCACCTCACTTTTTTATGAATTTGTGGCGGCAGGAGTATGGGCGATGATTCGGGATAATATGTAATGATATCCCTAATTTTTTTGGTTCTTTTTGTTTATTACTTTATAAACTGCGTACTTAATTTTATTCCTACGAACTAGAACGTTACACGTCGTTCGCACCAGTGGAAGACACCCTTGTCGCCAACCGAATTCGCTCACCGGCGAAAGAGCGGGTGATTTGTTGCCCTCTGCCATTGCTGCTCGTCTCAGGTCTTGGCCGGATCCGAGGAGATCTCCACGCTGCAACCTCACACCGTTTCGGAACTCTAAAAATCTTGAAGCGTCTGCTGTTCCCTTGAAGCACTTGGCAGAGCCGATTGCTCTAATCTACGGAGCGAACTCGGCAAGTGACGATGGTGGGAGTATGGTCAGACCTGAAAATGCAGTCTTCGCTGTCGCACTGACCAGGACGGTTCATCGTGCTCAGTGTCTGAGCGCGGACTGATTCTGAGGTCTCGACATTTAACCAGCCCCTCCGTTGTTTGCAGCGTTGGATATACCAGTTAATGTTGTGGGAGGACTAGACGCTCCGCTCCAGATTGCTTAGAGTGGAGGACACGGCAGTTCCCCCTAGCACGTGTCGTTCCTCGGTTTAGCTGACTCGTATACCTGCTTCAATACTGTATACCGTGTCGGAACTGTGCTGGAGGATGACGATGCTGACACAGCAGACACAGCACACAGCACGCGCGCATTCACTGAACGCGCGCACTCGCGAACTCGATCTGCCGACCGGTCGCAACGGTCGGACCAGAATCAATGCGAAGTATTCGCGGTAGTCTTCTGCCTACGCGATACTACAAATACCTTCAGAATATGCTGCAGAACGCGGGTACCAGGAAATACATGTACGGGAGCTGGAATGAGTTCTGCGTCGTCGAAAAAAAAAAAAAAACACGAAAAAAAAAAAGCTCTCGCAGGCTTTTTTTTATCGACGCATAAAAGTAATACACGTGTTGCTTTTTATTTTTTTTGCAAAATGGGTTTATTACAAGGAACGTGCAGTGCCTGTCCATGGCCGACCACGACTTTTTAAAACACGAAATGCTTTAAACATGCTACTCCAATCTTAAAACAATGTCTGTCCGTCCGTCCGTGCATTTCCCGCTAAATTTAGTTGATTTTAGGCAGTGTTGAAAATTAAGGAATTACGTCCACTCTTTACTTACGAATAAAAGGAACGCGTTACCGACCTACGTTACCTCGAAATAAAAGGAACGTGTTACCGTTAGTGTTAAAAAAGTAACGCTGGGTTCTTTTGCCTGACGTTACTTTTTTAAATTATGAATTAACACGTTTTATTCTTTTGACGTTACAGGTAGCCATAAGTGCCATATTTCAAGAAACACTATATCCATTCAGAAACTGAACAAAATTATCTAATCTTTTTGATGATTTCATCTAAGTATTCACAAGAGAAAACGCAAAAATATCGCAAATAAACAAACAAACATAACCTGGCGCCCAGAAACATCAAAAACTCTTAAGTGTAATTGTTTTAAGTCTTGGAAGAATACGGAACAAGTAACGTAGGTACGTTACTCGTTACTCGAAAAAAGTAACATAAGTACGTTTTCCGGTACTGTTTTGAAAATGTAACGGGTGTGTTACAACGTTACCGGAAGAAGTAACGCGTTACCGGTCACTCCGTTAGTTGTAACGCGTTACCGCCAAAACTGGTTTTATGACGCCAATTAACGTCACGTGACATGACGTCACATGATCTATACACCAATTTATCTTAGATTCGAGAAGCGCCAAACAACAACAACAACAACAACTGGACGCAACGATGCGCTACTGTCAACCGAATGTTTATTCGCTAAAGACAAACATATGCACCGCGTGCAAGTTCGTCTTCTCCTTGCGCGCCTCTTGCGCTTGTTTACGCGCCAAATGCGCCCACGTGCTTTTGTTTACCCCCTACCTCAGCCAATGAGGACAAGAGCTTGGCTGCATCGTCGTCCCGCTTTCTCTGCGTGTTCGCTGTATTGCTTTCTGATTGGCTGCCCCTCCCATCGTTCTGCGCCCTGTCATCTGGGCTGTGGAAGACGTTCTGAACGTGCGCGGTGCTTCTCTTCCACGAAGACGGAGACGAGACGTCGCGCATGCGTCCACACCACAGTGACTCGGCAGTTTTCGCCCGTGTGATGAGCGTTCGAAATAAAAGTTCTATCGAAATGAATTCAAATCCCTTATATAAAAAAATAATTGGCAATGTGATGATACATGCTTCATCGCCCTTCACCCAGATATTAAAAGCCTCGAAGATTTCTCTTTCTGCTTTTGTTTGACACCTTTCCGAAAATGTCCGTTTCAGCGAGTGCGCTTCGTTATTCGCCCTTTGGCATCGTGGATAATTTTGACGGTGCTGTGAACCCGTCAGGAAATAAAAAACGACCGGCGATCTCTTAAAAGGTTGTCGGACAATCTCAGGGAGGGCCCGCCAGGAGGCCAGCTTGGCTTGACCACCTTCACGTGAGCTCCCGTCTTTTTACTTCTTTCGACAAAACCTCTGAAGGTTTTATATCTATCAGTTCGCACAAAACAAAGCGCAAACGCGTAGGAAAAAACACAAGATAAATTTTAAGACCCAGTCGCGGATTAGGGACCCGGAGATGGTTTAGAAGGAAAACTTAAGACGCCGGCCAAATCCAACATGGCCCCCCATCGACGTGATGCTCCAGGGAGCCCAAGACGCCTTCGCCCCCGACCGCTGTGTCCTCGAGGCGCCCACGCTCCAGCGACTCCCATGGATACAAAACGGAATGGTTCAGGGGAGGCTACCGAGCTCAAGACCACCAATCATCGGCATCCCGTCATTGAAAGGATTGACTCGGGAGCGCCGGCGGTCAGGACGGCCCCAACGGTCGACGAGATTCAAACCGGGACCATTGCCGGCCTCCCGGGGTGCCTGGAGGAGGCCACGCCCACGCGCCCCCAACTCGGCCGACGTCACCCATTTCGGAAGACGGAGAGAGAGAACACGCGCCTCCTGCGGTTCCCCCTTCACCCCCGGCCGTGCCCCGGACTCGCCGGGAACGTCCTCGACTCATCGAGAGGCTTCCTCCGTCTCGCGCCCCATCCCCATGCCCGTGGAGAGGGTAATGAACGAGACACCCGAGTTAAGCACCAACAACGGCGAAACAACGGGAGTGAACGTGCCGACATCGAACAGCTTCGAGTGCCTTGGGGGGACGATCCCGACGGGGAGCCTAACGTCGGAAGAGCAGCACCAACCAGTCATGATCCGCGAGGTGAGCGCCGTCCATGCGGGGTTGCGCCTGCCGAATTCCTCACCCAGGATGGCTACACGCTGGTCACATACCGATCGGAGAGAAAACTCAAAAAGCCAACAAACCAAATCGATAAACTCTACACCGTGCTTTTTCGTCCCTCGCCAGAAAGTCGCCCATTCGAAGCAACACAACGGAGCAAAATTTCTAAAGAAATCAGAAGCGCTTTCAGCAAGACGGCCGTCACAAACATCCGACTAAATCCTTCTAAAAACATCCTAGCGGTTGACACACCCTACATTGAAACAAGAGACAGGCTTCTGCTCATACGCAACCTGGTCCAAATTCCGGTGCGCTCTTTCCCAGCTACGCCGACAAACGCCTCCGTGGGAACAGTGCATGGCATGGCCGGCGAACACTCTCTACAGGTGATTCGGACCATGGTGGAGGCAAAAGGGACCATCCTGGACATCGCCCGTAAGGGAAAAGGCACATCAATCTTCGTCTTTTTTGAGGGCCCAAGTATGCCTGACCACGTGACTCTGGGCCCGCGGTGGTACAGGGTTTATCCGGCTAAAGAACAAAAAACGACTCAAAGGGATCGCCATCACGACCGGCAGACCTCCATGGAGGCGCCCCCGCTCACATCAACATCAATATCGGAACCGCCACAAGCAGAAAACAACCCGTGGAGAGGCATACCTACCTTTGCGCGTGTACTCCATGCAGGTCAGGAAACACCGAGCCGGAACGCAGAGCTCTCCGTGGGCCACAAACCCACCACCCCCACTCGGTGCCGCGGTGCAGCTGTGTCGCAATGCGGGGGAGAGAGATCCTTCTCGAGACGCGGGGGCACCTGGATCCGTGGGGACATGGATACTCGGGGGCACCCATCATCGTCAAACTGCGGCCGCAATCGTCAACTCATGCGGTGCAGCCGAGGAGATGGCGGGATGCCCAGACGAGAGATGCGCTGCCGATCCGTGCCGTCACCCAGTGAGCGGTCCCAATTGCGGAGAGCTATGACTGGAGGTCGGCACATCGAGCCCTTTGGTTTGCCGGAATCGTCCTCCCGCGGGGCACTTCGGCCTGCACGGAGCGAGCCTCCTTTTGGCGACATCGACATGCGACGGACGGAGGCAGTAAGTTGGCCACCGCTTGTTTCGCTGCTCCACGAAGAACACCAGAGGGAAAACAAACGTCCGCACACAGACGGGTCCACCTCCAACGCGTCTGAGAGAAGCCGGAGTGGGAATGACAACAGCAGTAGGCATCCCACGGAAACAACCAGCCTCCCCTGCAAAGCAACTAGTGGGACCCACCCAACCCTCCCGCATACTTCTCTGGCAGCCGACCCCAACCAGCCTCGGCTCCCGGTCTCCCCAAATGATCGCGGCCGTCCCCCTCCCAGTTCGCCTGAGGCGCACGCTGCTGCTCCTCCTCCCTTCTCGACTCTTCCGAGAGGGGATGCGACACCAGCGCGGTGCATGTGCGGTCACTCGGGGCATTCCGCGGAGGTGCTGAATGACTTCCACCAAAAGTGTGTGGCGACGGAAATGATCCTTCATCACACCTTCACTCCACTGGTTAAAGAACTGCTCTCAAGTCTGCTCGAGGCTAATCCACAAATGAAGGGAACATCCGACGAAAACCGAACCCCACAGGAAAATACTAGTACTGCCCGACAACTATCAGACACTCAATCATCACAGCCGCATTTCCGAGGGACAGAGGAGTTCCCGCTCCTGCCTTCTCGGCGGGAGACGTCTACAACCGTCGATACCGAAGACTTGGTGTCGTCCGTGCGGAAAAATATCAACCGCGATCGACCTCTGCATGCACCACCATCGCCGTCCCCAACACAACTGGATGAAACGCTTCGTGCAGCTATACAGGCGGAAATCAGGGCAGCCCTGACGGCCCTCGTTCCAAGAATCGTGGCTGAGCTGAAATCCATGATCATCACCACCATCTCAGGGCTCCACGCCCCCACCCTGGATACAGAATGATGAACCACACGAACAGCATCGCAATATTTCCGGAGGCCTCGACACAACGTAGACCCATAGCCATGCTTCTCCCCCAACGCCCGCTGCCCGAGAAGGAGAAACAGAAAGAAAACACCCTTCTGAACCCTCCAAACCAACAGGAATGGCCCGCCATGCAGGAACGCGGCCGTCCCAGGACCAGGGACCCGATAAAGAAAAGAGCCCAAACGAGGTCCCAATCGAGGCAGAAGAGATCCCCATCGACCAATCGACAACGAACCCCATCCAAGCCCCGGCCCAAGGCCAACCACAAGGGGTGGGACACCCTCCCGACGACATCACAGACGACCGCCGGTAACGACAAATCGGTAAGCTTCGATGATGGGGCCTCCCACACCTCCACCTCGGCCCAAACCCCCCCAACCGTCCCCAAAGAACTAGCAGATGAGCTAGCCAACATCAGAGCTGAAATGACCACCCCTAGGCAAGAAAATAATACCTTAAGACAGCAACTCCACAGGATCCGCAGTCAAAACGCGGCAATCTCACAACCAAATTTCCCCGCCGAAGAGGCCACCTCGCCCGCCCCCCAAAAAAGAGCGATTGCGGTAACCACCGTACAAACCCCCAACCCCGCAGGAGAATCCCTTCAGCAACAAGAACTAGACCGTAAAATAATCGCAATTGGGAGAGGAAACACCACACTCCACGAAAACATGACCACCATGCAAAACAGCATGGAAACCTTCCGATCAGAAATGAACTCCTACAGATCGGAAGTACACACCTTTATGCAAGAAATAATGAACAGGCTCGGTATCGCTACCAATCACATACCCCAACCCGAAACACATAATGCCCCACAAGAACAACAATAAGAGCAACCCCATCAAGGTCTGGCAGTGGAATTGCCGGGGATATAAACGTAAAAAACATAATTTACAGATGTATCTCCAAAGCCTAGATGCCCCCCCGGAAATTATAGCGCTACAGGAGACAAACACAGTTGTTAAATTGCCCGGCTATAAATCCTTTCAAAGTGCGACCGACCTCAAAACGGCGGTTCTCGTACACAGAAATATACCGGCCTATAGGAGCCAGTTCGACAGCGTCAGTATCCCCCACGACCTAATTACTGTCCTCCCACGCAAAAAAGGAGCGAACAGACTATATATTCTAAACATCTACAGCACTCCTAAATCCAGGGCACATCGATTCAACCGCTTATTCTCGCTCACAAGAAGGGAGGTGGGCCCCCACGCGCTGCTCATAGTAGGAGATTTTAACGCTCCTCACACGGCCTGGGGATACCCAACCTGCGAGCCAAAGGGCAGAGACCTCTGGGAACAAATCCAGACACACCATTTCACACTAGAAACAGGCATCAATACCCCTACACGCATCGGGAACAGCGCCCAACGCGACAGCACCCCGGATCTCACTCTATCCCTACACACCAATAGGGTGAGATGGAGGGTTACCGACCAAACACTGGGCAGCGACCACCTCATAATCGAGACAGAGATGGTACCCAAACACAAACTCACTCAAACACTCAGACAGAAAACCCTGACCGACTGGGATAAGCTCAGAGCCCTCCGGGAATCCAACATTAAACATGCGGACGAGTGCGAAAGCCCAGAATGCATTACGGATATCAACAGATGGACACAAGAACTCCTCGCAGACATAAAAACAGTTACGAAAGACCTAGACCCCCATATCCCGTCCGACGCGGTGGACTCCCGTCTCAGCCACCTTTGGCAGGCATACCAGGGGATCCTAAAACGATGGCGAAGAAACAAGAGTAACCGCAAACTGCGGCTTAGGCTCGCCCGGCTGGAGACGGAGATCGGCGCGCACGCGACCACGCTCGCGCGCGACCAGTGGGGCCAGATTTGCGACCAGATGCAGGGAAACCTCGGAATGAAGAAGACGTGGCAGCTATTAAGACACCTCCTCGACCCAGATGAGAACAAGACAGAACAGAAACACCGGATGACCAAAATTATCCAAACATACTCAGGCTCAAACGACGAACTCATAGCACAAATACGAAACACGTACCTTCCGATAGGACCCCAGATCCCACTACCCCCTACACGGGACAAACCAACAGCGAAATGGACAAGGACATAACGGAAGCCGAGGTCCGACTGGCCATTGGCAAACTCAGGTCCAGCTCGGCCCCGGGTCCCGACCAGATCTCAAACCGGGCGCTACGAAACCTCGATGACTTCTCCATCACAGCAATCACAGATTTCTTGAACACATGCTGGAGAACGGGAGAACTACCGGGATCGTGGAAACATGCAAAAGTAATCCTCATCCCCAAGACAAACAAACCGCTCGCGATCGAACACCTCCGCCCCATCTCCCTCACGTCGTGCTTAGGTAAACTCATGGAACACGTCATCCTAGCCCGACTCACGACATACATGAACGACACGGAACAATTCCCCCACACTATGATCGGTTTCAGAACCGGTCTTTCAACGCAAGACATACTCCTACAACTCTCAGAACAAATCATCAAACCACCCAGCGGCCTAAACACGGCAGCGATTTTGACCCTCGACCTGACTAAAGCCTTTGACAACGTCGCGCACGAGGCCATAATGTCGGGCCTAGGGTCGGTCAATCCGGGCGAGAAAATCTACAGCTACATTAGGAACTTCTTATCAAACCGAACAGCCGCCATACATCTAGACAACCTCGTCTCAGATACGTTCCCACTAGGCAGTCAAGGCACTCCGCAAGGAGCCGTCCTCTCGCCATTGCTCTTCAACCTGGCAATCATAGACATCCCCAAGAAACTTGCACAGATCCCACACCTCCACCACAGCCTCTATGCGGACGACATCACCCTCTGGACTAACCAGGGGAATGACGGCCACATAGAAGAAACGCTGCAGGGAGGCATAGAGGTGGTGGTGGAGGAGGCGAGGAGAGCGGGCCTGGCCTGCTCTCCAGTTAAGTCTGAGCTACTCGTCATTCCACCGAATCAGAAAAAACAACGCCCCTCCAACATCAAACTCCACATTGACGGGAGAGAGATCCCAGAGGTCCCTGCCCTCAAAGTCCTTGGGCTGCAGATACAATCCACCAGACTAAATCACAACTTTCTCCAGACCATAGAAAGGAACGTAAACCAAACTATAGGCCTGCTCAAGAGAGTCACCAACAAACACGCAGGCCTGACTGAGCAGGACAGGGTCCGCCTGCTCCAGGCCTTCGTCGTGAGCAGAATAGTCTACTCCATCCCCTACCTTAAATTAACCAAGGCAGAAACTGACAAAATCGATATCCTCATAAGACGCGCTTACAAGGCGGCGCTACGCCTTCCCCCAGGCACGTCCACTGCCAGACTCGAAGGGTTAGGCCTTCACAACAAGGCCAGCGAACTCGTTGAAGCCCATCTAATGGGACAATATGAACGCCTCGCCCGCACCCCCACAGGAAGACACATTCTCCGAAATCTAAGAATAGGACACCACAGCCTATATCAGGACGCGACAACCATTCCCCTAGATATCCACGCGCACATTATAGCCAAACCACTCCCCCGCAACATGCACCCTACGCACCACACCGATCGGAGGGAACAACGAGCCCGCGCCCTACACAAGAATTACAAAAACGACCCCCGAGTCGTGTACGTAGATGCAGCGGAATATAGACACCACGAAGCATTCACCGCAGTCGCAGTTCGCAATAACTCCAACAGCAACCCGCTAGATTCGATCACAGTCCGGACGCCCATCCCGGAAACGGCGGAGGAAGCGGCGATAGCGCTGGCCCTAACGCTTAACCCTACCCCCGCAACAATCATTACCGATTCTAAAACCGCTTTCCAAAATTTTGCCGCCGGACGCATATCCGCAACGGCACTCAAAATTTTGCGTAGAAACCCCCGCAATCTCAAGTCCAACTGATCTGGACCCCTGCGCATTCTGGGCTCGAGGGAAACGAGGCGGCCCACGACCTAGCCCGAGGACTTACTATCCGGGCTGGGCCGAGCCTGTATCCCTACCACGGAGCACGGTCCGCGCGGGACCGTCTGGTCGGATATCATGACATTACAACCTACTACCTCCTCTCCCGCAGAATCTATCCGCAGGCGGACAAATCCCTTAGCTTAGAACAATCACACGTCTGGCGCCAACTCCAGACGGGAGTTTTCCCCAACCCGGCCACTATGACCCATATCCACCCTAGCCTTTATCCAACTTCGGCGTGCCCCTTATGTGGCGCCCATGCCAACCTGGCCCACATCATCTGGGCATGCCCTCAGGATCCCTTCCCCGAAATCCCTTCTGAGGAGAGGTGGGAGGCCTCGCTTCGCAGCCCCGACCCGGACCTACAGGCCCGCCTGGTCAAAAGGGCGGAAGAGGTCGCCGGGAAGCCTCGGCCGACCGCCACCACGGGACTACCCACCTAAATAAAGGAGAAGACGTCCAGGAGGGGATGGGCCTTCGGCCCCTCGCCCACCACCACCACCATGACCTCTATTCCCCTTGACCCATTTCCTCAGTCAATAAAGTTTTCTCTCTCTCTCTCTCTCGGACAATCTCTGAATGTACTGCAGAACCGCCACTTTGTTTTTTTTTCGGGATGCCTTCCGATTCACTTTCTCTTTTTTTCAACTTTGACGCGAAGCTTTCTGCGATTTCCTTAATAATAATAATAATAATAATAATAATAATAATAATAATAATAATAATAATAATAAGAATAAGAATAAGAATAAAAATAATAATAATAATATGATATAATAATGATGATGATGATGACGATATATTTATTTCCTTTTTGCACCCAGACAAAAATAAGGCCGGGCAAAAAGCTCCTTACAGTCAGCTTTAGGAGGCTCTGCCTCCTCACACACTTTGTCAAAAAGCAATGAAAATATATTTTTACAGAATGCGTCACTCATAATTTATTAGTCACCATTAAAATCCTGTACAAACCGCAATGTTTCAAATATCAAGTCACGTGACTTAATACTTTGGTGTCCTGGTAATCTCAAGGTTTCTATTTTCGAATTCATTAAGACGTGGTGGTTGTGTATACCTTAAGGATGGTGACCCGTAATTGGTGCGTCAAGTGTTGTCGCAACAACTCTCGCCATATCCAGTTCCATAAGACAACATTTTTTTCTCCAAACCTGACATC
Source organism: Ixodes ricinus (assembly GCA_037355805.1). Classification (NCBI taxonomy): domain Eukaryota; kingdom Metazoa; phylum Arthropoda; class Arachnida; order Ixodida; family Ixodidae; genus Ixodes; species Ixodes ricinus. The sequence continues at coordinate 191,231 of JAZHYW010011361.1, read as the reverse complement.
ACAGAAAGGCAAAAAGTTCTCATTTTGTTTGATATCCCTACCGTATAAACACATCAAGCGGTAGCTGTACAGATCATTGATTAAAAAAATTTGCATTTCTTAAAAAGTTTTTAGTCGAAGCAGTCAGAAATGGAACGTTTGCCTTTTGGATAACCCGCCGTTCTCCGGTGGCTGACTTGGTTGCGGAAGCTTGATCGAGCATCGTGTTCACAGGATGTTTCTATTGCGGCCAGCATCAAAAAGGCTGCCACCTCTCTCTACACCAGTTTTGAATGCGCGGAATCAAAGAGAAGCATACCTTTTCTTGATCCCGGCGCATATTGCCAGCAAGAGTGACTTTCTTTAAACTTCAAATTTATATCTAGAAGCTGAAGGCTCCTGTTTTTCGTTTCCTCATGCGTGAAAGTCAACCCATTGGCATTGTTCGAGAGCACTTCTAGCAGATAATTTATGGAGTTTTCATTTGCAACCATGGGCGGAATCACAAACACCAGAAAATCGTCCACATACTTCAAGATTTTAAGCTTCTCGTTTCCACTAGCACCTTGCTTATAACTCTCTCACACTTTGCAAAAATTGTCATACAAGATTGGGGCAACTCGGAACCTAATACATGCAAAGGAAACCGCCGTTGATTCAAGGAACATGGCAATAAGTTCGCAGAAAGAGATGGCCGCACAGTGCCCACTCGTAATATATACGCAGCTTCTCCCTATTTCTCTACCGCACTTTTTAGCAGCGGGAAGCAGTCGTTCGTTTGGTATGGAACAGAAACGTTCTACATCAATGAAAAAGGCTGAACTATACCCGTTTTCCATTTTTCTCATATGTTTTATGACTTCTTGAGAATTCAGGATCATGAAGACATCCTTGAGCACAAGCCCCGACAAGTATAGGCTCAGAAAACCACCCACTTCCTTCTGTCATGAGCGTCTCCTCGTCACTATGGTCCTGAGCGGGCACTCCACCTTGTGAGTCTTAGCTGTAGAAAACACTTCTATATTCACCTTTTTTCACTATTCACTCTTCTGGCCAAGTTGGATAGCTCGACTTTCACAAATTTCCACTGCCGTTTTTCTTGATTTTTGCAAGAAAGACGTCCACTTGTTTGAAGTTCTTCCTGGCGGCTTCTGTTGACTTCCCATTGTATAGTCCTTGAGGGAGTACCACGAAACCCCTTTCTTCGTCACCCGTCAGACGTTTCGTGGCACTTCCTCATGGGCTTTGTGGTATAAAACATATCCCACTTCTGACACCATGCTAGGTTGGCGAACAAAGAAACCAGACACGACTGTAGGCCGGAGTGCCATGTAAAAGAACACGCTCTTATCTGGTCATTTTCCGTCAACGAGCCTGGCCTAGCCGACGAGACCTCGACAACGACGTGAAGCCCAACTACCAGTTCGAGCGTCAATTCACTGTTGAGGAAGACCTGCATCTGTACGCTGCATGGGTAGTGGTGCCAGTCAAGTGCTGGCTTGAAGTCCTGCCACTTCTACACGATGGTCACATCGGCATTGTAAAGACTCAAGCCAGAGAAACAGGCTCAGTATGGTGGCCGGGACTAAAACAAATGTGGACGAAATGTGGAAACACAGTAAAATTATGTCATCCCTGCATTGAGAAGTCAACAAAGAGGAAATGCCTCGCTTCCAACGGAATTTCTTGACAGACTATAGTCTGTCGAGAAATTTCGTTGGTGGCAATGGATCTTATTTCACCATAAAGGCCACTGGTGGTTGATTGTGACCGATTATTTTTCAGTATCCAGATTTCGCACGACTGCAAACACTGACTATGCCAACAGTCGCTACCCGCTGCAAGTAAATTTTTGCTAGTCACGGCATACCAGAGAACGTTGTTTCCGACAACGGCCCGCAAAGTTTCCTCTACCCAACGACCTCCTCGTTTGATCTATATATATATATATATATATATATATATATATATGTATATATATGTATATATATATATGTATATATATATAATTTATATATATATATGGTGTTTCACGAAAGGTGGACACATTCGGATATTGCGAAACTACGCGCATCGCACATAAAAAAGGCTTGTGTCCCTTTTGGTTCGAGGCCAGGGGCTATTTAGAAAAATTATTAAGGTTCGGGATAATTAAGTTGTAAATTATTTTCGCGTAATTATTTTTTAAATATTGAGTTTAAGGGAATGGTTGTTTCAGTTAGAATGTTGCTGGGCATCATCGAAAAATACTAAATTAACAAATTGCTGAACGATAGAAGGACGCGCACATTCGAGCTTATTAAGCGTGAATGGGGAATATGATGACGTCAATTTCGTTGTGTGTGCTCGCGCACACCGGCTACTGCTGACTCATGGAAAGATAGTGAGCCAGTTATTAGAGACACTGAAATGTTTGGTTCAGCATCACTTTTACGTGCATCCAAAATAAAGGTACACTCGCTAGTTTCAATTCTTACGTTCGGTTGACGTCACTGGTGACAGCCGAAGGGTTCTTGCACAACGTCCCCGTGTTGTTCCAGGGGCTAGAGGTTTCACCATGGTTTCATGCAGAAAAATGAAGGCCGAAACGTACCCGCAACAGAGCGCACGACGTAATGAAGACGCTAGGCGGGCTCCCGTGTTCTGCAAACGCAGGTGGGTGACCGGGTGATGTGCTGGTCGTTCCGCTACGGCCTCTGGACCAGCCTGGCATGCGTGCCGGAAACCCGCTGCCTGCGCCTGCCCGGAGCAGATGAGTTACGCCGAGGGGGCGGCGTTCCCCATCAACTACGCAACCGCCTACCTGGCTATCCTCGACTTCGGAGGACTCAAGAAGGGGCAGAAGGTGCTCGTCCAGGCCGCCGCAGGTCTGCACTTGCCTGTACTAGCCTGGGCTAGCTTATGATAGTCTGTGATGGTCATTGATGGTCTGCGCTGGCCTGTGATGGCTTGTAAGGGTCTGTGATGGCCTGATCTAGTTTCTGATGGCCTGGGCTGGCAGGCACAGTTTTGTGATTGTTTGTGCTGGCGTATGCTTACTTGTGATAGACTGTAACGGTATCTGGTGATATCTGGTGGTCTGTGTTGACCTGGTGTGGACTATGATGGTCTGTGCTGCCCTGTGCTAGCCTGTGATGGTTTGTGAGGATCTCTTCCGGCCTGTGGTGATCGCCGTACCGATTACTGTAGACGTTTGCAAGGAACCAGGCTTCATAAGCTGAATTAAAATCAGCTCGTCTTGTCCTGTCCCTTTTATGTTGCCGTCCTCTTGCGCTATTCCTATATGACGTTCAAAAGCTAGTGTGGCCACCCGGATGCCAAATGCTCTTTTACGGCGCCAGTCTGACAACAGTGTCACTCCTTAGCTAGGCCTGACTGGGCGTGGCCATCGGACAACCTACACACTTCAGCAGCAAGATGGTGGCGCCCTGAGGCCGTACTCGTAAACATCTATAGGTGCCACGTGATCTACCAGAGTTACATGGGATCACGCCGCCTTATCATAACGTTAAATATTGATTAATCGTTGTGTGACGTCACTGTTACCTCGTAATGCCAAGTGACACTAGACATTCCACTGACACCGTGATGTTACGATGCCACGTAACACGTTGACGACGTCACGTGACATCCTGCCCGTTGACATTACATGACCACGTCCGCTAAATTTAGCGGGGAAACCAGTGTGCGTATTTCCGACATAAGGGCCTCTCCAGCCTAATAATAGCAATCATAGCTCTTCACACCTCGCGTATTTTACGTACCGTCAATTATGCTGCAAACTTGTAAAAAAAAAGAGGAAGAAAAAAAACAACTAAGATTTTTAGAGCGCAGCTCTTAGGCGCCGTTTCCGGCATGAGCGGCGTCGCCGTCGCCGTCGGCGTCGCCGTCGGCGTAACCGCCCGAGGTCACGTGACCCCAGGTCACGCGACCCCCCCACCCGGGTCCCGTGACCCCCCCCCCACCCGAGGTCACGCGGCCCCCCCAGGTCATGTGGTACCCCAGGTCACGTGACCCCCGAGGTCACGTGATGATGACGACGATGCGGATGCCGCTGACGTCATCGAGTGACGTCACTGATGACGTCATCGGCATCCGCATCGTCATCGTCATCATCACTGATGACGTCATCAGTGACGTCACTGATCGTCATCAGCATCCGCATCGTCATCGTCATCATCACTGATGACGTCATCAGTGACGTCACTGATGACGTCACCGGCATCCCCATCGTCATCGTCATTGATGACGTCATCAGTGACGTCACGTGACCCCCCTGAGACCATGTGAGCCCCTTCCCCCTCCTTCCCCCGAGGTCACTTGCCCCCCCCCCCCGTACCCTCCCTCCTCCTCCTCAAGAGCTGCGCTCTACTTCGGCATTACAGGGAGTTGTAAACGGCTTTCGCTTTTTTTAAGAGATCAATTCGAGAAGCTCGGATCTTAATACACACATTGCTGTTTCGACACTCGACAAAACCCGTGACGTAACAGGATACTACAGCCACTAATCGCGACGTCACGCCTTTTGCGTTTCTTTCAGAAGGAGGGCGGAGGGCGAAAGAGGAAACAATGTATAGGTGGCGAGGAGGGCGGAGGAAGAAGCGCCTTAATGGAGAAGGCATTCCAATTCTGTTAGGTCACGACTCGTTTGTCGAGTGACTGCAATGCGGGAATATCCAGAGCCGTTTTATAGGCTTTATTCTTCAAATCGTGAGATTAAATTTCGTGGACATTCCCGCCAGGAGGTGCTAGTACCTGCCATAAGGACTTTATATGCAACTAACGACCCCCATTCTAGCCTTGAGAGGCCATTTAATGCGTTCGATGAATGCGTTTGCTTACCGGAAAACCACGAGATTTATTGGTGCTAATGAAGAATAACGCTGACATTTAAAGAAACCAGGTGGACCCAGAGATGCGGGTTGTCTGCCACTTGGCAAATATAGAAGGAAATTATCTTTGTGTCCATCTAGAATTAACTTTACAAACGAAATACTTTGGTAGTTTGCGCCACTTTGGAGTCATTCTATGAACATCTCTCGTCTACCAGTTCACTGAGCAATGTGGGCACCGCACGGTTCCCTGGAGTATATTTTCCCGCGCTTGTGTAGGGGTCAGCCCTTGTTAGGCTGCCACATGTCGAGCTTTGGTCAGGGAGCCTCCGGGTTGACCTCATCGCGAGGATTTTCTGCTCCCGGATCGGCGCGACGAGTGGACTTGTCGGCGTGTACTCTCGTCTGCTTCGTCGCCCGCAGGAGGTGTCGGCTGGGCAGCGACGCAGCTCTGCCACACGGTGGAGGACGTCACCGTATTTGGCACGTCCTCGGCTTCCAAGTTCACGCTCACGCGGCGCAACGGGGTGGACCATCCAATCAACTACCGCGAAGAGGACTTTGTGCAGAAAGTGCTCCATATCGAACCCAAAGGCAAGTCAAACCATTTAAACTCCTACGTGCATTATACTTTTTTTTAATGCACGCCTTGTAGTAGTTGCTGCGCCAATGATCTAATGACCCCAATCCGAGACGTTGCTTTAGCTGCCAGTGTTTCAGACATGGGGCAGCCACTTTTAGGGGACGGACAACCTGCGGAAAATGTTCAAGCAATGATCACCCTACTGACAACTGTGCAACTGATTTTTTCAAACGCGTCAACTGTTCAGGTGCTCACCCTGCATACTCCCGCTCATGCCCAAAGTTTAAAGAAGAAAAAGAAATACTAACACTGAAAACCAAGCAAAATCTGACATACTTTGAAGCGCGAAAACGTCTCTCGTTCCTACAGAGAGGCTCGTACGCAGCTGCGGTCAGCAAGGGTGCTGCACCGACAACGGCTTCCGTGGGGACACAGGTCTGCCTTTTAGACCTTTCTGCCCGCGCAAACCCCAAGCCGCCAAAGTCTCACCTGGAGTCGCTCAAGAACAGAGGGATTCAACTCAGACCGCACCTTCAAAGGCGACGGTCACGCGCCGTGTGCCCCTAGTTTCTCGTGAGAAAACTGTGACGACAGAGTCACAGTGCCTTGAGGGGCGCCCTTCAGCTTCCTCGCGTCGCGAGGATGAGGCAATGGATGTCTCCAGCAGTCCGCCTGAGCCTCTGCCTGCCCCGAAGGGTGGTAAAATATCGTTAGGGTTGAGGACCCAAAGAAAAAGGCTAAGCGACAGGTCCAGAGGATGGCATATAGAAAGTGCGTATTCAAGGATGCTGTTTCACCTCTCCCAAAAATGTTCCTTAACACTTCATACACCTCACAGCGTTAATGTTCTTTGTCGCTCACCTGGATTACCTCACTCACTTTTAGGGATCAGTTGAGACAGAGGAATAATGGCGACTACCTCGCCAGTGGCGTTGACCCGAAGTCTCGACCCCCTTGGAGGTCATAAGGGGCAGCTCCACAAGGATCAGCCAGAGGACTATTGGCGACTCTCTCGCCTGGGGCACTACTTTTATTTGTCTTCCCCCCGAAGGTTTGGTCGGAACTGCCCTCCTGCTGACGTCCACACACACTCATGTCCTCTTTCGTTTTTTATTAAATGCTTTTTTAGCTGTTTTCTTAGAACCATATTTTGTGAGTCGTGCATTACAGCTTTCGCTGCTCCTGCGCTAGTGCTACGAACTCGAGGTCCTCAGTTACAAATTTGTTACCGACAATGAGTCTTATCCAATGAAACTGCCGAGGTCTCCTGCATAACTATGACGATGTTTGCTCTCTTTTGGAGGAATATCGTCCACTGGCAGTGTGTCTCCAGGAAACTCACCTGAAAGGGAGTCAGTCGAGTGTCTTCAGACACTTTCATTTTTTCCGCAAGGATAGAGATCGCTCGTCTCGCTCGTCTGGCGGGGTAGCCATATTAGTGCAAAAATCAGCTGCGTGTGTTGAAGTTCCCGTGCACACCGCCTTGGAAGCAGTGGCTGTTCGCATTCTGTCAGACCGCCTTATAGCCCTATGCTCACTTTACATTCCTCCAAACTTTCATTTAAGGTGTGAAGACCTTGAGTCACTCATTGCCTCAACTCCCCCATCTATTCATTATTCTTGGCGATTTTAATGCACACAATCCTTTATGGGGCAGTACTAGACGCGATACTCGTGGAGCAATTGTCGAACGATTTATGTTGTCGACAAATTTGTGTCTGTTTAACGAAAAGAAACCTACATATTTTAGTGCACCCACAAACTCATTTACGTCAATTGACCTCTCTATAAGTTAACCTATTTTATTTTCACTGTTTTCATGGCATGTTGCAGATAATTCTTTAGGCAGTGACCACATGCCGATTGTTTTAAGACGAAATAACCCAGGTGTGACCCTCCCCACCCGAACTCCCCGCTGGAAACTTGAGAAGGCAAACTGGTCAGAATTCAGCCAATTCTCACTGCTCGCATGTACATCTCTTGACAAGCTTTCAATTGACGTAGTGAACGAACACTTAACGGATTGTATTCTTCAGGCAGCCATAATGGCCAACCCCATGACCGCGGAACGCCTCACGCCGTCCCAAGCCTTGGTGGAATGAAGAATGCTCAGAATCACGACAAAAACAAAACAAAGCATGGAGCATATTTCGACGCTACCCGATATCAGGCAATCTTCTTCACTTCAAGCAAATAAAGGCCCGTGCATGGTACCTTTGCCGGCAATCGAAAACATCAAGTTTTTAAGGGTATACCACATCAATACACAGCCACACATCCCCGAAAGAGGTCTGGGACCGAATTAACAAAATCAATGGATCCTATCGTGCTTTCACCATCCCCCTGTTATCCTGCAACGGAACCTGTCCAGAACGTGTAGAGGAGCAAGCCGACATTCTAGGGGAACATTTCGAGTTTGTTTCAGTTCCAGGCATTATTAACCACCATTCCTTCGGCTAAAACAACAGAAAGAAGCGAGGACCATAAAGGCACCTGGTGGTGAACGAGAGCCGTATAATAGATTGTTCACCCTTATTGAACTAAAGATGGTCCTTCATAGTGTCAAACCCTCGGCAGCTGGTTCTGACGGTATCCACTACTTCATGTTGAATCATCACACCCATCTGCACTCGATCTGGTTCTATACCTCTTCAACAAAATATGGGAGGAAGGACGTTTTCCCTCAGCATAGAGATCGGCTACAATTATTCCTCTCCTTAAACCAGGAAAGAACTCGGATAGTGTTTCTAGTTAGAGGCCAATAGCATTGACAAGCTGTTTTTGTAAAACCCTCAAAAAATTATTAATAGACGATTGATGCACCCTTTAAAAACAAACATTGCATCCTGGATAAATACCAGTGCGGTTTCCGCTCGTCCCGCTCGACACAGGATCAATTGCTTCGATTGGAGACAACTGTACGAGAGGCTTTTGTCAATAGACTGTACTCCCTCTCTCTGTTTTTCGATCCCGAGAAAGCATACGATACTGCCTGGTGGTATGAAATTTTGAGGGACTTGATTGACATTGGTCTCTAGGGCCGCACGTTCCATGCCATTGAGAGCTATTTAGGTAGACGCACCTTCCGAGTTAGGCTGGGGTCTGTACACTCACGATGTCTTGTAGAGGAAAACGGTGTTCCACACGGCGGTGTCCTAGGTGTTACTCTGTTTGCTATAAAAATCAATTCTATCGTGCGTGTCATACCACCATCAGTGCACTATTCGCTGTATATAGACGACCTTCAGATCGCTGTTTCCTCATGTAACCTTTCGATCTCCGAACGGCGTGTTCAACTGACTATTAAGAATGTGACAAGGTGGGCTGACAATAACAGATTCAAGTTCTCCACGGAGAAGACTGCTTGTGTTTATTTTTCACGAAAACGTGGTGTGATGCTGACGCCTTCGTTGACCATATACAGCGCACTAGTCCAGATGTAAACGGAGTATAAAGTTTATAGGGCTTATATTCGACTCCACGCTCTCTTTCAGCCAACACATCCAAACGCTAAAACAAAAAAGCCATAAATCTCTTAATATTCTGGGGAGTTCTTTCCCACATGACTTGGGGCTCCGATCGACTGTGCCTTATAAGAGTCTATGGAGTCGATTGTGCGGTCACGCCTACATTATGGATGCTTGGTGCATGGATCAGCGAGTGCGCCAAGCACTGAAAAATGCTGGATCCATTCCATCACGCAGGGATCCGACTTACGCACCGGCGCGTTTCGTACATCCCCTGTGCTGAGCCTCTATGCTGAAGCCAATGAGAATTTCTCTATAGGTAAAGGCGAGGTGTCCTAGGTCTAATGTATTCCCTTAGGATACGGTCTGTATCACAACATACGTGTCAGGAACTAGTCGAGGGAACACTTTTTGAACGAGCTTTCCAAAGTAGGCCCACTGCTAAGCCTCCCTTTTCATTGCGGAACAAGACCGCGACTGTTTCGGCTAAGCAGCTTCAGATGAACTACCTGTTGCTCAGCTTTTAGGAGCAGTGGCACCATGGGAGCATAGTCTGCTCATCACAAACTTGTCATTCACTGAGTACACTAAAGAAAATTTAATTGCATTATAATAATAACCTTAAATTGCAAGCTTCACCCTTGTTGGTGTTAGACTGGTGGCGGCTGATAAAACCCGTTTGCTCTACTGACGTCTAACCCCTGGTTAGCTCAGTTGGTAGAGCGCTCCACCTGTAATGGAGAGGTCCCGGGTTCGATACCCGGACCAGGCGGATTTTTTCGGTCGCGCACCAGTCACCTAGCTGTGTTTGGAGATTTGTGTTTGTCCTTTGTCCCTCTTGTTCCCCTTCTCCAGGGATTATTTTCGTCATTCTTGTCCAGCTCGCTTGCACCTTTGCATTTAATTGCATTATAATAATAACCTTAAATTGCAAGCTTCACCCTTGTTGGTGTTAGACTGGTGGCGGCTGATAAAACCCGTTTGCTCTACTGACGTCTAACCCCTGGTTAGCTCAGTTGGTAGAGCGCTCCACCTGTAATGGAGAGGTCCCGGGTTCGATACCCGGACCAGGCGGATTTTTTCGGTCGCGCACCAGTCACCTAGCTGTGTTTGGAGATTTGTGTTTGTCCTTTGTCCCTCTTGTTCCCCTTCTCCAGGGATTATTTTCGTCATTCTTGTCCAGCTCGCTTGCACCTTTGCATTTAATTGCATTATAATAATAACCTTAAATTGCAAGCTTCACCCTTGTTGGTGTTAGACTGGTGGCGGCTGATAAAACCCGTTTGCTCTACTGACGTCTAACCCCTGGTTAGCTCAGTTGGTAGAGCGCTCCACCTGTAATGGAGAGGTCCCGGGTTCGATACCCGGACCAGGCGGATTTTTCGGTCGCGCACCAGTCACCTAGCTGTGTTTGGAGATTTGTGTTTGTCCTTTGTCCCTCTTGTTCCCCTTCTCCAGGGATTATTTTCGTCATTCTTGTCCAGCTCGCTTGCACCTTTGCATTTAATTGCATTATAATAATAACCTTAAATTGCAAGCTTCACCCTTGTTGGTGTTAGACTGGTGGCGGCTGATAAAACCCGTTTGCTCTACTGACGTCTAACCCCTGGTTAGCTCAGTTGGTAGAGCGCTCCACCTGTAATGGAGAGGTCCCGGGTTCGATACCCGGACCAGGCGGATTTTTCGGTCGCGCACCAGTCACCTAGCTGTGTTTGGAGATTTGTGTTTGTCCTTTGTCCCTCTTGTTCCCCTTCTCCAGGGATTATTTTCGTCATTCTTGTCCAGCTCGCTTGCACCTTTGCATTTAATTGCATTATAATAATAACCTTAAATTGCAAGCTTCACCCTTGTTGGTGTTAGACTGGTGGCGGCTGATAAAACCCGTTTGCTCTACTGACGTCTAACCCCTGGTTAGCTCAGTTGGTAGAGCGCTCCACCTGTAATGGAGAGGTCCCGGGTTCGATACCCGGACCAGGCGGATTTTTCGGTCGCGCACCAGTCACCTAGCTGTGTTTGGAGATTTGTGTTTGTCCTTTGTCCCTCTTGTTCCCCTTCTCCAGGGATTATTTTCGTCATTCTTGTCCAGCTCGCTTGCACCTTTGCATTTAATTGCATTATAATAATAACCTTAAATTGCAAGCTTCACCCTTGTTGGTGTTAGACTGGTGGCGGCTGATAAAACCCGTTTGCTCTACTGACGTCTAACCCCTGGTTAGCTCAGTTGGTAGAGCGCTCCACCTGTAATGGAGAGGTCCCGGGTTCGATACCCGGACCAGGCGGATTTTTCGGTCGCGCACCAGTCACCTAGCTGTGTTTGGAGATTTGTGTTTGTCCTTTGTCCCTCTTGTTCCCCTTCTCCAGGGATTATTTTCGTCATTCTTGTCCAGCTCGCTTGCACCTTTGCATTTAATTGCATTATAATAATAACCTTAAATTGCAAGCTTCACCCTTGTTGGTGTTAGACTGGTGGCGGCTGATAAAACCCGTTTGCTCTACTGACGTCTAACCCTGGTTAGCTCAGTTGGTAGAGCGCTCCACCTGTAATGGAGAGGTCCCGGGTTCGATACCCGGACCAGGCGGATTTTTCGGTCGCGCACCAGTCACCTAGCTGTGTTTGGAGATTTGTGTTTGTCCTTTGTCCCTCTTGTTCCCCTTCTCCAGGGATTATTTTCGTCATTCTTGTCCAGCTCGCTTGCACCTTTGCATTTAATTGCATTATAATTAATAACCTTAAATTGCAAGCTTCACCCTTGTTGGTGTTAGACTGGTGGCGGCTGATAAAACCCGTTTGCTCTACTGACGTCTAACCCCTGGTTAGCTCAGTTGGTAGAGCGCTCCACCTGTAATGGAGAGGTCCCGGGTTCGATACCCGGACCAGGCGGATTTTTTCGGTCGCGCACCAGTCACCTAGCTGTGTTTGAAGATTTGTGTTTGTCCTTTGTCCCTCTTGTTCCCCTTCTCCAGGGATTATTTTCGTCATGCTTGTCCAGCTCTCGCTTGCACCCTTGCATTTAATTGCATTATATTAATAGTCTTTCAGCTACAAAATACATATAAAGACTACACCAGCTTTTATACTGACGGCACAAAAACCGACTCCTCTGTCAGCTGTTCCGTGATTGGACCGTCACTTAAATGTGGGCGGAGGATTAATCTCAGTGCAAGTATCTTGACTGCCGAGTTATACAGTTTACTATTGACCACATACTTTATGATAAAAAGTAGACATCCATACTCTGTAGTTTACGTGATTCACTAAGTGCTCTGAGAGCACTCAGATCCCTTGAGACATCAGAAAACCTTTTAATAACTCAGCTACAACATAAAGTGGTTGCTGCAGCTAGGGACAACAAATTGCAGATGGTCTTTTGTTGGGTTCCTAGTCGACAATGAGGCTGCTGATCGTGCGGCTTCTACATGTGCTACAAGGAAGGTTGATATTCACGACATACCCCTACCAAGACTACAAAGCGACCATAAAGAAAAGTATCAAGTGTAAATGGCAAAAGGAGTGGTCCTGCGAAACCAAAAACAAACTCCATGTTGTGAAGCCGATGCTTCGAGGGTGGGATGAGTGCCCGTCATAGGAACCTTTTCTTCTCGAGGTAGTCCTTTGTCGGTTAAATATTGGCCGCACACAGATCAACCTATGCCAGTATCCGCACATCTTGCTCTCTTGTGCTTGGAGATGAACCTTTAAGAAATCATACAAATTTTCTAAATTCCTAGAAAGTACTGACTTTTATGTCGCCTTTAAACTTGCTTTGCATTTTTTAAAAATTTTCATCCACATTATTAATATACAGACTCATATCCATCCTTTTATTCTTTCACCGGCCACTAGAGCCCTCTTCCTCTCTAGAAACCATTTCATGAAATAGTCACAAATTTTGGGCGCTCTACAGCCCCTGACACTTTTGCGCCAATAAAACTCAACCAATCAATCAACAATCAACCAATGTATCTAATTTAAATACCAATAAATCGAAGAAATATTACACCATGATTTTCAATATTGGGGCCCAATAATACTCCAGGATTTCCAATATGGTGTGCCTTACAAAAAAATTATATCTGGCCAGATCTGAAGATTTCAGATATGGCACATATCAAAAATTGGCCACATATAACCTGATATGGTATATCTGCCAGATATAGTCTGATATCCCTGGACAGGTATGGAAATCCCAGATCTGGCTAAGTATGGAAATTCCAGATCTGGCCAGGCATATCAAAAGAAGCACACAAGCCTGAAATCAGCACTTTATATATTTTTATTGTCTACAATAGACCATTTGCTAAATCCCCCAAGTGCCCCGGCCCGCACTCGAGGAATCATGTAACGGTGTTCCTTCAGCTCCCTAGTGATCGGCAATTTCGACCAATTCCATGGTTACACAGATTTGAGCGTAATTCGGAGTCACCCTGAACAAGCGTCCTATAGAGCCCAAGGACCTGTCATATCACTTTTAAAACTTCTCGTCAATGCCAGCGTTTATGATACTGTGCATGCGATCCACCTTTCAGCCTGGCGGAGCCGCAGAAATCTCTTACAATATTATCATTGTCGTGATTGTTGTTTTAGCAGAAATTGCTTAAAAAGCCGAGAAATCACAACAACCAAAACCAGGATTTAGCTCGAGTCAGCGGGGCTGTTTCATAGCATTTTTAGCGTTTCTAACTTAATATCAGCGTCTTTGAAGCTGTACAAGAATGATAATAATGTAAGAGATGTCTGCAGCTCATCCAGGTGATATGACAGTTCCCATGATTCCTCGAATACGGGCCGGGGCGCTTGGAGGATTTAGCAAAGGTTCTAATGTTAACACTTCGAAATAATTAAGCTACAATGAAATCCTCGTGAAAAGTAAAATAATCCCAAACTTAAGCTTGCCAAAACTGAAGTTTGGGATTATTTGTCCTAATATTCAGCTCGCGAACAATGAGTCATTTACAGTTTGCTAACAAAGCACTTTTTTATAACTTGGTTTTTTTAACTTTTCTATATATTGAAAACCGGCCGCCATATAAGGCTGTATATACGCCAGATAACGAAGTATATACCTCAGATAAGGCTGTATATATTCCAGATAAGGCTTTATATTCGCCAGATAAGGCTGTATATACGCCAGATAAGGCTGTATATACGCCAGATAAGGCTGTATATAGGCCGTATATAATCATATAATGTTTGATATGGCCAGATATGCTCCACACATCAAATTTCTGTACGTTGTCCAATGAGAGGCCAAGGTTTCCGATATTGGGATCGAATGGTACGCTACGATTTCCGATATTGGTTTCCATATTATACCGCCATTTCCGATACTGTTGTCCAATATTATTCAACGGTTTCTAATATTGGTACCAAATGGTACCGATATCCCTTTTAGCGCAATAATGTTAACCAATTATATTCTGGCTTTTCTAGTATCGTAATACGATCACAAACCAATTTCTCCATTGTAGTTAATCCAGTTGCATATCAGTCTTCCCCAATATTGGCAACCAATTATAGACAATCATCCTAATCTTGTAATTTATTATTAGCCCAGCTTTTCTAATTTTAAACAGGATAAAACAGAACTGCACCAATAATAGTCACCTTTTTCAGCAGTGTTTCCACATTTATTTGGCAAAAACATCCTTTACCCATAAATATAATGTGAATATTGACTGAACATTCATCGCATCACATATATTTGCTTTTAGTCCAGTTGATAGCAGATAGAACCGAAGTGAAGTCATCTATGTTCAGATTTCCCTAAAAGATAACAAACACGCCAAATTTTTTAATGATTTCTCATTTATTTCATTATAAACACACCCTTGTGTGCAGAAATAATGAATGTGAACCCTTTTTGTCAATTGCAAATCAGTCCACGTAACAAAGCCGCAAATTGATGCCCCTCTGATGCATCAATCTGCTACTTAGCCTACAAATGAACACTGATTTTTAGAAACATTGCTGCCTTGGATGTCTTCGTTCCCAAAAAGGTGTCTTGTGCAGTATTCCCAGCTGGATGATGGCTCCCAGGTCGCGAACTGAAAGAGTTGCAAAACAGAGTTAAAAATCTAAGCTTTTGTAATAATTTAATCAAAAGCTGTTATACATAAAAAAACAACAACAGACAACAAGGTGATTCACCCGCAAAAACCACAAAAGGCGTTTTTTCTCTAACAATTCAGATCGGGCAGGGGGTTGATACACAGCGAATGTCATGTTTTGTGAAACAGACAAAATAGCAGCTTTTAATTTATAGGTTAACGCACTCTGTTTCTTGCTTCATCGGGCGGAAGATCATTTCCGACATTACGGAGATTAAATATGTTAGAACTGGTCACTTTTTCTGTTTATTAAACTTCTCAAAGAAAGCAAATAAGAAAAAAAAAATAAGACACGCCTTTCCAGGGAAAGAAATAGGACGAGCCGTAACCGTATTTTCCGGACTATAATCCGCACCCCGTGCGTAGTCTGCACTTAGCGCCTAGTCCGAATGTAAAAAGGATCATACACAGCACACCTTGACAGATGCCTGCTGTTTTAGCACGCAAAGAAGCTTTATCATACATAAATCAGCATTAATATAGTCCGTTACTCATAAACTCCTTCACGACTTGTCACAGTGAACGATCAAGAAAAATGAAATCATTGCATAGTCCGCACCTCTGGATAGTCTGTATCGGGGTGAATTTCTAACTTGTAAACACGCACAGAGCCGCGGACTAGAGTCCGGAAAACACGGTACCTATGAAAGGAAAATCGAACAAAATTTATGTTTACGTTTAAAAAATATCTGGCCTCAAATAGCATCAGCAACTGTAAAATAACAGTCTATGCTAAAACAAGTGGCACCGCGGAAAGTCGCATGATGAATTGCATGACCAGTTATTACAACAAGCCCTCCTTTCTAAATGAGGTTGGGTAGCGGAACAGATTAAAAAAAACACTTTGGGTAAGCGGAGTAGTCCTGGGAAGTATGGTCACTTCAACGACATAAGGAACCAAAACTAAAACACTAATATAAGGTGGTTAACACAAAAGAGCCACTGGAAGGCCTCTATTTGGCTACGTGATCGCGGCTTATCCAGAACACTGTCACACAACTCAATGACGTAATATATCTTTTTTCAGAACCAGTCAACCTACAATTCCTACGTAGATTCGTCTCCTTCTTTGCCGTGTGCCTTTTAATGCGCTGAATTGCCTCCTCACCTTTAAAGATGGTCGTGCAGAGCGCCGAGTTCAGGCGAGCCTTCTTCAGACCCAGTCTCATACGTACATTGTTTTCATACGCGCCGTCCGGAACACGATCCGAACAAAAACAGTGTAACTTGCTCAAATTTGCCTGTTTGGTATATGGGGAACCCATCCCCTTGAAATCTCGGTGTCGGTCCCGGAGTAGAAAGGGCGGTAAGCGGGAAGAGCAACTGCGACAATCGCTGTTCTATGCAACAGCGCGAGTCAGTTGCTTCGGTGCCACGAGAATTTCGCAATCCCGTGAACAAAGACAAAACACATCAGGCAATTGAGTCAATAGCACGGCCGGTCAACGGATAAAAGCAAGCGTTATACAGCGGCAGAACGACGCCGGCTCGAAAAGTCAATAGAGCAGCCTACGAGGGAATCGCGACTCAGCCTTGGCGGTGTCCCCCAGCCGAACCTTTCGTGACGTCGCCTGACGGGCCTTCCACCTCTCTCCCCATTCCCTCTGCTTCGAAAAGGCGTGGCTTCAGCGCTACTTTGAAGGCGCTTTTCCGGTTAATCTGCGCATAAAATGACCAAAATGAGTACCACATTTGTGATTGCTGAGGTCTAATTACACTAGGCTCGGGTGTCCTTTTTTTCTCATATTTAAAACCGCGTCAGCTTCCTTTCATTCTTTCTGTTTTTCGTTCCGTCAAAGTTACGCAAAAAAGAGAAGAATGCTTTCAGAACAAAAAACATGAACGTGGGCTATCGTTAGTTATAAATTGGAAGAAAGCACAAGTAGCCTCCGAAATTTCGAAATGAACAAATTTGTAAACAAGTTCGTGGTCCCGTGATGGTTGGTCGCGAAAATTGAAAGCAAGGCAAGATAAACAAATATATTCCAATCACAACATCTAAGAAGGGTTCCTTTGAAAGTTATTATACTCCGTTTTGCGGTAACTCGGCAAACTGCGCAGGCTGCGGCCCCCGCGACCCGATAAGAGCGTCGGAGCAAGTCACGTGATAACACTCCATGGTCGAGGCCACGGAGGTTTCGTTACAGCCACAGCAAACAGCTCCGTCCGCTAGAAAAAAATAGTTCTAAGTTTCTTTTCACGATAACTGAACTGGAGCGGTTCCATGTCTATTGAAAATACATAAAAAATAACGAATAAATATGACATGTTTATGAGTTTCAGTTTTATTTAAACCAGAAAATTGAGGCCACATCCGTATCCCGTCCCGATTGTTTTTTCTCCTTGTAGGGGAGTGACCGTTGGCGATTAAAATATTTTGCTCTGCATTCTACCTCAAGAAATATGTGCAGCACTTGGAATGCGGAGGTGCAGTATGGGGCTTCAGGAAGGGTCCTTGCACTGGCATCGATGTAAAATAAAGTGTGCTTTCAAACTGCCACATACAGTGTCGGTCATCAAACTTATACAAAACACACAAATTGTGACGTTTTGTTGCCTCTGGTTCCCACACGGTGTCGTATGGTCGTTTTGGAATCTCCAAAACATTGGAATTTTAAACGCGGTTTGTAAAATTCAGACGCAATATTTTGCCACAAAACTTAGCAAACCATATATTTTGGCTTCAATGAATTTCAAAAAATTAAGATGAGATCGATTCATTTTCTTTTCATGAGCCCTTTAGATCGTTTTCATTTGGCCTCCACGATCACGAATATCTAAATTATTTTTTTCAAATTTTGGTGCACGGTGGCTGCAGATGAAATAAATGTCAAAGTACCGCTAAGCCCCTCTTTCCCAGAGCGTGACGTCATAAAAGCAGTTTTCCGAATCTCCGCTCGCACATCTTCAGCGCCTATCAAAACTATGTACGCACACACTTGCTATTTCCAAAAAGGTCCGAAAAAGACGTCACGACTGGTGACAGTGCGGGGGAATATACCTGGCAAGCTTGCAATTGCACGCGCTACCCACACGAGCGACACGTGCTGGGCCGCAGAAATATTCCTTCATGTCGTAACGACTGGTCGGACGTTTTACGTGTCGCGTTTAATTACTTCTTCGGGAACAACGAACGTGACATACAGATTCATGGTATAACATTACTTCTAAAATCCCCCTCTAATTCGTTTTTGTTCTCAAGTACCTCTTCAGTTTTTCTTAAACATGGCAAGGACTGTATTAGCAAAATAAATTCACAAACCTGAGACACGTGTTAACGTCAGTATTCAGAAAAAGTATCGCAGACACGTCTCTTCCTGCACAATGGCGGACTGAAACGTCAACGTAACGGTAGACTGGAAAAAAAACACACTTACAGACAAAAAGGTGATAAGCGCAGTGACGTTGCACTTTTGACGCGGTTTGATTGGCTCGTCGGCTCGTAGTATTGGCCGCGCTCCGACGTTCGCTATCTTATGGAATGACTTGCACGTTCCTAGATGCAGTTGTACCACCATTGTGCAGTGGTTCCGACCTTCTAATAATCGGCACGTGACTTTCGGAAAGGGTCCATTGGTTTGACGCGCGGAGCTTGAAGTCACGTGTCACTCGCGGAGCACTGGATTGGCTAATAAGGCTTGTAGCTTGCCTTGCTTTACATCGTAAGATAAAACCGAAGATTTCTCTCTTTCAAAATCCAAAGTCTGCCTCCTTTCTCTCTTGGACCTTCTTTTCTTTGGGGGACTTCGCAAACATTTCTAAGGATTACAATGGGCCTCGCTCAAGGGCAGGGGATTAGCGTCACCTTGATGCGCCCTCCTAAACAAGCAGCGTGGAGATCGTTTTCGTGTCGAAAGAAGCTCTCTAACAAAGTGTGACTTCTTTTCCCTATCCTGCCGAGTAAAGTAATATTTATGCAAAACAAATCACAAAAACGCTTGCTAACAAAATACAGTTGCTTTCACTCACGCCGAGAACTCAGTTTTTGATTTTTTATTTCTTGCAGTTTGGTGCAATTTATTTGGGACAGCCAGTATGTGCTATGTTAGTGCTCAATACAATTTCACGGTGGCTTCGGCACTTTACGCCTAGGGAATCCAATCGATGCGATGCGAGCACATTTTCTAGCTTTGGTAAGATAACTTGCTAATGTGCTTCTGCGGGAATAATTTCTTCGTAAAAAAAGATTAAGTAGCAGACGTTTTTCTTTTTGTTGGGTTTCATTTTGGTTTTGCTGAGGTACGCTTTTCGAAGGAGTTTGGTGCGTACATCTACGGTGAAGATGAAAATGACTCGTAGGTACATTCTTACTTTCTTTACAGGCGTCGACATTGTGCTGGACAGTCTCTCTGGGGCAGACTTCACCCGTTCGAAGAAGTTGCTCAAACCAATGGGTCGCCTGATTCACATCGGTGAGGCCACCCGGGAGCTCACAATTAGGTACCTGTACAAGAGCAACTAACGGTCAACCATAGCCTCCTCTATACTCACAAAGCCTGGCAGTTCGACGACGGAACCATAGAGTGCCCGGTCGCAGATTTGGAGCGCGAGGATCTGGTAGCACAGAGCATCAAAGAGCCATTTCTTGGGGAACGGGGAACCTGGACATCAGCGCACTGCTTTTGCAGCGGCGAGGACCCGAAACACACTTGTTCGCTCGGGAGAAGTGTGTTTGGGCTCCCTCACCACAGAGGGGCGCCAGTCAAGTGGCTCTCCTCTCATCTGCTGTCTGCCGCTCCACCTTTTCCATTTCGGCGGCCGCTTCTCGTGCCGATCTGCCAGGCTTTGTCAGTATATAGGTGGCTATAAATCAACCCCTTCTCCCCCTCCCAAAAAGAAAAAAAGAAATAAAGAAGAAAGAGCATTAAAGCTTAAAATTAAAGTTTAATATAGTAAAATCTCTTAAATTCACATCTCTTTCCAAGTTTGGGAATAAAAAGAAAGATTTCCTTCCTTTTAGTGAACCTTTGTTGCCATATATGATATCTGCTTTAGGAACTCTAAAGGAACAGTTTCATTGCTCATACATCATAGATAAGACGCGGTGTTCGTGCAGACACGACGACATAATTATATGCGGACACCCCTCAAGCGTCTTCGCTTCACACATATGTGTGCTTGGAATGTGCCTGCAGACTGTTTTTTACGATGTGTTAACAGTCGGACCGCGGCTGTAGACCAGAGCGGAGACGTGCCTCGATTGCGCGGGTGGCGGGTCTCATCAAAAACAGCGACCGGTCGCACACGTTGCATGAGGTACCCGAAGGAGTTGTCCAAGAACGCCCTCTGAAATTCGCCCGTTGCCATGGCGAAGGGTAACGACGTCGTGCGTGTACCGTCGCCTTCTCCGCTTTGCGCTCGCCTGCGGCCTGCCGTATGCTTCACTCCGCCGGTGAGAGCGATAGTTTTACTTTACCCCGCAGCGCCAGCCGTGGCGCTCGTTATCGGCGAGAGAGGAGCAGTCCGCCCGACCCGGCCCGGTGTGGCTATTTAGATTGCTTTTCGTGAAGCGGCAAGTCTCAATTGAAACGAGTGCCAGATTGCATGAATGATGTGACAAATCTGTGTAGAATAAAAGCACACGATTCTTTCTGCGAGGAGCTCACTCAGCTGCAGGCTGCGCGTTAGAGCAGCATTCAGCTGGCAGTATGAGCGAATAGTCGTTTAATTGTTCCCGTAAGTGTTGCCCCGTTTCTATTACCAGTTATAGCTGGATATAGCTAGGCCGTATAATTTCAGGTTTTAACCGACGCTGGAGCACGCTCGAGCAGTGCCTTTTATTTATCTGTGAAGGACAATAAGAAACGGATTCCTGGTGCATAACTTCAACAATATAAACTTCATTGTTCACAAACAGATCAAGGGAGTCATATAGCTCACAAGCGGAGTACCTTTCGGGAAAGAGGCTTCCGCGAAAGCCTCAATATATTCTCTAGAGAACTGTTTAGGTCACCAGCCCAGTTTGCCAAAAGAGGTCTGAGGAGCTTCCTGAGAAAGAGCTCGCAGAGCTCTTCGCTGTGGTACGGGTCTCTGCAGTTAGTGCACCACATCAGCGGGCAGTCCATAAGGTGTGGAAGCACAGCGCTTGAGAGGACCTTGCAAATCCGCCCACAACGACGAATCTCTGCCGACTGTAGAGTCCTCTCGACAAAGGTGCAGACGAGCTTGCACAGCCAGACAGCTTCAGGTCGTGGATAGCTGAGTCCTCCTTGGTCAAGGCTAAACACGAACTGATATGCTCCGTCACGTGATGCATTTCCCTTAAGTTGCAGCTTGCATTCAGGACACGTCACCTGCAAAGTTGAGCGGGTTCTACACATTAGCCTTCCTTGCTTTCACTCAGACATTTCTATTGCTTTGCTAGGCTGAATGTTTCAGCTAATTACTTTAAAATTACGACAATTTCTACAAATAAAAATGGTCACCTTTTGTTCGCAAACGAAGGCCAAGTAGCCAGCCATGTAAGTCAGTGGTGCGAACTCAAGTTCAGAAGGGACTTCATTGTACTTCATCAAGTGCCGAATTTTCCAAAGCACACCAAGAGCTGCCTCAGGAACTGCAGGATTTTCTGTTTCACAAGTGGAGCTGGCACATTTCAGCGTCGTCTGGCACTCAGAACTAGAGGGCGCATTTCCACTTCTGGCAGCCTCCAAAATGCCAACCTGCGCGCCGAAATTGAGACTATTTAAGAAACTTGATCGGTGTGCACTGACAGTGTTTTCGAGAAGCTGGGCGCCGGACATAAGATCAGTTAGGTTGCAATATAACGAACGAACCTTGAGCAACTGTTTCTGCCGTGAAAACTGCTGTTCTGGCATCAACTCGGTCGTTACCACCGTTGAATTGGCGGAAGCAGCTGAACAGAGACTCAACCGGGTCGCTGTTGAGAGGTCGCGTCAGAACGTACTTGAATCTGAAACGAAAAACAAAAGAAGTGAGCAAAAGAATACATTCTAGAAGCAAGTTTTTGTCTCACAAAAAACACTATCTTGCTTAAAACGTTCGTGCTCACTTGAGGTCAGTCAGGAGATACTCAATGACGGCGACCGTTGACCTGGTTGTCATTATGGTTGCCTCATAGGTCTCTTTCGTGAGGGACTTGACCCAAGACTTCGTACTTTCGAGCTTAATATCCTCGAGGTAGCTGATGAAATCAACTTCAAGCCATGAGAGCCGATCGTCTTCTGTTCTGACGAAAGGCGTTTGTCTGGATTTCCAGCCAGAGATATCATGGAGGTCGTACCACATTCCAACCGTTTTCATAAATGTGATGGTTGATCTACAATCCTGGAATTCTGGAGCCCTCTCGTGGGACTGAGGATTCTTCTGCAGGTACTCGAGGGTGCTGATTACTACAGGTGAAAATATTAACGTTGCGCGGCACACTTTCATCTTCTCTAGATTGTTTGGTTCCACATGAGCTCGGCTCAGAAGTCGCACTGGTCTGACCAACAGATTCTTCTGGATGTTGTAGAGGGCTTTAAAAAAAAACCACCTTTGATCATCTGTGCTCCATCAAACATCTCTCATTCTAGCAGATTCGTCCTGAGGTTTTTGATGAGGTTATTGGGGTCAAAAGAGAGGAACAACGGTTCACCTTCACGTACCGGGTGCGGCACAACATGCTGGAGCGTGTTGTCGTCAGACATCTGTCGAAACATCGCGGTGTTGGTCTGGTGGTTGTCAGTGACGATGCGAACTATCCGAAATCCTGCCTCTTCAACCGCCTTCATGACACTGAGCGTAATAATCCGGAGCTGGTCGTGCTTCAGATTTCTCGTAAAGAAGTAGCCGACTGGAATCACGTAAGCTGTGGAAAGCCCACGTAGCACGAAGCAAAGGAGCCTGTTGGCTACTTCAGTGGCTCTTGATCGAGCTTCGCATCTGATGTCAACAAGCCCAAAAATTCTGTCAACTTGTCGATCATAAATCACTTTCTGCTGGATCGACATTTCGTCAATGATGAGGCTGCAGTAGGGCTCTTTCTCTGAGCGCAGACCTTTTGTCTCCACTTGCAGCCGTTCTTTGATGAGGCTCGTGACCCCGGTCTCTTCCGTGGACGACCCGACAAACTTCTGCAACGTACTTCGGCAGGGCAGTTTAAGGAGTTTCCTTGCGCGTACGTGGTCATATCCTTTACATGATGTCGCTTTCCATAGTACGCATCCTCTCAGCGTTGGTTCTTGCCATGCTGGTCTTGCCTTGTCAAAATTCACTTATTTGTTCCATGACAAATTTTGCAATCTTGTCACCTTCCGATGCGGCTTTTGAAACATTCATCAAGGCCTGCAGAGCTCTGTCCTCTTCATACTGCTTTAATCTCTCATGAAATTCGTCGCAGGTTTGTCGCAGTTTTTCCATTCGCTCCTTCAGTCGTTTGACTTGCATTTG
Source organism: Ixodes ricinus (assembly GCA_037355805.1). NCBI lineage: Eukaryota > Metazoa > Arthropoda > Arachnida > Ixodida > Ixodidae > Ixodes > Ixodes ricinus. The sequence goes on along the minus strand of JAZHYW010011361.1, from coordinate 167,871 downwards.
AAGGCGGTGCGCGTTTTTCTTGGCATCTTCCATGAAGCCTGTCAAATTGAATGACGTCTGACATTCTTCCACTTTAAACTCTTTTTGGAGACAAGGTTCAATAGCCTCGCACTCATCAACAGCTGGTCTTATTTCTGCAGGGGACTGCATTTTGCGTTGTTGACTTTTACCGCTCGCATGCGACGTGGACGCGTTAGGTGGCACACGAACAAGCGTTCTGCGCTTCTTTGAACCTGTTGGTTGCATGTACAAAGGATACAATGGGAAATGAGTCGGCACCGCTGTCGTTCGCAGCAACTTCCGCTTCATCCCTACCTTGTAGTCCTCCTCCTTAAAATGAATGGAGCACACGACGCTCCTGGAGCTTGGTCGCCACTGGCTGCCCTTCTCGCTGCCTTGTCGCGAAATGTTCTTCAACCAGGCATACCGGAAGTTCTCTCTAGACGGCAGCTCGTGATAGCAGAGTTCCGGATTTCTCGCAGCATTTGACTTAACAACGCGGAACGCAACAGTTTTTAGGCATCGCGGGCTCCGTGACCCACCTGCACACTTCAAAAACTGTGGAGAGACAGACAAAAGGCGGCTGTCTACGTCTCTTCTTCTTTCTCATCCATCAGTGGCTATCGCCACAAAACTATACTCTGTTTCATGCTAAGTGTGCAAACGCTGTCAAAGCTACTGGCGCGAGCATGGGGCTTGATCTCGTTGATCATTTGCACGCGTTCTCGCGCAAACAAAACCATAGATGAAGCCACGCGCTCACGCCAGTAGCTTTGACAGCTTTGCACATTTAGTATGAAACAGAGTATATAGAAACGCGCGAAAAAACGATCGAAAACGCAAACCACACAGGCGAGCACAGGGTGACACTACGATATTTTCTCCGCACGAAGCGGTGCAGAGGAGGGTGGGGGGCAAGCGAGTTTTGCGGCCTTCTGCAACCGAGGCAGCGCCTCGGTATCGGCGAAGCCAATGACGGGCAGATATTTTCTCTGCGTCGCGGACACGGTGTAGTCGCGGAGCAAGAGCGTGTTGGGCGCCTTCTCTAGCTTTCAGCTCACGAGACCACTCGCCGATGTGCAGCGCCCCCACGGCAGATGGGAGAAGTTCTCCTCTCACGCGCGCTCTTTTGTTTTCGGAAAAGAATCGGCAGGCCGCACCAACAGTGGGGATCAAGCGGCCGTGGTCGTTCTCTGCCCCCGTTGACGCTTTCTCTACGTCTTTCTTTTTTTTTTTTCGCGAACATATGGGTCCTGAAGTTTCGGTTATTGCTCACGCGCTGCCTCTACTACTACTAAGCGTTGTTATGTTGGAAGAGAATAATAGGGGGGGGGGGGGAGGAGAGGGCCAATTGTGGATGCGCACCGGGCGCGTTTGTCACTGCCTCTCGTGCGCGTTAATCAGGGTCCTGCGCCGTTTCGCTATTCGCGTCCAGCTGCGCCCCTCCGCCTACTCTGCCCAGCGCAGAGTAGACGGGGCAGTGGCGTACCAACTTGTTTTTAAGTGGGAAAGCAAACCAACCACCCCCCCCCCCCCCAGGGCGGAGGGCGGTGCCCTTGGTATCCCTTGGGCGCCGCCGGCCTGTGTTTGCCCTGCCCAGCGGTGGCTGTTTCTGGGGGGGAGGGTTCAAAACACCATGCCTTGCCCCCCCCCCCTCCCACTCTGACAACTGGGAGGGGGGGGGCAAGGCCCCCCTTGCCTCCCCCGGTTAGTACACCCATGAGACGGAGGGCCGCAGAGTAGACGGAAGGACGCGGAGCAGCCGAAGCTCGCCATTCCCTCTTCTTGGACGGAGAGAGAATTTTGCGCGGCCAGGCCGTGTCTAGGAGAGAGAACCGAGCAAGCGCCGCCCTTTTTAGACGCGCTGAGAACGTTCCAGAACCCCGCAGTGAGTGCGGCAAAGATTAGAGGGGGGGGGGAGGGAGGGGGAGAGTGGTCGGAGCTATCACTTTCTCTCCCACGACGACGTGAGTTTTTGCGTATGTGATAACGCCGGATTTCGCCGAAAAGTGGCACTAACCGCAACCGATGTAAAGCAAAACAAATTTTAAGAAAATGTTGATTTGCTTGCAACATGCCAGCTTAAGAAGAGGGAGAGCAGAGCAAATGGAGGAGGGGCTTTATAGCCGCATTATGTCGACGAGGCAGAAGTTATGGTGCCTCCTTTAGAGAATACAGCCGATCGGTCTATCAGTTTATGAGGAGATGCAACCAGGCATGTGTCAGGTGCGAGCTCAGCAAACGCTCTGTGCGAGGGCAGTTGTGAAGCCTTCTCCGATTGTCTGCTGCACAATGGCTGTGGGAACCATACTGTAGAAGGCAGGCACGTATATAAGAAGGCTGGAGGGCTACGTTTCTACGTTACGCACCAGAGGTCATCGTGGGGCTGGACACGAATGCTTCATCCGCGTACGCCTGTGACGCGTGTCTCATCGGTGAGGACACTATTGAGTTCCAGTCGAACGCTGATTAAGCACTCATCTCTTAATCTGTACACCGCGTCTCGTTATCCAGGCGGTGTTGGGAGGGAATGTCGTTCAAAAGGGTCATGGCTTTGGCAGGCATCAGCAACATGGTTGTGGGAGAGCGCTACAGCCTGTGGAACTCCCTGAGGACCTGGTGGCAGACTCGGCTTGTGAACGTCTACGACCTTAACACGGACCGTCACGCCGTGTGCGGTCTCAACTTGGCGCTGCTGGCGGATGTGGACCCGGACCGGGTGCTGCAGGTGCTTCAACACCTGCTCGAGTTGTACGGGCAAGGGAGAGTGAAGCCTCGCATCGATTCCCAGTGGAGCTTTGGAGAGGTAACTCGAGCCATCCTGGCGTCTTTGTCGTTTCTATCTCAGACTGGAAATTGAGCGAGAGCTCGTAAGCTTCTCTGGGGCATTCTAAAACCCACTAAGTCAAGATTCTTACCGTGAACATACTCTGGTGGTTCACATGAAATCGGCACTTGAGAAATTGTGAATTAAGCAGTTGGCTGCCAATGTCTGGCGTCTAAGGTCAGGGTTAGAGACAAGGAACAACTCTTGTTCTGAATAACTGCAGGGTCTGTCAGCAATTATCTTTATTTTGCGAGCCAAAAATGAGTGAGAAAGCAAAAACGGTGTAAAAAGAGCCGGGTTCCAAACTAGACCCTCAATTTGCCGCCTTAACATACATCTGTTGCTACTGTTGCAAAAATGCCGACAACGTCAAGCAGTAGCATGGCTCAAAAGGTGGCACTGAAGGCAGGTTTTCCTGAAAAGCAAAAAAATATGTGCGTACTGTCTGGCACCCAGCGTGCCGTAATTCTGTCTCGTGGCAACTCACGTCTCGCCTTTCTACTTACTATTGAATGTCTTAGGTACCAGCGAGTGAAGTATGTGCCACCATGAATGAATCAAAACTACCTTAAGGACTCCAAGCGCTAAAAACTATACGCCTCGGTAATTCAAATTCTGTTCTTCGCAGCTCAGCGGGTGGGTGCATTCTCTTACAGGTAGCTCAGGCAATGGAGCACATGGTTACCAGAAAGAACATTGGCAAGATCATCCTGATCCCAGGGGATGCCAGGGGAAAGGCAGAGGAAACAACCAGCTAAAGAGGTCAGAACCACTTTTATTATAAAATTACCAGGGGCATATCAGGTGACGACAGCAATGTCAAACAACAAGCTTATCTACAATTCAACTGATAGACATAAAGTGGCATGAGAGCTTGGTGTGGAACAGTGTACGATACCATAACTCCACTGCAATCCCCTTTCATGCTGCGTAATTCTCGGGGACGCGAACTACACAGGGCGCTTTTAGTCGGTCCCTAATAAAAAACAAACAAAAACTTAACCTGTGGTAGGTTTTTTTAGCCCTGGTGTCAAGTTGGTGGTCGTAGAGGCCACCAGAAACAAATCGAAATCAATAATTAGTTAGCTAATTAAATAAAATGTTTCGATTAACTTCTTAGCCGTGAAATTACCTGTGAACCTTTTTGAAGAAATTCATAGTAAGTTCTACGGGGGCGAGCAATTTCACACTCGTACACGGCTTGAAACCGAAACTAAGCGACCGAAGAGCGGCGCTATCACGACCGCGGCTTTGTTTGCGTAGTCCGTGGAGGTGCTTTTGCCCGGTTAATTTCGGTTTGATGCCATGAGAAAGTGTGTAGTACTCACTTTTTTTGTAAACATGGTCTTGCAGGGCCGGGCAGTTGAGGATGGCGTTCCAGTAGGTGCCAAACACTTCAAAGCAGCGAGCCCCGACTTGCACTTGCCGTACTTGAACCCCTCTTACTGGACTGCGAAGGGACATTGGGACCTGAGACGTGTCTGCGAGATGCTACTGGGAAGTTGGTTTAGCTACTTGGAGCACAGTTAGAATACTTCCCTGGTCTTCTCGCGCTTTTATGGACACAACCGAAGCTTACATAAGAGCTCCCCACTAATGGTGTTTCACGAGCTTTAAGCAATATTTGAACCTTTGCGGCATCCTCCAGTGTCCAGGTCCCATCTGTGTTACGTGTCTCTCATTTTGGACACAGTGAGAACTCTACTAAAATAAGTCTTTGAAGTGAAACAATATCGCATAAGATTCATAATATCGCTTTTGAAGAATTTGCTCCTGTCTGATGTGGTGCCCCACAAACTTCTGTGGTGCTGGTAGATTAGTAATGGAATCATGGATTGCTTGTTGCCATTTGTAGGAAATATCAAACTCAGTCTGCGTGTGGCCCCACGGCCACAAACGTCTAGACAAGCATGATATAAATACATCTTTTAATTCATTTTTCGGTGGCTCTATGCTTTCACTCTGCGCCAGCCTGCTCTTCAAAATGTTCACGTTACCACTGAGGGCACTTTTTAATATGGTTGTGTACGTACCGCAGCTCTCTGATTAATAGTACATGAAAAAGTAAAGTTGAATGACATGTCTTTCAAGAATAAAACTATTGTGCTAAAAGCACTCCTGCAGTCATTTACTGCTTGAGCAAGAACGTGGGTAGCAGTTTATCCTCTCCGAAGAACTAAAAAATAAGTTTTGGCAACGGCAGCTTTACAGGTTATCTGCAATAAGAAAATGAAGGTCTCGTGTCATGATAACCATCTAACAACAACACCGACACCAAGAGCACCACCACCAACAACAACAATACCAACAACAACAACACCAACAGCACCAACACTAACACCAACACCAACAACACAACAAACCAACACCAACCACACAACAACACCAACAACAACAACACCACACCACCACCACCAACCACCACCAACAACAACAACAACAACAACGACACCAACAACAACACCAGCCACCACCACCAACAACAACAACACCAACAACACCAACAACACCAACAACACCAACACAACAACACCAACCACAACCAATCCAACCACCAACAACCAACCAACAACCAACAACAACCAACCAGAATCAACCAACAACAAGAAACTGTCGAGTCCTTCCGAGAAGCTGACAAATAATCAGTTTCAGCTCTAAGCACATCGTGGAACCATTGCAACACCCTCCGATGCCCATTCCACCGCATGAAGCAAATAGATCAAAGCCACTAATTTATAACGAAGGTGTGGAAATGTGGCGCATTTGTTTTGTAAAATTTGGAAGCAATGTACCCATGTTCAGAAAGCAAGATAAAATTTGAAGCTTTGCCTTTCGGTACAATGTTTGATTCAGCAAATGAAGGAGCGAGAGTGACCTCGGAATTATCCGCGTCCCATCTGCCGTAAAATCAGACCTGCTAATAGCTCCCAGCAGTGTTTTCTTTCGATGCGGATGGCCTTCTTTGGTTACTTAACGCGCACTACGCCTATGTATGCTGTCTATCTATCTATCTATCTGGCTATCTAACCTCTTACGCCGCGGGTCGATAAATAAATAAAAAGACCGGCGCCGGCTGGGATTCGAACCGTTGACCCTTTGATCAGCAGGCAGACGCGCTAACCACAGAGCTATGAAGGCAGTCATTCAACGCACTCTAAACGGTTGTTTATATCTTTACCATAGGACGCGCTTTACAGCGCTGTCACAGCTACCGGTGCGCGCGCGTTCCATGCACGAGGGCTCATTCCGCTCTCGTGAGGCTGAGCACGGCCGCTAGCTCACCCTCTCCCGCGCTCGGGAGAGGGTGATGTAACGGCCGTGCTCACCTCACGAAGCGGAATGAGCCCTCGTGCATGGGACGCGCGTGCACCGGCAGCTGTGACAGCGCTGTAAAGCGCGTCTATGGTAAAGATATAAACAACCGTTTAGAGTACCGTTGGTTGAGACTAGCTGAGACGCCAGAAAGTCTGGTCGGTACCATTTTGAGTGTTTGTGCGTATGGCGCGTGCTTTGCTCGCCTTCCTAAGTGACACAAACGCACGTGCTGGGCTGCGGAGATCGTGCGCAGGGCTGTGAAAGTGTCAACAAATTTAGAATCGCCTCAGAGTGGGCTGGCGTATCTAGAGTGTGCCGGCCACCTGACGAACGCGCATAACTCCGCACCGTTTGATGCTATTCGCATTAACGTAGATAATCATTCCCAAAGGATGGGTTCTGCTAGGTTTTGCTCGCCTGCGCGCTTCTGACTTTTGCATTCCATCGGGTTTGCACTCTCGGCTTCGATCGGTATTCGAACCGAAAAATATGAGCTTTTATTCGGTAAGCTCTTAACCGCTGTGCTGCGTTACTTCTTACTCATTGTTTTTAACCGAGGAAAGTCTTGCTTTGGAGAAATTTCGCATGAAACACGATGGACCTCTCTGCATCCGCGTTCGCGGTCGTGACTCGTGGGTCGAGTTTCTCCATCTTGCAGCGCTGCTTACCACGAGAATTCCGCTTAGATCAGCTAGAGCCAGAGTGTCGGACCGGCGAAATGTTTTTCAGTTCTGTTAGGGTTCGGGTTCAGGGGCTTTCCGTTCAGGCTTTGATTCAGTTCAGAGCCAAAAAAGCGGTTCCCCGTTGTTTTGGCGATATGCACTATTTCAACCGTGAAACAAATAAATATATAGCTTTTTATCGTTCGTACAATCCACTTCCTTTTCACGTTCAAAAAAGGAGATTGCAATTACATTATTTCATTCTGACGACTCAATGAAAAGAAAAACTATATAACATACAAAATGTCGGTTTATTTGGCTGAACATCTATTTTCTAGAGCGCAGCTCTTAGGCGCCCGTTTCCGGCTTGAGCGGCGTCGCCGTGTCGCCGTCGGCGTAACCACGCGGTGCATTATGGGAAGTGTCCTATAATGTACCGCGCGGGACCCTCGTGACGTCACGTGACGTCACTAGGGTCCCGCGCGGTGCATTATGGGACATCTCCCATGACCGCGCGGGGAGGAGGAGGAGGAGGAGGGGGGAGGAGGAGGCGGAGGGGAGGGTGCGGAGGAGTAGAGAGAGGGAGGAGGAGGAGGAGGTAGGAGACGGAGGGAATGGGGAGGAGGGGAAGGGGAGAGAAGGGAGGGAAGGAGAGAGGAGGAGAGGAGGGGAGGAGCTTGAAGGATGAGGGGAGGAGGAGGCGAAGGAGGAGAAGGAGGAGGAGGAGGAGGAGGAGAGGAGGAGCAGGAAGGATGAGGAGGAGGCAGGAGGGGGTATACCCTCTCCTTAGTACCCTTCCCTCCTCCTCCTCAAGACCTGCGCTCTAATTCGGCGTTACAGGGAGTTGTAAACGTCCTTCATTTTTTGTTTAGCTCGGCCGCATATAGTTGATTTTAATCGACAGGTTATCAGTCTGGTAAATCGCCTAAAATACTTTGCATCACAGTATTACAAGTTGACGACTAGTGTGCTCTTGAACTATGGAATTGATTACAGTACATTAAAATCATGCAATGGGCGGATCCTCACCCTATATAGATATCTAGTTTGCAAAATACGTTTCACAATATAAGGGTAGTCCACGTAACTTTGTGCCAAGGTTCCAAAATATTTTGGTTAGGAAGACGAAACTAAACGAATAAGTTTGTTCATTGTTTGGAGCAAATCATGTTATTTCTGTATTTTTGCCCAATTAATTATTTAATTATTTAAAAGATTAATGAACTTTTGAAATATCAATTTACAGAAAAAGTTTCAATGAAAACGTTGTCGTCTCCTGAGAAACATTAAATTAAGTGGATTTTATCAAGAAACCTCTAACACGGTCCGTTTTGCCGCGCTTCAAAAAAAGTGCCAAAATATTGAAAAAACAAACAAACAACGCGAATTTGTTCATAGCGCCCAGTCGACAGTGCTTGCTCATTAGGCATGCAAGCCTAGTTTATTCAAGGCACGGGTGAGAGCTCTGCAATACGTGGTCCCCATGCGGAAAGTCAGACGTATTTTTTCATAATTCGCAAACTTATTTCGAAGGCCATAAAAAGGTGTTAAAATTTCTTGATGAAAACTACTGAATTGGATGTTTCTGAGGACGCTCTTCAACTTTGCGATTAGAACTTTTTTCCCTAAATTGAATTTTTCATAAGGTAATTAATTAACCTTAACCTTCATTCTGAATTACACTGTGATTTCGCCACCTGCCGAGCTAGGTACACAAGCCCTTGAGGCTTATACCGGCTCGTTATCTGTATTTTTGTATTATTGAAATGACAAATAAAGCTATGTTCTATGTTCTATGTTCCTTAATTAATTAGTTAATTGGGCAAAATACAAATATTGCCTGACTGGCTTCAAACTATGGACAAACCTATTTGTTTGATTTCGTCTTCCTAAAATGCACCAACATATTTTTAAAAAACTGGCTCAAGTTACGTGGAATTCCTGTGTGAGATGACAACGTAACATGAACTAACAGCAATAATATTTTCAGAAATGTCACGACAGTTTTAGGATAAGCCGTTCCAGTCTACCTATTAAAGGGACCATGAAACGATTCTGAAATCGAATTTCATCCACCGATCGTCGAAAAAGGTGTGAAAGGAAACAAAAAAATTGAAAGCCCTTTACAACTCCCTGTAACGCCGAATTAGAGCGCAGCGCTCTTGAGGAGGAGGGAAGGGTACTGGGGAGGGGGTCACGTGGCCTCGGGGGGGGGGGGAGGTCACGTGACCTCCGGAGGGAAGTCATGTGCCCTGGGGGGTCACGTGACGATGACGTAATCAGTGACGTAACTGATGATGTCATCAGTGACGATGACGATGGGGATACCGTTGACGTCATCAGTGACGTCACTGATGACGTCATCGGCATCCGCATCGTCATCGTTTTGACGTCATCAGTTACGTCACTGATTACGTCATCGTCACGTGACCCCCCAGGCGCATGACTCCCTCCGAGGTCGCTGGTGATGACGTCATCGTCTTCAGTGATGATGACGATGACGATGCGAATGCCGATGACGTCATCAGCGACGTCACTAATGACGTCATCAGTGATGATGACGATGCGGATGCCGATGACGTCATCAGTGACGTCACGCGTCCCCATAATGCACCGCGCGGTTACGCCGACCTCGGGGGGGGGTCACGTGACCCACCCCTCCCGAAGTCCTCCCCGAAGGACCTCGGGCTCCTTCGGGAGGACCTCGGGAGGACCTCGGGTTCCTTCGGGAAGACCTCAGGAGGGACCTCGGGTTCCTTCGGGAGGAGCTCGGAAGGACCTCGGCTTCCTTCGGGAGGACCTCGGGAGGACCTCGGGAGGACCTCGGGAGGACCTCGGGTTCCTTCGGGAGGACCTCGGGTTCCTTCGGGAGGACCTCGGGAGGACCTCGGGTCCCTTCGGGAGGACCTCGGGTTCCTTCGGGAAAAGTTTACCCATGATGCACCGCGCGGTTACGCCGACGGCGATGGCAACGCCGCTCAAGCCGGAAACGGGCGCCTAAGAGCTGCGCTCTAAAACACAAAATAGGGAGCCAAAAAAATCTTCGCTATAGAACTTTTAATAGAAAACTGGACTTTTTGCGCCTTCTTTCCTTCGAAAGCTCTCTGCCTTTTTCACTGCAATGCATCCGCGGAATCGCAGCACGTCAGCCGAGTCCACGTTGCCTATTGGGCAAGAGCCTACCTCACCAGCACCGCGATCATAAACAATAAATAGCCGGCGAATGTTTCCTTAAAAGTTTTGTTAAATAATATTCAGATCCACATTTCGTAGCATAATTAGAGATGTGACTAAAATTGCCAAATTTGATATTGCTGGAGCAAAGCGCCATCTATCGTGTGGTAAACGAAGCAACTACTGCTCTTGCGCAATAGGGCCGACAGCGTCGCTCAGTTATTTGGTCGGGACGACCAACGAACGTTTATTTTTCTACGTGTTCTTCTCGCCCGTCCCGACTTCAAGCAGCAAGAAAAAAAGTACTTGAAACAGACCACGAAGAACAAGAACGCTGGATCCACAAACACCCGAGAAAAGCTACAATGGCCACGAATCCACCGACTCCGACCAAGCGACTCGGTAGAATATAGGCCTAGCAGGCGCTCCGACTCGGCGCAGCGTTGCTTCAACGGTACTTGGCCAAGACCGCCTGCCCCACGACCGGCTGGCGTGCTGAATGGAATGTGCCCGCGCGACCCTTGTGGACCCTTCCCGCATTATAGTTTGATCGCTGACCTCAATTTTAGATTAAGACGTGAGGTCAATCTCTTCCCCTTGTCATCTCCTTGTTTTTCTAGGCCGTGTTGACGAACACTGACGTCGAATAGGGACTCTCGTCGATTCTATCTCCTTGTTTTGTGTGATATAGAGCTCAAATAAATGCCGTATGGATTACCTTTCGTAACACGGTATGTACACTTTGCTATTAGTATGACATTTTATTCTGACGCGACTGCACATCACTGTCGAGCTATAACAGTTCGTGGGAGCTACGTGCAATGCCGGTTCAACCTTCTTTTGCCGAGTGTCACGTCAGTATCGAGTTGCAATCGTAAAAATATCCGGTCCCGATGCGCTTGCCAACAGCGCGAATACAGCCACTTCCATGAAACGCGCGCGTCCGCTCCGAGTGTGAACAGGTATTTAAGGGGCTCTTTCTGACACTGCCGTAGTTCGAACGTATCTTTCTAACGTCCGCTCGCTCCTGCATCTCCGAGGCCGCGAAAACGCCGCGGCAATTTGTTTTCATCTACGTCACTTTGCAAATGACTGACACGGGCCGTCTTTTACCAACAATGACAGTTGGCTTGACTTCTGGAGTCTTCACCGGAAGCCTCGCCGCACTTCCCAACAGGCATTCCGACGTATTGGAGTAGTCCCATGCTGTCGCTGTAGCGCAACATATCTCATTGAATTTCGCTCAGCTGTGATGTGCCCATGGCTATCGCGGCGATGAGAGGCGCCGATTTAAAAATACTTCGGTGACATCAGCGCCATTCGCGCAGTAAAACCCACCGGCGCACCCCCAACTCGCCGTTGCTAACGCGCCCCATTCTCCTACTGCCGCGAGAACTTCTGGTTCCTGTGCCAGGGTACGTCACGACCGTCAAAATTACGCCGCAACTTGTTTTGCGTTCAGTTGGAGAGAAAGAAAAAGTCGATATTTCATTAATCTTTTTGTGTATAAGTTAATAAACCGAGACGAAAACGGATGCCTCTTCGGCATTTAGTGAACGTTGAAGGTTTAATGTAAAAGTTATCTGGCAAAAGTAAAACGGTCATTTCATGGTCCCTTTAAAGGAACACTGAGCGGCAATCGCAACACTTTTTTCCTGACCAACATTGCTTACCACTCAGCACCGTGACGCAGGCGAAAAATCATGACAAAAAGAGTGATCGCAATTGTTCACTCTAACCTATAGGCACCTTCATACACTGATCGAATATGCCCTAAATTGGGCGTCGCCAAGTGAACATTTTCGTCATAGCTTGGCGTTTGATTTTTGTTCTTGACAAGATGACGGTCCATTATTTGTTAAATGAAACAAAGTAGTATTTTATAGTCTACTCGACATACGCAGCTACTGAATTGGTCACGTTTTGACGGTCTGCGTGCGCAATGCTCATGGTTCTTCCACGCACTCCTGTGTACTTTGCTTTTGTTCAGCCCACAAACACAAAAAATTGTTAATCATCACGCACACAAAAAAAGAAAATTCGAGGACGCTTAAGCACTTCTTATTTGTTGTGAATGCGAAAGCATGAATGTCGTTCTTCGGCTCCCTTAGTTCGTCTGCGGCGTACTGGAGCGGACGGCCACGTTTCACTCGTGCCGAGGTTGCAGTCGACGGCCGAACGCGCGCCTCATGAAGTGGCCGCGCCGCGCCGAGCTCGGCCGTGCAGCCACTCCGGAGTTTGCCCGTGCGGGGTCTGCTGGCTCGGCGGCCAGCCTCTCCCTTTCCCTGGCGGCCGGCAATCTGCGCCGCCATGGACAGGGCTTCTCTGGTGCCGTTCCTTGGAACTACGCTGCGCGAGAGCCAATGGGAGCCTCGTTCCTTGAAACTACGACGCGCGCCAGCCAATGGGAGCCTATCCATCGGATGTCTGCTACAGACGACAGGTTTCGCTTCATTGGGACAGTGGAGTTTAGGTACCGTTTGGCGCGGCTTCAGAAGCTGATAACGCTGGTTCGCTCTATGGGACAGTTAATGCTTTCACATTAAAAGGCAATAGCAGACTTCTATATGTTTAAGGTAATTTGAGATAATTTGGGGCGCATTTACTTATGATGTATATCTTTAAGGTGCTCAGCCCTTTATTTATGTGATCAATAGTTCAGGCAGTAATTAAATGTATATTTTGTTATAATCAATCAATTTGACTGTATGAAGTTCACATAACCACGGAGTCAAGACAGGCTGTCAAGGCTGGCGAGCACGACTTTCTCGGGCCAGACCATCCAGGCCTCCACCAATCTTTAGGTCCGTTGTATTTTGCCGCCTTATCCTCTCTGCTACCAACCGGATCGTCCCAACACCATACTAGACCTGATGAAACGCAAACTGTTTTAGAGATGTTACCATAAATAACACTTAGTTTTATATATATATATAAAGTCATTAAATTAAAAACGACTGCCCACTTCATCACAAATATCTAAACTTGTGCAGTTTTGTTTGAAATTCTTGTTTATTACAATTGAAATACTGAAACACATTTATCGCAGGTTACCTCTTGCTTTTCATGTGGCTTGTGGAGTCTGCGAATCTCAACTATTTTTCAAGTTGTCTATTTGATGGGCAACCTTTGTTTTGAGGGACTTGTCTCATGATCTTTCCGTTATCGGACTTGGGAAGAGATTCCATAAAGAAGACACCTCCATACAGCTGCTTGAATTCTGCTACTTGACCTTTAAAACAAAAACCAAGGTAAGACAAATACGCATAATAGCCTAATCAATCTCCCGCAAGCTTACCACTCCCTTTGAGTAACCATATTTTGTGGAAAAAAAGGAGAAAGACGTTAACATTTTGTGTTCATGCAGTTTTGAGAATTATAAGAAAAAAAAAAAAACATGGCAGAAACCAAGCACATCTGCTCCTGTCGTGCCATGTACATTGTGGGGAGTAATTTAACTGCTGTGTGAAAATAAGGAGTGGGCTAACTTTCTTGCACAATCAAGAAAAGTGAGAAAAAACTAACAAGAGCACTATTTTTAGATCTGATAGAGAAGCAAAGATGGCAGTACTTAAAGAGCAAAGCGAAGATGACAGTAATGTTCGCTTATCCTGCCACAGCCTATTATCCGTATTTACGCCGAGGCCATCGTTGATCCAAAAACTACGATTACTAGGAGTGGGCCATATTTCGGTGTTTAAAAAAAAAATAGCAAATCAAGGCCAATTATAGACCATTCCATTTAGCGCTCTCTCGGCGGCACCCTTTTGTTCGACAGCAGCGCCCTCTCCATACATCCGGGAAATTCAGCGGGTTCGGCTTGGTTTCGGCGGGGTCAAAACGAAGAGAGGGGCACGCGCCCGACTCCGCTATGCAGACGACAAACCGGGAAGTTGCCATTCTCTATCTTTGAGCTGTACCGGCGGGCTGTACGGAACATCGAACTCTCGTTTGTGGCTGCCGTTGTAAGTAGTTCGCGTTCTTAGAATAGTTATGGCTACTCTAAAATCACCTATAACTCTCTAGCCCCGATTTACATGAATGCGACTTAGTCCGCATCGAATCCAGTTGTCGCATTCAATGCGGTCATGTAAACGGCATAATGCGGAAGAAAGCGCATCGCATTCAAGTCGCCAGACAGGAGGTGGATCGAGATGGCGAGTGCGCATTCATTCAGCCAATGTAAACGGAGGTCGCATCGCATTTTGGAACAGGCAGGATTATGGGAAGGCGCTCGCTGCGGGAGCGAGTGAACAGCTGAGAACATGGCAGCGGCCAGCCTCGTAGGCGGCGCGGAGAGCGGTCAGTATGGTCGCCCGCAATTTTTCCCGAGAACAAACGAGAGCTTTTATTGCCATCATAAGTAAGCGGAATATAGCGGAGCTGCTCGGTGAGGGCGGCCCCCGTCCAAGCCCTTGAAAAGTACGACTTGCGCGTCACAAGGGTCCCAAAGGCTTCGGCGCAAGCACGAACGACACCGGGCCCGAGCACTGTAGATCACTGCGTGGTTGCGCAGAACGAGCAGCTCCTACCTCGGTGCCGTTCCTGGCTGCGCGAGCCTTTCGGACTCGGGGTCCGGTTGGTCCGGTCGCGATCGGTGAGGTCTGACGCGGCGAAGCGTGGAGGCGTCCTCAAAGCGTGCGCACACACGTCGCCTCTGGTCCAGAGTGACCCGGCGGCCCGGCCTGGAGCCCTAAACGCTTGAGTTTTGATGTTTCTTCCTGTCTCGTAACTTCTTCCACAGCACCGAAGACAGCGGGCACGATCTTTACGTTGCACTGAACGCGTCGAAAGTACTCCACACGTGCAATGCACCGGAAAACGTGGTGCGGCTGGTGCCGGAACTGCATAACTTCAAGCTTTGACACGGCGTGGCGCCACCTTCGTGTAGGGCTTGCTGCGCATTCATGTAAACGTTGCCGCGTCGGCTTCATTCGAATAACGAGTTGAGTCGATTCGCTGAAGTCGCTTATGTAAACGAGGCCTTTGTTGTTCTACTTCGCGGTAAATGATCACCTAGCATATCTTTTTTTGTTGCACTTCAACCAGCAGTACTACCCTCAACTACTGCGCGTATTGCGGCAGGAGAGCACGTTTTATTTATTATTTCAGACTTCCACTCATGGTCGCTAAAGGCCTACGCCAGTACGAACTTCGTATAGTAAAAAAGGTACCCAGCAACCGGATTTTCTTTTCGCCGGAGAGACCAGCCAATCTGACACAGTTTTCTCTATTTTCTTTATTTGCACGCGGGTAACAGCGCAATTGGACCCTGTTAGTTTTTTTATCTAGCATAGTATTACACGACAACTGGCATACAAAAATCTGCGTATCTGCGCTTGAAATTTTTAAAATGACGCGATTTTAAACAGAGTTTGCACGCCAGCCGATGCCATAACTGCCCACTCGGCGGAGCAGACGACATGCGGGGTGAGAGGGGAGAGCATTTTTTTCCCTATTACCCTCTCTGCTATGACCCTAATGAAACGGTCTGAAGGGGTGAGTTATTTTTTGGGGGTGGGGCATATCTCGGGATATTACGGAAGTGTTTCTCTTCATTGTTACTTTGAAACAGATGTTAATGTAACATGGCCAAGCTCCCCGCTAGATAATAGCCGGCTCTAAAATGTTATCCAGAACCTTTTTCATGATTCATATTTGCGCCACCAAATTTTAATTTGAATACTTTGAAATCTTCAGGTTAAAAAAAAAGCTCGATCAACCAAAAATGATTCATCTAATTTGGAGAGTGTTTTTTATAGTCGTGATCGAAACGAAAACAGTGCATTTTCTCCAGTCACAAAAGCTTCACATAGCTTAAAAAAATGCTCGAAACAAGATAAAAAAGTTAATTCGCATTTCGTAGAAGTTTTTATGTTTACTTCAAGTATTTTATTGTGGATATGTAGTAATGCTTGTAGGATTTTGTGCACAAGGCGAAAGGCATCATTTCTAGAGATCATTATCCATGAATAATTGGAGCTCATAGGCCGCTTTTTTAAAAACCAAATGTATGTATTATACTTAAAAATGTAAGCTTTGAAATCTGCAAGTTAGACATGCTCATAACACAACAAAAGACAAAATTGGTATCGGGAACATGAAATATACCAGCAATGAGTTCCTTCAGTTCCGTCGCCAGACTCTCGAGGTTCTTGTCGAAGCCGTCTTTGACAACGACACAGGCTGTTGGAGCCTCGCCATACTTCGAGCTCGGAACACCCACAACAGCGGCCTCTGCGACAGCCTCGTGGGTGATCAAAATTTCTTCGAGCTCAGCAGGGGTGACGACGTTATCCATGCATTTTATGATCTGTTTCAATCTCTCAATAACATGGAGCCGTCCTTCAGTGTCATAGTAGCCTAAATCTCCTGAAAAGCAACATCAAATATTCTCAATCTAACTCTCCTTGTTCAGTAGACTTGCTAAAAATAAGCATGCGTGTTTTTGTTTGTCTACGCGATTTTTGTTTAGTATTTGTGCACTGCAAATAAAAGTTTTGATATTCAGTATTCAACTCGAACTAAAATGTTTGGCCACTATTCGGCACTTCCATTCGAATTCGATTCGAGCTGACATTTCACTATTTGCGCAGCACAAATCATTTCTTTAATACAAGTGCCGTTTTAAAACAAGTTCTGATTGATGTGTTTAACGTTCCACTGAGCTTGAAGCGATGCCTCACGAGGGGAGTAGTCACCTTTCAACCAATATTGGTGGGGTCAAAGCGGCAATGGGCGCAGATGTTTTGTATGGTTTGCTGTCTCATTAGGGGTTTGAAAACAAGCCAATAAGAATGATAACTCTCGTAAACAAGCATTTATTTTGTAACGAACTCGCTCCACCGAACGTGTGGACGTTGGGAAATGCACAATGACTATCGGTCGCATGCATTACAACACAGAAACAAGAGAACACAACAAGACGTATGTCAAGAAGGGCGGAATGGGCGTCTAGAAAGTCGCCTCTGCACGCTTTCGTGCGCACACTTTGCACACGGCGATGCAACCGAATTAGGATCGTAGCGAATTTTCGAACATCATGTGAAATCTCTATATAATAATAATGCCTGCTATAATTTTGTCTACACTATTGGCTGGATACTAAACTACAGAGTTTTGAGACTCAACGAACACACTATGAACTGGGGAACATAAAACTAATGCACCATAACACGCCAGACCGATAACTATTCAAGCGCAATCGAAACATTTGGGTCTGATCGAGAGCGTATTCTTGTAATTTGGATATAAAAAAGATATGCACGAAAATGAGATGAGCGTTGCACCTGTACGCAGCCATCCATCGCTGCTCAAGGCTTCAGCAGTAGCTTCGGGACGCCCATGGTAGCCCTTCATCATGCTTCGGGCGTGAACCGCAATCTCGCCATTCTGGTACGGTCCGAGAGAGTCTCCGCTGGTTATGTCTATGACCTGGGGCATCATGTTAGGAACTCAATTTCTTTCTTATTTTAGAATAATATTTATTAGAAGAGACAGCTACGCCACCGTTTCCGGAAATAGCAAAATACTTGTAAAAGAAACTCGGTCAATTGATTGTACGATTGTAAGCGCACACCTAGCTACTTAAATAAAAACTATTTTCTTAGAATTTAAATTTGTAGGTAATACGGAGGTAATGCTAAAATAAATTGAGGTAACTCAATGTCAAATAACATCTTTAGACAAGAGGAAACAGGGTAAAATACACGAAGCATTCAGAAAGTAAGTAGCCTTCGTGGATTGGTTTCGTAAAAATAGAATAGTTCCGAGTAGCGCGTGAGTTCTGTTCCCTCGTACGTGCATTGGTGGCAACTTGACGTCGTTCTGTAGCACATTGTTTCTGTTTTCGGATTGTGCTTCGTAATTATCCCGTTTAAGTCGATAGAATGGCCCATCGAACTCCGAAGTCCGGTCTGTGATAACATTTCTGAAAACGATAAATGTCTAATCATGCAGAGCCTGAAAATTCATCGACAAATTTGCGAAATATATAGGCTAAACTTAGTGAGTAAAATGACGAAGCAAAAACAGGATCGAACGCTTAAAGCAAAGCCAGAAAGCGCTCATGACGGAGTGAAATGCAGTAGGCCATATCTGGGCACAGAATCCGTGGTAAACGAAGTGAATGAAGAAATCCACGATGGGGATGCTTAGCAACATCTGATTTAGCAAAACATGGCCCGAAATATTGAAATCGTTTCTTCACAAGATATTTAAAAATACCTCAGTAGTACAAATAGTTCCAAGATGTTGGCTGATGTTTTACGCAGCAGACTTTTATGAGGAGGGAATCGAAACATTTGTGCCACGATATAACAAATGCCCTCACACCTAAGAAAATTCCGGGACGCATCGCGCTCGTGACGTCATGTTTTCCTCGCTTCAAAAGCTATATGGAATCTGGCAAGGTTGTGAGCTTAGCCACTTGGTGGCGTCAACGCATTACAACCTGGCCGTTCCTGTTGTCCCTCCCCGCTCTCCGCAGGAGTTGAATAGGCGCGGGAGAGAGGGAAATCCGATTCGACCAAGTTCGACAGGGCTCGCGCGCATTGAGCATTCCGCTATAGTTCCGCGGATCGGTGTTGCTTTCAGATGTTCGGTTTATTCATTAAAAAAAAAGTCTTTTTGAGCGAAAAACTGGTGTCTCCGTTGTGTGGCCAGAATTTCGTTGAGATTTAGAAAATTAATTAGGAGCTAGAATCTTTGTTGCAGTATCTCTTTAGACTGAAAAAAAACAAGAAGATAAAAAAAGAAGAATGCACACATTTCCTCTTTACTCATTATAGAACATATATGTATGTTCCTTTTTACTCTTTCTGTCTAAATACTTGAACCCACACTGAGGCTTTGCCTGACTGTTTGAAGCATGATGATATTTCGCCATCTATAGTCGTCGCAATCCATTGCGTATCCCTGAAACGCTTCAGATTTGCATACGTGTATTTTCTAAGGCATATGATACTTTCACCGCGAGCTTTGGGATACTTATGATAATGTTTTACTCGACGATTTCTTGTGAAGGGTACGTAGATTTGGTCTTGCCAGTAGGGCATAAACTTTGATTCGGACCAAAAGCATTCCAGGAATACCAGACAGATGGCGTCAGTGTGCCAGTGTGTTCTCTGGTCGTAGGCGGTTCCAAGCGAGCACAATCAAAACCACCCAGAAGACAAGTCCTGCGCATGACGTCATCGTTCGTGGATCCCTGACCCGCCCCAAGCGAGAGCGCAGGCTGAGGTTCGACGAGAGTATAGCCGCAAAGCAACAGACGCGTCCGTCGTGGCGTCGCTGTGTTTCAGGCGTCTCACGAGCGCGACGCACGCGGCGAAGCATGTAACGATGACGCGTGGGAAGGAGTGGCACAGGCCTTGTTTTCTATGTGGTATGGGCACAACGCGCTCGATCACACTCGAGTGCAAATGTGTGAACCAGCCTTTGCTCGCCCTCGAGTGATCCTCGTATTGAGGTTGTTGTTGCATCTGCAGAAGATCTGCAGAAAATCCGGAGGATCGCACTTGCTTAATAGTGTATATAGTTATCTTACAATGCCAAATCATGACGCCATAGTCCCCCGGGACCTGGAAAAGTACTTTGGTCATGAGGATGATTGTTTTTTTAAGATGTTTTCACATTAATGCACAACCTGGAAAAAATAAAACGCTTAATCTAGAAGTTCCTTTTCACCGTATAAATTTTCGTTTCACATAATCATGTTAACCGAAAAGTGGTATGCAAATGAGGCCGACGAACTTAAGTTACCTGTGTATTACAGTTATTTTTTAAATCGCACGTCCCGCCGTCGAGGAAGCGTGTGTTTATTTGCAAATAAATCCATAAAATCCAAGCTTAGTGTAGACTACTGCTCTGTCACTCAGGACTACGAAGAAATTTCGGCGAAAAACAGAAAATACGGTTTTAAGTGTAATATGTCGACCGCCAGATGGCCATACTGGTGATTGTTTCTTCCTTGTGAGCGTTTTTTGTATCACATCAACGGTTTATGATTTGATTTTGGGGGTAATTTCCATATATACATTGGTCAAAAGATTGCGCTATCAAACGTTAAATGAATATTTTAGTTGAATATTGAGGACGTGTTAATGTTATAAAATCTCTTACTAGAATCACGGGTTGCTCTCAAACATTGATCGACTTATGCATTACGAACGCCTGGCGTGGTATGATTGTATCAGGCACACTAAACAATAATATGAGCGATCACCTTTCAATATTCCCGTGCCTAAACGAAAAACCACACAGGAAACCGAAAGATAATGAAACATTCACATTTAAACATAGAACTGATAGCTAAATGCTTTCAAATCGGATATTTTTAAAATTAATTGGGATTTACTATTTTATTTAGAAGACGTCAACTTAGCTTATAATGCGTTTCTTAGTGAATTTACCACTGTTAACACGCGCCATTTTACCTATAAAACTGTGAAAGTGTAAAAAAAGATTCGTAAGCCATGAATCACGCCCGAACTTTTGCAGAAGATTAACATACAAATATATTATACGAGAAATTTCTCAAAACAAGGAATTATCCTCAGCTTTTAAGTTTTAAATTAAATCGGAATCAATTAACAAAGCTATTGAGTAATGGAAAATCACTTTAATATAAGAAGTTTTGAGACACGATCTAAACGTGCTAATGTAATTAAAAAAAACAAAAAAACATAAACTCATTTTGAAATTGTACGTAGCTCAAATCGACAACCTGTCGAGAAAATTATCCACGAAGGACTGTCTTTGGCTCGTCGCTTTCTAGGAAATACTTTCAGTGAATATTTTGCGAACTTAGGCAATGACCGCCATTAAAACGATACACCTTGCAATTAATTTATATATAGGAATTACCATTACATTTTTCTTGAGCCCATCACAAATTCCGAAATATATTAAATCTTTCTGAAGAAAAAAATAGCAGTAGCTGTGATTGTGATGATTTGCCATTTCGACCAATCAAGTGCGTACTTGACATAATAACACGCTGTCTATGTTACATTTTCAATTTAACTTTAGCAACAGGCGCGTCCTCCGAAAGGATGCAGAAGGCAGAAGTAACAGCCCTGCGTAAGAAAGGAGATGAAAATATTCCAAGTACCCATCGACCCCTTTCTATCCTCCCGCTATTTTCAAAAGGCCTGGAAAAAGTAATGCAGACTCGTTTAACACCCTTTTACGACAAGTATAAACTTCTGACCTCCGCACAGTTTGGTTTTAGGAAAAACCGGTAGACTGAATTAGCTCTTCTAGAACAAAAAATATTTGAAAACATCTCGAGGAAAATAGGCTGGTTCTGTTTTTTTATTGATTTCACAAAAGCCTTTGAATTTATAATTCCTTGTTTCTTACTTCTTAAACTCTTTTGTTACGATATTTGTGGTTTACTTCTACAGCTTTTAAAGTCATACTTGCAACATCGCAATCAATATATTTCTGTTTGCCAATAGTATTCCAATATTAAGCCTTTTCACTCAGGTGTCCAACAGGGTAGCATCCTTGGGCCTTACTTTTGAACATCTATTTAAATGACGTTGTAAACATAAGTCCTGCAAAAGTTATTATATATGCGGAGGACACTAGCATATATTTTCCTTCAAATAATTGCGATGATCTTGTTAACAATGCTAATATTACTTTGACAAAGCTTTCTGATTGGGCAAAAGATAACGACCTACATATTGATACTGATGAAACCAAATCCATAATTCCTCGTGCAAAAAAAAAAAGTGTTTCTCTTTAACCTGAAACATTGTACTTGACTCCAGCCATATTGAAATCGTAGTATCTTTAAAAATCTCCGTGTTATTTTTTCTGAACGATTTTCGTTGGACAGCCATAATAACCACTTGCTTAGAAAACTGTCTAGTGTTATAGGACTGATATACCGCAGACGAGACACACTCTCATTTAATGTGAAACTTTTAATCTGTAAGTACTGATTTCAATCTCACTTAAAATACTGCTATCTCGTCTGGAGTAACACCACATTTACGAACCTGCAAAAAGTATTTTTGTCGCAGAAAAATGTAGTAAGAATAATATTTAACGTACCATATGATCCCCACACAGATAGCTTCTTTAATGATGTTAAAATACTAAAAAGAGGTAACTGTTATGAATATAGACTATGTATGAGTGTAAAGTTAGAGAAACCTACACATTCTACATTTCTATCAAACCTAGCGGAACTGACTCCTAACGCGCACATCTAGTTAACTCGAAATGTGTAATATTTGAGGGTTCAAGTTTGTACGAAGAAATATGGCACGCAAATGCTATATCATATCGTTGCCTAAAATGTTAAATGTTCAAGACAAAATAATATTTGTATAAATTCTATCTGCAAAAAGAACTTGCGTTCGTTTCATTCGCGCTAGTGTCTGTTCTTTTAGACTAACTGCGTCTTTAATATGTGGTGTTTGGTAAAGTAAATTTTTCCTGTTACTACTTTTGCATTCTGTGTGCGTGTTTTGTTTTCCTCTTGTGTTGCCGTAATGCTAGTGTATACGGCTTTCCCTTTCTGCTGTACCATATTTTATGGAAAATAAACTTATTGTTAAGGTGATGCCATGTTACATTTAAATACTCTCTAGCATTGAGACAATCCATTTTTTTAGTTTGTTGTAAGTTTTGTGCTCACTGAATATCTCTATCTATTGTTGCTCGAAAACAAAGGTAAAGTGTTCTAAAATAACATTGGAAATAGTTTTAACGATAATTTTTTTATTCGTATATATGCATGCATGTATTTTGAGGCATATTGCGGGACATTTGATTTACCGGTGATATTACATCGAACGTCTGTAAGCGCTTAAATGCAGTACAATGCACTATTCCCGAATTTTCACATGTGTGAGCACATACGAAATTGGATTGGGTATTTCTGCGACAGCATAAAAAGATGCCTTAAAAATATGAACAGGACCTTAGAGCGCGAACGAGCTGTTGACGATCGCACATGACAAACCAAAACCCTAAGATTAGGGAAAAAGATGACGATGAAGGAGAGGATGTGCTGTTCGAGATAAATAAAAAAAAATAAACTCTTTGGGGGAGCAACTACCGGACTTGGACGATATCAAGGTTTGCAAAAACATACTAACTAGCAAAATAATTCACTAAAATTTACTAATTATGTTTCTAATTAATATAAATAAGCATGTGGTTCCATTAAGAAATTTGCTAAGCATCAGCAAAAACCAGTAAATCAACTCTTTTTTTTAGAATAGATCATGCAAAAACAGCAATTTACGTTGTCCAAAAGAAAGAAAGAAGAAAAGGCTCGAGGTACACTTAAGCACTTCTTATGAGTTGAGTATCCGAAAACATGTACGTCATTCTGCCGCTCCCTTATTTCGTCTGCAGCGTATTTGCGTCGACGGCAGAGCGGCGCGCTCTGCCGGCGAGGAGAGGGCGCCTCTCCTCGCCGCTATCACCTTGGATGTTTCGTGTTAGCGTCACACTGAGGGACACGCAGCGCCATGGGATTGCCGTCGATGAAAATGACGCGCAGCGGCTAATCGGAGCCTCGTCGACGAGCGCCAGCCAATGGGACCGAAGTCGAAAATCCATCAGCTTTACTCCGCTCCTTTGGGATCGGGGAATTTTGGTGCCGTTGGCTAGCTTTTCGCGTGGTTACATAGCTGGGAGCAGGCTTAACTTGGAGAAAGGATTTAAGGTGCCGTTTGCCGCGGTTTCAAAGCTGATGACGTCGGCTCCCTCCACATTTTTATAAATTAAGACATAAATAAGTACATATTAGTTAATTTTCCTGCTAATAATCATGTTTAAGCAATCCTTGACGTCCGCCAGGGCTGGTAGTTCGTTCCCGCAGAGAGCTACTTTTTATATTGAACTGCATAAATTTAGGGATTTTTGAAAGCTTTAAAAAAAAACTTCCTGTTTATTAGTCGTCATATATCCATAAAAGAATTTGTTGCTGCCTATAAATCAGTTGCTTGCCACATTATTGCAATGCATAATAAACCAAACACTACAATGTTAGGGCAGACTTGTAAAGTGATCAACAGAGAAAACGTGAAGAATTTGATAAATTTCAGCCATACCTTGATTTTGATACCGGCAGCAGGAAATCCACCATTGTCGACGGTATCTTGTCCAACAAGTGAGAAGCTCACGATACCGGACGTCTCTGTCAAGCCGTAGCAAGTGTAAAGTGATTCCACTTTGAAGGTTTCACGAATTTCCCGTAGAAGCGAAATAGGCATCATTGAACCACCCATCAGGATTCGTTTTATACGAGGTACACTATACTTGTTTTTTCGGATTTCATTGATAATATCCTGCATCCATCCCGGAACGCCAATTAGCAAAGTTACCTGCGAGAAAAAAAAATACCACATCATATAGCTCCTCTTGCATACTGCGTCCAGAATGAATACAGATGTCCAGTCCCGAAATAAAATAACTGTTTTCTAGAAGTATTGTTTTTCATTAATTTTATTATTGAGAGTTAATATAGCACTTCATTAATCTGCTGTAGCTTGACAGATGGATGAGAGTTTATTTCACGGGTTCTAGGTCTAAGGGACGAATAACCTCGCAGGGGCACCTACCCTTTAGGGGTTAGGTGCTTGGTGAGTGGCGCCACCACGGACCCCTAGCCTCCAATCCTAAGGTGTATTCAACCGTGTCGAAATAATCGAAGGTGAATGGAAGAAACCTCGAATGGTTGCGGTCGTGGTCTTGGTCAAGCAGCAGACGATGGGTACCATTACCCGGGACCTTGCGGGGGTATGGTGGGTGAGCACTGCCGATCGGCCGATTACCTCGCGGGTTCCTCTTAACCATCTACCAAGTCGCCGAAAACTAGATATAAACGACCTCGCAAAGACACTAAACCAACCAAAAACAAGACTGCGGACAACGATGCACCTCGTTTCATCGTGCAGCACTCTCCTTGTGATACTCCCATGGGAAAGTTGTCACCCTTCTACGTACAGAAAACTGTATCACGCATCCTAACGAAAACGGTGAAAACCCTTCGTTTGGAAGACCTCGTCGAAAGCGAAAACGTCAAAGGAGCTAAAGCCTTTTGCAAAACAATAGCACTTAAATCTATCACAGTACAAGCAACACCACACCGGTCGGTAAACACCTCTCGTGGTGCCATCGGAAGCAAGGACATGACCGATGTAACTGAAGCAGAGCCGCTCGACGGACTGAAGGGCCAAGGAGTCATGGCAGTTCGGACAATAACTACGAAAAATGGCTCTATTACGAACACTGACATATGGGTTTTGACATTAAACGGACCTAAACTGCTTCACACGCTAAAAATCAGATGTCTTCTCTGTAAAGGGAGGGTGTACATCGAAAACCTTTTCAGGTATCGCTACTAGCGGCACGGTCACTCTACTCCTTCCTGCAGAGGTAAACCGACGTGCCCAAAATGTGGGAAAGTTGCCCACAACATGGAAGAACCCTTTTCAAAACCAGAAAAATGTGTGAACTGTAACGGCCCCCATTTGGATCCCTAAAAGACCTGTCAGAAGTGGCTGCAAAAAAAGAGAGAAAAAAATTCCCTTATCTTGAACGGATTCCGTACCCAGCTGCCAGAGCGCCGGTCACATCTTTGTCCCTGAATAAGACCAACTTAAAGGCAGCATCTATTAAAAAGAAGGCAGGCAGCATATAAAGAAATGAAGAAACTCAGATGTGCACATCTTAAAAAACCCGTAAAATCTAAGAACATAGGCAGGCCTTCCCAGGAGGCCGTAAATGCTCCAGCCGCTAAGACAGTTAGAAAAAAAATGTTACCAACACTGAAAAACAAAGTGAAACAAAAACACATAACCAGGGAAAAGACCTGAAGAGAGATTTAACACAGGAAAAGATTAACGCTGCATAGCGTTGTTCGACTCAGATTGCATCAAAATCTGCCTCACCAGACATGGAAACAGACGACAATCAGTGGAAATTTCCAAGAGGAAAACACAAAGGAAATATTTTACCCCGAACTTGATAAGTGACCCTCGCGTATTAAATGACTGAGGGACAACATTTTTGCCTGTGGAATGTGAAATGTCTCCGGCCAAATATTGAGGACCTCAAGGAACTGTGCGTGAAACAACACTCCAACTCTTTTTTTATTAAAAACCGTGCTCAAGAACCTGCCTGCTCGCCCTTACTATTTCACTTCGAGTAGTAGCCGTTAGAGTCCAAATATCTTGTGTGATCCATATTCGTAGCATTTACATTCCTACCGACTACTCATTAAAAACCCGAACTCTAGACTCTTTGTTGAAGGAACTTCCTGCCTTCTACATCATCTTATTCGACTTTAATGCTCAGTCTTTGGGAAAGCTCAAGAAATGATACTCGTGGTGACATTATATTCGACACACCTTTGTATAATTCTATTTCACTTCTCAACAGTAGGAAAATGACACACCTATGTGAAACACATGAATCACTCATAGCCCTAAACCATCATCATCTGCTCGGCTTCACTCCAAACAAATTTTTGTTGAAAGAGGGAAAGCTCTCTCGTGGGGAGCATTCACTTTCGTATTGTGATAGAAACTGTCACCCCAACTCCCTGCATACCTCTACGTACCCCCTGTTGGCTAATAGAAAAGGCTAGCTGGCCGAAATACACTAGTCTTGCTTGCATACAAGGTGATGTACTTCCCAGTTTGTGTGTAGAGGATGCCACGGGTGAACGTACGAAGCTAATCATCACAGCTGCCCCTCAATTCCGAAATCGTCAGAAAGGGTTTCTAGCCACCCAAAGCATTGAGGAAATGAAGAATGTGCAGAAGCTCGAGAAGAAAAAAAAATAAGGCGTGGAGTTACTTTAAATTGCAACCTACAAAAACAAAGCTATTATCAATGAAAAAAGCAAAGGCACGCATAATATGAATTACGAAAGAAGCAAGAGGAACCTCTTAAAATGAATTGATTTCGGGTTCATTAACCCAGTAACTAAAGCTGCTCTTATATATAACAAGATGCACAAAATACAACGTAGAAGCACATGTTTCGCTTTCTACGCACTGCAAGTAAATGGTTCGGAGGTATCAGACCTGCAAGAACAGTCAGAATTATTTGGAGCAACATGGTTTTAAAAAACATTTAAAGCCAAAAGAACTGCAGTGCGGAATTTTTAAATTATAAGAATCAGTTAAAATAAAAGAGATAACACTCCAAACATACCATAGAGATTGTTGTAACGGGCTCTTTACCTACACATATCTTGAGCAAGTTTTGAGGGACAATAAGAAAACACAACGGTTGGACCCGATGACATTCATTACCTTATGATTGACTACTTATCAACCAAATCCAACCATGCAGTCTTCAGTTTCTTCAACCGGCAGTGGCTTAGTGGAGAGTTTCCAAGCTCTTGAACAAAATGTTAGTTATAGCTATATGCAATACGGGTAAGGATAGCACAAATCCGAAGAACTATCGTACCTTCGCCTTAACGAGTTGTTTGAGTAGGGCTCTTGAGGGGATGGTTAACAACAGGTTAGTGTGGTTTCTAGAGACTATCAGCATAATCTTACCGGCAAAGTGTGGTTTTCGCAAGAGTTATTGTACCACAGACCACCTCATGCGCCTTGAAATCTGGATACAAAATGCTTTTGGACGTGAACAATAATTGGTTACCATTTGTTTTACCTTGAAAAGGCATACGACATGACATGGCGTCGTGATATCCTGACGACGTATTAAGATATGTAGTTTGGCGAAACATGAGCGTGTTTTCAAAGAATTGTTTTAGAGGAGTGCACTTTCCAAGTTTGAACGGGCGGAATCCTTCGACAGCCACTTTGTTAAGAGGCTGTGATAAGTGATGAGTCTCGAGTGTAACATTTTTCTTATTCAAGGAGAACACTGTCTCTGAGCAACTTCCGAAGGCTCTTTCGCACTGTGTTTATGTTGACGGTCTCCAGATATTGTACCAGGGAAGCAACCTAACTCTTGTTGGGCGACAGCTACAACTAGGAAGTAATAAGCTAGAAAACTGGGGCAACAAGAACGGGATCATGTTTCCCCCAGAAAAAGCGGCAGCTGTTCACTTCACGCGTCTACGAGAAGTGCACCGAGCTCCTGAACTTCAACTTTACGGTAAAAAATTTCCCGTGCGCAGTAGTCATACATTTCTAAGAATATTTGATAAAAAGCTGACCTTCCAACCTCATATATCAGATCTTCGCAAAAGGTGCCAAAAATAACGAACAACTTAAAACGCTTGGGTGTTACCTCGTGGGGCTCAACTACTACATCACTTCTTCGAATCTACAGGTTATTCATCCACTCTAATCTCGATTACCGAAGCATTGCGTACAATGCTGTGCGAATATCTGTGACTAATAAACTTGATCCCCTTGTCCACGAAAGCCTTCTTATTCACACAGGGGCCTTTGGAACAACCCCGATTTAAAGCATTTACAACATACTGTAGCTAACTAACTTTCTCTGTTTATGTGTCGAAAAAGGCTGCCACTTTCGCACGCGAGCAGAAAGGCCTTTCTCTTACAGACAACAATGGTCACAACGATGGCATTGATTCTAGGCCAGTACAATTCTTCGGCAACAAACTTTCACTCGTGCCTCCATTTGTCATTAGGGTGAGCTATCTGCTGAAAGACCCTGACACACGGCTGAATAATGTCATTCCGGCTCCCAGTGAACTCCCACCATGGGACAGGTTGCTCTTTTGCTGCTGAAACCGTCACCAAGAATTTTAGACTACCCACTTGGGTTTCAAATTTCACTGCAGAGGCTATGGCCATATACAAAGCAACCAAATGTATAACGTTTTGCTCATGGAGGAACTTAGTCATCTAAAATACTTCAAAACGTGTTCTGCAAGAGCTAACAAACTAAAGCAGATCCATCCACCCACAGGTTGGGGAGATTAAAATGCTTCTTATACATTACTAACACGTAACAGACACGTCAAGTTTTTGCGGGTTCCAAGCCACGTCCAGATACGTGGAAACGAGAAAGGTGACGATGCTGCTCGAAATGTTCATCAGCGTTTCCTTGCCACATTGTCAGTTCCGCTCACAGACGTCAAATAGCTGTTCAATAAACATTTACAAGGGAAGAGAACCAGGCATTAGAGCCAACGGGCTAACGATGAGCTTTATGCTCTTAAGCCCCATATATTCCTTTAGGATATGACACAAGATCTGGCACGACGGCAAAATGTTGTCCTGACGCGCCTGATGATCGGCCAAACTCGGCTTACACATCGGTATTGCTGGAGGGGCAAAATCTACCACGATGTGCTACATGCCAAGAGCCCCTTCCGACGACCCACCTGTACCTCTGCAAGAAGTAATCGACCAGTGCCGAGTCTTTAAGAACTGTACACCTGCAACAAATTCCGTTTCATTCTGTCTTGTTTTTGCAGACATCCCGCTTTTTTTTACATGGAACTCTTTATGTTCATGAAAAGAACAGGCCTGTTATCACTTACCTAAACCCAAGCGAGTGTGCTACGTCTGCTCGACACCTTTTTTAGAAACTCGTACTTCTTAACCTAGATTTCTATACTGCCATCCAGGCTGTCATCATACAAGTTGTATATTGCTATCTTGTACTCACATATTTTTCGGGGAACGTATCTGGGCCGGCTTGATAGAAACAGTGTCTCAGCGGAGACTTGGGAAAAGAAAGCACTGTTAAAGACAGCGCACGAGCTGAGCGGGACTCACACCGCGTCTCAAGACGCTCGCGCGCTTCAGCGTTTACAGTGCTTTCTTTCACCCTGTGCCAGCTGAGACGCATTTCTAGCAAGCCAGGCCTGGTAAGTTCAATACGTAGCACGCGTTAGTTTTGTTTATTATACGAAACTGTGGTGAACAAGAATTGTATTTGCATTAAACTTGTTATTCCGGGAGTTTGACGAGCTCATGCTTTAAAATCTGAGTGTCAGGTCTGTACTTATTGAAAAGAAGCGGCCAGCCTCAGCTGAGTTTTTTTAACAATGGCCATGATCTCAAATCTTCAGCGTGACCGGTATTAGATTTAGGTCGTTGTTATCAGCGCTATATAAGCGATTAATAGCCTTAGTGGTAAAGCTGCAGGTATTTCTAAGAAATACCATGGTGCACTATATAAAAAGGTGCCTGATATCAAGTTCTCTTTGTACTTTGTGAGAAAATAACAACCCAGCTTGTCTTACTGAGCAAAGCAGAT
The DNA here is from genome assembly GCA_037355805.1 of Ixodes ricinus. NCBI lineage: Eukaryota > Metazoa > Arthropoda > Arachnida > Ixodida > Ixodidae > Ixodes > Ixodes ricinus. The sequence goes on along the minus strand of JAZHYW010011361.1, from coordinate 137,700 downwards.
TCTCTGCTAGAAGAATTAGTTCCAGTTCCATAAGTGAAGCTGTTTTGTTGGTTTATCAAGCTCAGCTACTGACAATAGGGTGTCCTACAACAAAATATCGCTGAAAAAACGTTTTGGGATTTCAACGCGAGATGAAGTAACTCTCCTTTGATTATGACCAGTTGGTGGTTGTTAAACAAAGCGAACATATATTGAACACATAAAAGCAAGCTAATTGTACAGGCTACGCAAATAACGGTGAAGTGTTATCGTTTTTTTCTTTCTTGCTTAGGTGGATGGGACAATTGCGCTTGTTTTGTCAAAGTACCTTTCGGTAGGTCTATTATAACGAAATGTATCTGTGGAATGCTGACTGAAGGTAAACACTACATAAAGAATGTATAAAAAAAAGCTCACACGAGCCGGGAGTTTGGTTGTACTAGTATGAATACGTTCTTACGAATGCGCTCGCGTATTTCAACACTCACTCAATGCCAATGGCAAGACAACCCGTACCTGGAGATGTTTTTCAAGAATACGCAAAAAACAAAACAAAAAATACTCCCGTTACGGCCAGGTTTTCCAAATTTACTACCGTAAGAAAATACAGCATCATGAATTGTAACAAGAATAAAAATTCAACGTTCATTTTACAGCAAAAGTGGTTTTGCGTTGAAATTTACTATGAAAATGGGTCCCTGTCTGCCCCTCTATGGAAAATTTATGCGGCTTGGCAAAAATAAATTAATCTGAGAGACGATCGTTATTATTAATTTCACCCGATATTTCTTACCTCATGGGTCTTGAGAGTCTCCAGGAAAGTTTTGTACGGAATCGAAGGATCAGTTATGACTGTTTTTGTTCCTAAAAGCATACAATACATGGCCAGTACAAAACCCGACGCGTGGGTGAAAGGATTCCAGCAAAGGAAAACATCCTCTTCAGTGAAAGATCGAAGAGAGCTGAAAAAAAACAACAAGAACAACAACAAGAACAACAGGCATTTATAAGTTCAAGAATCTTCGAAAACAGCTGCTTAAAAAATCCAGAAACTTTGGCTGTGCCAACCCGAATTTCACTTTTCAGCTCATAATGCAAAATATTTTATATCGTTAGGGTGATCCGGTCGGAAGCAGGGAGGACAAGACAGAACAAGACAAAAAAAGGGGATAGAGCACGGATAAAATTATGGAGGCCTGGCCAGTACGTTGCACCTTGCTCAAAATGGTTGTGCGCACCTATGCCCCTGTCGTGGTATTCTCCTTTGAATAGAAGGCTTTTTTTAGGATAAATATTCTGATAAAACGCGCAATAATGAGATAAACAAACGTTCGAGCAAACAAAACATAAGACCCAGTGTTGTTTGACCTGCTTAGAGCTTTAAATGTGACGTGCTTAGCAAGAGTACTCAAAGACTCCCACCGGTGGGAGGGGATATCGGTTGTGGTAACCTCGAACCGGGGGGGGGGGGGTTAGTGGGATTTTTAAACTAATAACATGCACATGTCTCCAAACGCTTACACAGCGTGTCAGCGTTTGGAAGCTAATAGTAACGCGTAAGCCGAACGCTGCGTCAGGAATACGCCGAAAATAATTCATGTGGTACCCATGGGTTTAGTTCTCAACTTCGCCGCTAGGAGCGCGACGATTGGATCTGCTCTCCAAAGGGATCTCAGACCCCTCGTCTAATTCCGGGTGGGGGTGGGGGTCTTAGATCCTCCTTGATCCCCCTGACTTTAAGCACTGTACAACACTTCACTGCCTATGTTCGCAATGTGTTTGATTTCGAGAGATAATGCTTAAAAATATGGCTTTCCCCATGGCTTCAGAGAGTTATAAAATATTTTAAGCAGGGTGACATTTACAAGTAATATCACTATGTTTCAATAATATATAGGTAATTATAGTTTGTTCCATACTTTGAATACAGCGGGGTCAAAGATACTGGCGTCAGCGCGTGGCTTCATCTGGGGTTTCGTTTGCACGAGAACGCGTGGAAATAATCAGGGAGATCATTCCCCATGCTCGCGCCAGCAGCTCTGAGAGCGTTGTGCGCTAAGTATGAGACAGACTATAATCTCTATATACCACTACACAATTGAATAATAAGTCTCGATCATGTCGAAAGAAATATTTTTAAATAAGGCTGCTTTACGCGAAATATATAATATACAGGGTGCGCGAGATATTTTGAAACATAACGGTGATTTCAGAAAATAAGGATGTTTAAAAAAATCATTAAGATATTTCGCACGGAGTTTGGTACAGATACTGTTTTTTATTCGTGTTCTCAAACTTCATTCAATAAAACACCTTTATCGTCAATGACTGACTCGATGCTGCTTCAATAATGTCTGCTTGCCCTGATCAATCGGTTTTCGTTGATGGCCATAGCGTTTACGATGACAGCCGTTCATGACTATTGTGTTATAGGGTTGCTTGATGGTCTCTGTCTCGACGACTCCCAAGACATTGTAGTCCAGAGGTTTTACATCTGGCGAGTTAGGAGGCGATATGGACGTGGTCATGGAGATTGTCAGCCAGTTAATCTTTGGTCGCGTGGGCCATGTGGCATGAAGCAGAGTCACTTCGAAAGATGTATGGCCTCTCCTCGGCCATCTTCTCTATCCAATGTTTTACCACAGCGTCCAGAGTCTCGATATAGGCCTTTGAGTTGACCCTCAAGCCTTGTTGAAAGGAGTGCGGTGGCACGACTTGACTCTGGTTGCTCACAACGTCAGGACCATCAGAGATGACGGAAACTTTGTCCGTCATAATCGAAGGGACGGCTTTTGGGGAAAATGTCCATCCAGACGAAAGGTCCATCGAGATCAAACGTCCACCGAGTCAAATTGTGCATCGTTTCTTTTTTAGTTGTTTGTTTTTGTGGAGACCCGACAAAATATACTCCTAAACAGGGTTCAACTCGGAACCCAGAACACAAAAGTGACTGAGATCTCCAAAACGACAAATTGTGCGGCAAAAAAAAGTGCGTTTTGAAACTTTAGTTTTATACACTCACACGTTTCATGCCAACGTTTTCTCGGAGTTTTACCAGTTGACTCAGTGACAAAGTGTCCTATGACGAATTCCCCTATGTGTTCCCGTTCTCGAATTGTCTTTCAACAGATTGCCCCTCCTCCTCCGCTCAGCTAAGTATGCAGTGGGTTCAGTTTAAGGTTTAGTGTACTCTATTACGTCCGGGGACCTTGTGGTGTGGTGAAGTGTAAAGTGGCTTGAGGTAACAATGTGCCATTTGTTCGGGAGCTCTGTTTTTAAAACGTCATAATGTACAGCTGGGTCACTTTCAGCCGAAGCTAGCGCATTAATACTCCAAATTTTAAAATTAACAAAGGGGCGAGAAAATTGTTGCCCCCAAAATTGTTGCCCGCCATGAAAGTATTCTCGACTCTGTTATTTTTTAATGTCTGTCTTCACTTATTCTTGAACGTATCTTATCTAAATAACGAAACGTTTACATTAATTGTGTAGCCTTTTGAGATTCTATCAAACCATAGGTACTACCAATACACAAGTCGTTGGGAGCGGATACAACCCTTTTTTTCTCAGCGCTAATATAATTAAAATTTGCAAAACGTAAGTCCGGCAGTTCGATGCGAGATATTTAGAAGAAAGCACTATATCTTAATCTTGATCTAACGGCCAACAGAAAGCGTGCATACTATGAATTTGAGTTTTGTTTCGCGAGTTCGATATTTGTCGACTTTCACCAACGAATTTTCTAGATTTAGAGTGGTATACTGTGTATTCCCTAGCGTGAGGTTAATGATTTGCGGGGCCAGTAGTTCACGATTGTTTTCAAATTTCTAAATGTGTGAAATTGAAGTCACTAAGGCGCTCTATTTTGTCATTGACATTTTTAAAAATCGCTTTCACCTTTTACATTTTTTAGCAATTTTCTCTGAACATTTGGCAATCCTGGTCCAAACACTGGGCACGTTCTGGCGGAGGTTGAGGCGGCCGTAACGTTTGTTTTATTTTTCGAATAAAAAAGCTGTTTCCTCCTATACATCCGGTACAGAAAATTATGGTTTGTCACAAAACTAAAAAGTCACTCGGATGTGCGTAAGCAGTCAGATTATGAACGTTTGTGGAACAACAGGTGTGTATATATACTACATATGTATACGAGTCGGTATCAGCAACACTGTTGAGATATGACTCAACGAGGTAAACTGTCTAAAGGGTCGACATATCCATCTGGGCGAAATGTACATTCAGGTCAAAATGTCCATCTAGACGAAATGTCTATAGAGTCAAAATATCCATCGAGACAAATCTTCATAGAGTCAGATTGTCCATTCAGGTCAAAACATTAATCGAGACGAAATGTTCATAGAGTCAAAATGTGGACATTTTGACTCAATGGACATATCGTCTCGATGGACATTTTGACCTGGAATCCGTAGGGACCTCATCGGGGCTCGCACAAAGCCACCTGTCATTCCTCCTGTTGAACTTTTTGTCTTAATAAAAGTTAGTATTAAAAATAAAAAAACACGCCTGACTTTTTAGGATGCTTGAGCTGGTTCAACAAGCATTTGGACCGGACGACACGGTTTTTGTGGGGTTTTTGGGGACATAAACTGCCCTTTTTTATCAAGTGGGACAGTATTTAAGACATTCATGCACCTCAAGCCCGATACTGTACTCGGCCACATAGAGCTGCTTGGTAATGGCTTTCATTGACTTGCTGGTGTCATTCGTTCAAAATGTCCTGTACCTACCTGTTCTACAAACTCAGCCGTCCTCACGACGTCTGGCCTCTTGAAATGTTTTTTTTTGTCGATTAGACACAGGTAAAAATTCCCGGTCAGATTTCAAAAGCTGTTTTCTGATCTCGAAAACGAAAAACCTTGACACATTCAAGAAGGTGGCTATATGTCCAAATCGCTGTGTTTGGCGGCGAATGCAACCAGGTTCGCATGCCTTTTCATTCTTTCTGTCAGACCGCAAGCTGCCATTTTTAAATTATTACATTAGGCAGATAAACAAAGAGGCAGTCGAAGGAAGTGAAGCATCTAGAACGATATGTTATCAGAGTATGAAAAGTTATGCACCTTGAATTTCTGTTCTCAAATACTTCGCACACCCTGTTGACTTTCGTGGTTCCCAAGACTTGAAAAACTAAATATCCTTAATTTCCTCGCTTCCGTACATAGAGAGAGAAACAAACATAAAATGCTGCCGGTGTGACATAATGTAACTTGTGTCTTCTGAAAACGGGTGAGTTTCCAACACTTTGATCAGCGCGTACCTGACTGTGTGAAACCCGGCACAGTACGCCTTGTGCGAAATTTCCACACCCTTCGGGGGACCCTCTGATCCTGACGTATACGTTATTGCGACAAGCTCTTCCTCGTTGTTAGCAGGTGCATGGGGCTTGAATGAGGCGTCTGAAAGTTCTTGAAACTGGAGAACATTGACGAAACCGGGCGCGTTTCCCACGGAGAACAATGCCTGCGAATCAAATGATTTTTTTTCTTCTATTAGTTGTGTTGGTTGCAGGGTGGAAGAAAATAATATATGCATGTGGGTGACTACAATAGTAGATGTAAAGCGTTAAAATAGCAAGAGTATCTCGCTTTCTGAATGAAAAAGAACTAAACTTGCTAAAGGTATATGAAAGACAGATGAGCATAATAAGGTTTTTTTAAATTTATGGCCATATCTGGTAGTTTGTTCTATCCACGCCACCTAGAATAATAGAAGTCCGGGCACTGGCACTTTGACGTCATCACAGTGAGGTCATGCGTTGACTCAGACTGGTCACGAGTGCTGCGTCACGTTCAGCAGGGCTTTGTGTCCAGTTAATGCGTCGAGGTACACTTTGGGCCAAGACCCAAATGTTGAGTTGACACCATCCGGGTATGATGACATTAGGGAGAGGTAGAAGAGGCTGTTTACAGGCTTTGATTATTTCAGGTGGTGTTGGTCCCATAGAGCAGTTGCCGTGAACTCCTTGATTGGCTTTCTCATTAGAGGACAGTTAGAAACATTTATCCCTTTATCTTAGAAAATAACAAACATAAACACTAATTACCTGGCCAGCACTCTCACGTAAAAAAGAAACTACGATTTACTTAAAGGGACACTGACATTCCCCAATTCTTTTAAATATTTTTGCCAGGCGATTTAATATTAAAGTCAGGCAATTACTCAATCAATATTTTTCTGCAGAGTCGCGTATATTTTTAATAAAGCCAAAAAACGTCAACCGCTCGAAACCAAAACCGAAACACGAGCACGGAAGCTCATGGCCGGAAGTCACTTGGCTACACCCGACCACATTTGTTTTTCTCCGCTTCTCCGGCGTGTGACGCGGACGACGACGAAATTGCGTCTACCGTTTGTCGTGCAATTGTTTCGCACTTCTATCCCTTCCGCTCGATGTTCTGCGCTTAAATGTCGACTGGCCTCTACCACGAACGACAGTTCCGATGTAGCGGCCGCACATCCGTCGCTACGTTGGTCCGTCGTGTGCCGCCATCGTGTCGTGTAGCCCGTGGTACGTCGTCATGTTGAGAATGACGTGTACATGTACTTTCTGTGATCTGTGCAACATTTCTTTTTCGATCAACGTGTTTGTAGCTTTTTAGAGGCCACAAATATGGGGTTCATATTCTTTTTTTTAAATATTGAATGTTTGCCTGAGACGACCTACGATTTTGAATATATTCGGTAGATATAGTTTGAACACCACGTGACCATGGAAAAGGGAGTTGGCGCGACTAAAACCGGCCAGTTTTCGACCGGTTGTTTTTGGCGAAAATATAAACAATGAATTTTGAGCTGCAAACTATGTTCTGTATATATTGGCTCTTTTAAAGGTCATGTTCAAATAAAAACCTCGGCGAGCATAAATACCTTGCCAGTGTCCCTTTAACTGGTGGGAACATAGTGACAAACGTTTTCGTTTTCTAGTGTGACTGAAGAAACACCTTAAATATAATATTTTATTCTATAGAATAAATATATAAGAAAAAAGATTTTAGAGCCTGACCAAAGCTCAACCTAATAAATAAATAATAATATCTCACCTTAATGTTTGATGGCATTGCTACCTTGGCAGCATTTGGTGCGCTTTCTTGATCAGTTAGTAGGAAAGTGCATTGAGAGTCTTCAATCGTGTGCAGCAATTCCCCTATAAGAGTGATGTCACAATCGGTCCTCTTTTTTAATGCTGCAATTAGAATTCTCTATTGAGATTGAGGCGTTCAGGCACTCACTTGCCACGTAGGTCGTCTTTGCCATGACAAGCGTACCGCCCGCGAACACAACCCCAAAGACTGCTGCTACAGTTTCAGCCGCGTTGCCAATATACGCACAGACATTGGAGCCCGGTTTTACACCGTGTTGTTGATAACCAACAGCATATTTACGTATCTTTTCCAAGAGCTGAGAGCCGGTCAAGTGTTTGGTGGGTGTCAACCTAGAAGAAAAGAAAGAGGCAAGTGATTTGAGAAAAAAAGGGCTTTTGACCGGTCTCATGGTGCTAAAGCAAAACCATTTTCCGAACTTCGCCTCGGTTTTGTGCAACACGCTCCGCTCCGTGCGAGCCGCTATGGCGCCATAGTTTGTCGCGCCATCAGCGCCTCCCTTCGTCGGTTTAAGAACTAGTGGTATGTTCCCATGCGAAAGCGGCGGCCTATGGGAGTGCGGGACTCGCCATGCGGTGCACTTTTGCGACTTAAATAATAAATGACACTGTAATATGCAGGGTGTCTGTTATTGTTAGCTTCTTCAAGTTTCGTGAAGATTCGAAAAAAAAAGTTGCATTGAGTCATTTTTAATTTTTGGATTCGCTTACCGGACATGGCGACCACTAAAAACAAGACTATTTCTGCAATTAGGTGGCTAATTAACGGAGTTATTTAAATTAACTTATAATTTATGACTTTATAGGTCTATTGCATTTACGAAACTGATGTTCAACCTCCAAGCTGTGTGCGCCAACCGCTAGCTGTAATAAACATGTCAGAATTTGGACGGCACCGGCGAAAATATTTTAGTTCCGCAGGTTTCCTCAAACCGAAAGTGAGTGAGTGAAAGCGTTTTATTGAGGCCATGAACAGTGGAGAGGGGGAGGGGAGAGCGCCGGTGGCCACGCGGCCTGAACGCAGGCATACGATGGTGGGCTCACATGTAGACGTCGAGCCTGGCATCGAAGATGAAGTCAGGTAGGCGGTTCAGGAAGTCCAGTTCTTTCTGGAGGGCCGCGCGATGTGTCCATTCGTCAAGGGTGTTTGTGTCTGGAAGAACGTGCTTCCTTCTGATGTCTTGATAGTGGGGGCATCTCCAGAGGAGGTGTGGGCCGTCCGCTTTTTCGTGAAGTGTGCATCCAGTGCATTCGCCACTCCTGCGGCCCTTGCCCCACTTGGCTAAGCGGGCTGGGGTAGCAGAGGACGTCGACTTTGATTTTAGTGAGTAGAACACGCTTACGCCGACCGAGGCCCGGGGGAAGGGGGAGGGCGTTGGGGTGGATGCAGTTCCCACAACTTGAGTTTGCAGTCTTCCTAACCTGAGGCGTTCCTCCTTCGGGTCGTAGTCTTGGGGGTCCTGGGACGTATCTTGCTGATTGCAGGAAGCCGTCTATCGTGGTCCTTTGATTGGAGTGGAAAATCTACCATCTGGGCACGGACGGTAGGGAGGAGGATGCGTGACAGATCGTGAGCCTCGTCGTTTCCCTTGATGCAGGCGTGGCCGGGGATCCAAAGGATTTTCGTTTCTGTGTCCCGCTGAAAAAGGCTCGAAATGAGTCTCTTGATGCGCTTCGCCTTGCGGCTCGTGCTAGTCGGCTTTCTTGCACTCTGTTAGTGTATCCTGCCAGTCTTTGAAGACCCGCAGTTCGCAAAGGCGAATGTCGGAGTGTTCGTGAAGAAGGGTCTCTAGTGCCAGGGTGATGGCTTCAAGCTACCCTCCCTTGATTGTGGTCCTAGATGGGCGCTCACGGGACGTGGAGATGGACAGCTCTGGGAAGACGACCGCCGCGGAGCACAGTAGCCCCGCAGGACCGTCGTCCGATGCAGCGTTCGTGTAGGCGACCCGTCTGGTATGCAGCGGGTCCTTCCAGGTTCCTACCATCTTCTCGTGGGCTGTGGAGAGCCTAGCGAGGGTTTGCACTCTTCTCTTGCGAAAAAGGGGTCTGGTGTTTGTGATGTCTGCCAGGTCTTCCCAGTGTCGAAGGTCTGGCTGCAGCGGCGGCAGGTCCAGCTTGGGGTCGGGGAGCAGCATGAGGATGTCCCGACCATGTAGAGAAGGCTGCAGACGTTCATGGTGGGCAAGTTTCCAAGCCGAGACTTATGTCTTGCAGGGAGTTTATTTGGGCTTGCTCCCGAAGCTTGCCGATCGGGGTGAACTTCGGGAGACCGGCGAACACTTTCCCGGCCTGGTGGTTGTGGGTTTCAAGCTTGCGCCAATCTGTTTTGGTTAGCTGGTTGTGACCCGCTCCGTAGCAGACGCGGGACACGACCAGACTAACGGGTGTTTTCTCAAACACCCGCTAATTACTAATGCTTTTCTTGATTTCTGTACGTCCCCTAATACTACATTATTTAGTTTTTGCATATAACTACTTTAATTTATATTTTGTCATGCGTATCAGGCTAATTTTGTTTACTTTACAAGTACCAGCAAAGTAACTGTGCACGATGTCACCTGGTATGTATGTGACGAGTGAATGGTCGAGGAGTTACGTTGATAGTGCAGCGCGGCATTTTGTACTGATCGACCTCGCATGTTTCCCTCATCAATATCACGTAGGCAAACGCAGGAAACAATTCTTCTTGACATTGTGGCATTTATATCGGTGCAACGCACTAGGCACATATTTAAAATCCGTTCATTTCACAATAATCGGAAGTGTAATAAAAACCAGATGAAATAAAAAAGTCTTGCTTCACCAAGGCAACAGGAGAGAATTCGATCAGTGTATCCCCACAATTATACGCTCCCTAATCACACTGCAGTGAATATATATAAAGACATACTCACAAGAATTATCTTGGTCGAAAATTTCTTCAATCGCTGCTCTATAAATTGGGAAACGTAGCTGTCTCCAACGTCGAAATCCGGGAGGGATGAGTGTATGACTCGGTTTATAATCCTTGCAGTCATTTTTTTTGCGTGGCTATTTCTAAAGGTGCAAAAATGACATATGAATACACACTCCTTAATAAGAAAACGAAAAACACGATTAATAGTAGAACATTATTCACTGTGTGTTTCATTAAGACGCGAAAGCGATGATTTTACAGGAGCTCTTCTTAAATTTTTACTTCGTCAGAAAGAAGTAATCAGCAAGGTCATAATTGTTAATTCACGAAATTGCCATTCCTGGTTATTAAAGGTATATAAATTTATGCGCACCAAAATCTTAATACAATGAAAAATTACAGTTAAGGTGTCGTGTTCTCTTAAGAGAATGGCGAAACGTTTACCGACATATACGAAAGAACTCAGACGAACGTACTCCGCCCTGGCTCGAAGCACCTTCTTCACCAGTGTGGAACACACCACTACACCAGTCGTGCCCGTCGTAACTGGGGCACACCTCTCCGATGCTCACAGATGCGCAGCGTTCATATGGGAGAGCTACGCGCACGGCTATAGTCACGTCGTCACCAACAGTTGTGGATGTACTTCTAATAGAACCCGCGAGTGCTTTAACGATAAGCCTTAAGCGCACAGTATATGACGTGAAATGTTTTTTTACGCCTGCTACATTTTTATTTTTATTTCTGTTCGGGTCTTCTTATTTCTCGAGTGTCAGGTGGCAGCCGTAGCGGCTAGACTAAAAGAGCACTCTCAGGGTGATTTCCAAGAAAACCTTGGCCAAAAATACCATCTGTAAGCGAGGCAATCAATGTCATGAAGCGGTTTACACCGAACTTGTTGCTTCCAATACCCCGACCACCTTAAACTTGGTTGTTTGGTTACCAACAGAGGAGCGAGTCACTTACATCTAATTATTGCTTCCCAGCCAATCCGGTGGCGCTATCATCCGGTAACTATTCCGTAGAACAAAGCATCAAGCCTTAACATAATAAGTCAGGCCTTGCGATTCTTAAGTTGTCTGTGACTAGGATTAGGTTATGTGTGCGTCTTCTTGCCCGCACAGAATGCAGACAGCAACAGCCTTGGAAACCCGAGATCGGGGACACTCTCGGCGGTATAGATGGTGGCAGCCAGCTGGTGCGGGTATAACGCCATTTAACTTCCTGAGAGTGAGGCACATAAAAAGGACACCACACACATAGACTCTCTAACACAGCTATGGGTTTTATCGTCGTCGTCTTTGTCTTCCCTCCAGTCTTCCAACGACTTTTTCCGCGCGACATTTCAAACTGATGTTGTGCACAAATCTGTTCCGAATCGATTGTCGGTTGATCCAAAATAAAATAAAGGCAATCATTAAATAATGTCCCGATGGTACACATTGTCCTATAACACTCCGGTGTAGAGTTTGGTAGAATCCACCGATCCAGTCACGTGGCACATTGTTCGAACACCACACATCTTATATATGCGAGGCAAAATTCACACGTCAAGGAATCTTTTTTCAATATCAGAAAAAACAACCGATGCTTTGCTTATACAGTTTTTTGAATTATTAATTTGTAATGTTTCGAGAATAAGTCTTTTCTTGTCATTTCTTTCAAATTCTAACACCGTACTTTTCTTCCATTCTGGTACACATCCGCTACATTGATCTATATGCTTTGCGACCTCTGAGTTTGGAGCATTGTTTTTTACATTATTTTTATGTTCATTTAGCCTTATGTTTAAACATCTTCCAGTCTGCCCAATATAGTTGAGACCTCAAGTCATAGGAATCGAATAAACTACTCCTGATTTGCATGGGACTGTCATCTCTTTGTGGGTTATTTGGCAAGTTCCGTTTTTCTCTTTATAAAAGGTGTTAACCTTGACAACCTAATGTCATTCCTGTACACAGTCGAAACTCCAAACTTTTGGGCCATCGCTTTGATGTTATGCGATACGCCATGATAGAACGCCAACACCACTCTTCTCGAACTTCTGTCGGCAACCTTTTAGCTTCTTCTTCCTTTAGATAGTGACCTCATCACCTCATTTATGATGTCATCATTAAATCCGCATCTAACAACCGATGAAGTGTTGTTGTTGTTGCCTTTTCAATCTGGTGTAAATGAGGTGATGAGGTCACTATCTAAAGGAAAGCAAGAAGCTAAAAAGGTTGCCGACGGAAGTTCGAGAAGAGTTCGACCAGCCCCCTCCATAGGTTGCGGCGTTGGATATACCAGTTAGTGTTGTGAGAGGACCAGACGCTCCAGATTGCTTAGAGTGGAGGACACGGTACTTACCCCTCGCAGGTGTGGTTCCTCGATTTTTCTGGCTCGTATACCTGCTTCAATACCCTCGAAATGCGAATGCAGAACGCCGGTACAATTGCATACAGGTACGGTGATCTGGAAAGCGCTCTTTGTCGCAGGAGCGAAAGCAACAGATGTGCGAAAACAAGCTCTAACCGTAAAACGTAAAAAAAAAAATGTTTCGCAGGTTTTTTTTTATCGACGCATAAAAGTAATACACATGTAGATTTTTTTTATTTTTTGTGACAGGGATTTATTACAAGGAAAGTGCTGTGCCTGTCCATGGCCGACCACGACTTTTTAAATCATAAAATGCTTGAAACATGCTACTCCAATCCTAAAACATTGTCTGTCCCTCCGTCCGTGCCTTTCCCGCTAAATTTAGTGGATTTTATGCACTGTTGTAGACATTAACAAAAACAATTAAGGTAATACGTTATTCGCTACTTGCAAATAAAAGAAACGCGTTACCGTTACCGTTAAAAAGTAACGCACGTTACTTTGGCGTTATTTTTAAATTATGAATTGACACGTTTTATTTTTTTGACATTATATGTAGGCATGAGCGCCATATTTATAGGAAGGTTACGTCCATCCAGATACTGAACAGAATTACCTTATCTTCTTTATGGTTTCATGTAAATACAAAAAAAAACTTAAGAAAAACGCCAAAAAATACATATACGGGGTGCTTTTTTATTCTTTCAGATTTGTTTAAAAAAATAAAGATGTTTACAATCCCCTGTGACGCCGAATTAGAGCGCAGCTCTTGAGGAGGAGGAGGGGAAGGGACGGAGAGGAGGCTATGCCCCTTCTCCTGTCCTGCTCGCCTCCCTTTCAGGCAAAAATTTTCCGCTAAATTTGGCGGAGAAATTTTCCCGCTAAATTTATCGGGGAAATTTACCACTAAATCAAGCGGGATCATTTACCCGCTATATTTAGCGGGAAATTCTTTCCGCTAAATTTAGCGGGAAATTTCTCACGCTAAATTTAGCAGGAATTTTTTTCGTTCAATTTAGCGGGGAAAATTTTTCCGCAAAGTTTGGCGGGGAAAGTTTTCAGTTTAAATTTGCGGGAAAAATTTTCCGCTTAATTTAGCGGGAAATTTTTCCGCTAGATTTAGCGGGGAAATGTCTCCGGTAAATTTAGCAGGGAAACTTTTCCGCTAAATTTGCGGGAAAAATTTTTCGCTACCTTCAGTGGGGAAAATATTCCGCTAAATTCAGCAGGGAAATTTTCCCATGCACTGCGCGGTTACGCCGATGGCGACGATGACGGCGACGGCGACTTTGACGCCGCTGAAGCCGGAAAGGGGTGGCGAAAAGCTGCGCTCTAAAAAGCCGTGAAAGCTACACCTATGCGGTTTGTGCAGGTGAGTTATACGGCCAGGGGAACATAGTATAGGGAGATAGTCGCAACTATCAGTCGGCTAATTAAGTAAAATGTGTTAATTAACTTCCAAATTAGTGCCAATAGACGTATAGTTCCAATTAAAAAGTTGCTGAGCATCATCGAAAACCGCTATATCTACTCTTTTTAAGAAGGATATAACACCTGGGCAGCATTTTACGGCGTTCTGTAAAAACGCTCCATTTGGACGCGTTTCCAGATTTCGATTTCTTATCGGAGTACATCTTTGCGCCCGCGGTCCTGCTCCCCCGTGGCTGAGACGCGCCACACACGTGCGCCCTACTTCCCTTCATACTACGAGGGAGGCGAGGAGGTGGCTTCGCGCCGCGATCACTAGGAGCAGGACCGCGTGCGCAAAGATGTACTCCGATAAGAAATCGAAATCTAGAAACGCGTCCGAATGGAGCGCTTTAACAGAACGCCGTAAAATCCTGCGCCGGCGTTATATCCTTCTAAAAAGAGTTGATTTAGTGGTTTTCGATGATGCTCAGCAATACGTCAACCAAGAAGGACACGAGCTTGGCTGCGTCGTCATCCCGCGTTCCCTGCGTGTTCGCTGTGTTGCTTTCTGATAGGCATGCCCCTGCCATCATTCCGATGCTCAAAAGACACAGCATTTTTGGCAGGCTTGCTTGACCTATTCAGTAATGGCCTTCAGCGCTCTGTCATCTCTGCTGTGGAAGACGTCCTGAGCGTGCGCGGTGCCTCTCTCCCACGAATGAGGAGACGCCGCGCATGCGTCCACAGCGCAGTGACTCGGTAGTTTTCGCCGTTGTGATGAGCGCTCGAAAGGTCAATATACTCCCCAGAAATTACTTCAGATCCCTTACCTGATAAAAGGATTGACAATATGATGAAACGTGCTTCGTCGCCCTTCACTTAGATATTAAAAGCCTCGAAGATTTTTCTTTCTGCTTTTTTTTACACATTTTCAAAAATGTCCGTTTCAGCGAGTGCGCTTGGTTATTCACATTTAGACATCATCTGGATAATTTTGACGCTGCTATGAACCCGTCGGGAAAGAAAAAAGAACGTCAGAAGATCTCTTAAAAGATTGTCGGACAATCTAAAGCCTCGTTTACATGAATACGACTTCAACGCATCGACTCCAATCGTCCATCGAAAGAAACCGACGTGGCCACGTTTACATGAATGCACACCAAGCCCTACGCGAAGATGGCGCCACGCCGTGTCAAAGCTCAAAGTTAAAGCTGCGTTTCCGGCACCGGCACCACCACGTGACCACGTTTTCCGGTCTATCCAGTGTTGCCAGGTCTACTGATTTATCAGTAGATCTACTGATTTCGTTCCGGGTCTACTGATTCACTGAAAAAAATGAAAATCTACTAACTTTTTTTGTTAGTAAACATATTAAATTTTATTATTTGGCCCCTTCAGTTCCCAGGGTCGCCCATTAAAGGAAACCCATATACTCCCAGAATTAAAAACGAAGCACTGGCCAGATGGCCCAGAAGCTCGTCCTATTCGAGTGACTTAGCCGTATATTCATTTATCTATTCACCCAGAGCAGGTTCGACGGTGACATCCGGGCCAGAGCGATATAGCGAGAGAGTTTGGCCATTCTATGATCTCGCCGCCGTAACGTCCCTTACCCGAGTGAGCCAATCAGCCTGCGGCGCAGAGCGAGAGGCGTGAGCGCATGCGCGTGAACTCTCGGCTGCTCTCAGATGAGCGGAGAGGGCTGCCATTTTCATTCATTCGCCCGGCAGAATGCAAGGGATCGAGATCCAAATTTTGGTTCTTTCCTTTTATTTGGAAGATTCTGGCAAGAAAATGATATAATGTTATTCCTCAGTGGCTTAAAAAGCTAACGAATTAAGTTTCTCCACGTTTGAACGCAAACTTTGAGTCAGGCAAAAAAAGAGATAAGCCCGTAGCAGACAACGCGTAGCCTCAACAGTGCTCCGTGCCGACAGCGTTGCGTCAAAAACCTTCCACTGCCCAGTAAGGAAAGATGGCAGCTTGCAGAGGACTTCCATTGGACATGTACGCGCGCACTTGCCGGAACGTCTTGTTTCGGTTTCGTTTCAATAATACCGACAGGTGGATGTCGCACTCTCGCCCCCATCTGTGGATCCCAACAGTGACTCAGTCTCGATTTCAAAGAATAATCCCCGAAATCACAAAACTAATCAATGCTAATTAATAAAAACAATTGCGGTGTTATTTTACTTTGTCCTTCATAAAAAATTACTCGAGAACTGGTCTTGTTTGATTTTTTTCATTTTTATCTGTGTTTATTACCATGTTATTTGTTACTCTATACTAGGGATGGGCGAATATTCGGTTATTACGAATAGCCACTCGAATTTTGTTCTATTCGGCATTCGCTTCGAATCGAATTTAAGTATTCGACAATATCGAATTATTCGACAATATAGAATTATTCAACCTTTCTAAATACAGTCAAACCCGACTATATCGAACCCGTTTACATCGAATTATTCCTTATATCGAACAATTTTTGTGCACAGTTATGTTACAGTGATAATATATAGCAAAAACTACGGTTACATCGAACAAAAATAGCAGCCGCTACCGATAAATCGAACTGCAAAGAGCGCCGTTTTGCCCTGCAAGCTGGCTTTCCCTCAACGAGAGTGCCCGCATTGGGCGAAAGCCAACTTGCCAAACACGCTGGCTGTTTTTTTTTTCTGGGGGGGGGGGGGGGGGGGTGTTGGAAGAAGATAAAAAAATATATTTTGCGGAGAGAACGGAGAGAGGGCGCTTAGCCAACACCTCCTAGAAGAGAAGGCCAGAGCGCTCCGAGTGGTTACGTCACAATGGCGGAGGAAGGAAGTCCATAGCGCAACTACGTGAGAAAAATTTTGTGGCATCGACCGCATCGACGTGAAAAAAACGTTTCTTGTCGAGCGGCGCGGGGTGTTCGTGAGCGTTTATCTGACATTAATATATGTTTGAAAAGCGCAGTATTGTACAATTTATTATATATATAATATAAAACATAATATACAACGCGCTATCAAGGTTGAAAGTACTAATTTTTTTATTTATGATTATCCCCGTAACCGCGGCACTAAGTGCAATCCCGCAGATCCCCACACTTTTCGAACGAACCGGTCCGCTGCGACGTTTTCTTCCCTCGTACGGGCTCCGATTCTGGTAAATTTACGTTGTGTGTGAGCTGCTGACTGTCTAAAAAGGAACCCTGAGACTTTGAGAAGGGAAGGGAACCGAAAAATATCTAGTCATCGCTGCAGGGAGCGCACGCGAGCAAGAGATGGGTCGACGACGTCAAGCTGGTTAAGCCTCCCACACTGCTGCCCTCGCTGCTCTCGTGTGTGTGTGTGTGTGTGTGTGTGTGTGTGTGTGTGTGTGTGTGTGTGTGTGTGTGTGTGTGTGTGTGTGTGTGTGTGCGTGTGCGTGTGCGTGTGCGTGTGCGTGTGCGTGTGCGTGTGTGTGTGTGTGTGTGTGCGTGTGGTTCTTTTGATCCTTCCTGCGGTTTCTTGATCGTCACCGCAGTCTCGGGTAGTTTTTTTGTGTTCGCTTGATACTACGGCACTTACGTGGATTCGCGGAACAAGTCCTGCTACGGCTTGATTGACATATGTGACAACCAGCCAACGATGACACTGGTCGATTATCGATAGACCTCTCTTTCGACAGAGAGAGACCTAAAGTTCGTGTTCAAATGTTTTCGCCACGGCTATTGCGGGACGTGTAAATACGATCGACAGGTGAGTAACAACTTATTTTCGGGCTTTCTTGGTCATGTGGGACGCGAGTAAAGTGCTGCAGTCGGGTTGTTTTTTCGTTTTTGTTTTTCGTGACAGAATGGCATCTTGTTCGTCGTTATCCGTGCGCGGTTGCGTCGACATTTGTAAATATGCGTGGTAATATTCTAGTTTTCACTGGAAGGTGAATAACAAGTTTGTGTGATTACACAAAGTGCGTTGTTTGTGCTTCTGTGTTTATTTATACTAATGGTATTTTATTGCCTTTACCGCTTTTATACTAGAATCTTAACTGTATTTAAGGTAATAGTATTATTGTATACAAAATCAGATATTTTGTTCTAAGGCAGCTCGAGCCCATAGGGAGAAGTAAATTGGTCGACTGTAAGTAGTAAGTTTAGTACCCCTGCCACACGGAAAAGTTAATATATTTTCATTAAATGATATGGAACCTAATCAGCTCGAGGTCTTGAGTGATCATATGAGCGTCGCAAGCTTATCTGTCGACCCCATAATGTCATTCGATCGAAATTACATTACTTTTGCCGTGTGGCCGGGGTATGATGCAAGAATCCAGTGACTGCACGCGATAACATCGCTTACATGATCGTAAGTGACACTTGTCTAGCCGTGTCCGCGTTGACTACGTCTACCTGATTTTTAACTGTGATCTGTTTTGCTGTGTCCAATCACTGCGTGTCTCGCCTTTTTGTCGAAGTATTTCTGTGTAAAATATGCATTCTTACAGCAATTATTGCGTGGCTCAATGTTTTCTCTTATACGCCTACCCCGTACCATTTCATCCCGATTATTTAGCTGTGTAATATTTTGCCCGTGTAATAAAATATTTTCGAGACCCGTTGCTATGTGCAGCTTTCATTTCGGCTAATAAGACACGCGTATGTGACTAAAAGCGCGTTACGACGGTGGATCCACGCGCGTTGCCTTCGCTTCGCCGCGCGCCCCCGATGGCCTTCCTTCGCGACGTCACGAGAGAAGCGCTACGGCCTTGTCTTCTAGGAGGTGTTCGCTTAGCGCTCCCTCTCCCTAGAGTTCCTCGATATTCTCCCCCGCAGAGGGAGACCGTAGGTAGCTATATACAGGAACTCAACCTCTCCCCGCTCCTTCCGCAAAAAAGAACAATATTTTTTCTTCCATGCAATTGACGCGGCCGCCCGGAAAAAAAAAAAAAAAAAGCCAGCTTGTTTTGTTAGTTGGTTTCCCCCATCGCGGCCACCTATTTTAGGGAAAGCCAACTTGCAGAGGAAAACTGCGCTCTGCAGGAGAAGGTGCTCCTGCTTGGACGTGCTTCGTGCTCTCGGCATAGTTCGGCGCAAATGCGCGAATATACAAGGCAGCAGCCTCAGCATTTCGGAGTCCGTCGATAGCGTAGAAAAATATTGTTATCGCGGATGCAATTAAGAAAAAGCAGCAGAAGATGCAAGACTACTTCATTGTGTAATATTTCAGCAGAAAGTGTAATTTTGAGAGGTGAATTCATTAAAACTTTTATATAGAATTCACCCGCTACATCGAACTGGTAGACGTTTTTTTGCGAGTTCGATATAAACGGGTTTGACTTACTCTGGCCTGGATGTCTGGCCAGGTGGCGCAAGCTTCCAACCATTTCTACCATTTCGTGCTCCCGAACTCAATACACTTGAAATTAACAATTACAGTACTCCTAATACCAAATAAGGGCAAATATAAAACTTTAGTTTAAACATATCTTGTGGTATTTGTTGCTTGTACTATTCGAACTATTCGATTCGAATTTATTCGGCCAAAATCACTATTCGCTTCGAATTCGATTCGGACCCAAAATCCTCTATTCGCCCATGCCTACTCTATACTATTTCTTCTAAGTGTGGTTTAATGGAAATTGCAATACATGTCAAAACACAGATTTCGTTGAATCTACTGATTTTTGTGCAAATCTACTGACTTTTTCGGGATTAATCTGCTGACATTTTTTTTCTTCGTCTGGCAACACTGGGTCTATCGCACGTCGAAGAGCGTGGAGATGTTCCGACGTTTTCGGCGAGCGTTAACTAAAGATCGTGCCCGCTGTCTTCGATGCTGTGCAAGGAGTTACGAGAGAGAAGGAACATTAAAACAGAAACGTCTTGGGTCGGGCCGCTGGGCCACTCTGGATAAGAGGCGACGTGCGTGCGCACGGCCTGGCGAGTGAGATCGTCGTAAACCGCTCTGAGGACGCCACCGCGATTCGCCTCGCCATACCTTGTTAACCGCGACCGGACCCCGAGACCGAAAGGCCTCGGCGCAGCCAGGGACGGCACCGAGGTAGGAGCTGCTCGTTCTGCGCTACCATGCAGTGCTCGGAGCTTTCGGTGTCGTTCATGCTTGCGCCGAAGCCTCTCGGGACTCCCTCGGACGCGCAAGTCGTATATCGCAAGGCTTGGACGTGGGCCGCCCTCTCCGAGCAGCTCAGTGATATTCCGCTCATTTAGATTGGCAATAGAAGCTCGCGTTTCTTCTCGGGAGGAACTGCGGGCGACCACACGGAATCCGCTTTCCGCCGCCGACGACGAAGTTGGCCGCCGCCATGTTCTCAGCTGTTCACTCGCTCCCGCAGTGGGCGCCGTCCCATAATCCTCCCCGTTCCAAAATGCGATGCGACCTCCGTTTACATGGGCTGAATGAATGCGTATTCGCCGTCTCGATCCACCTCTGTCTGGCGACTTGAATGCGATTCGCTTCTCTAGCGCATTATGCCGTTTACATGACCGCATCGAATGCGACAACTGGATTCAATGCGACTAAGACGCATTCACTTAAACGCGGCTTAAGAATGAATAGCAAAACCGCCGCAATCTGTTCTTTTGTTTTTTTATGCCTTCCGATTTTTTTTTCAACTTACACGTGAGGCTTTTTAGCGATTTCCACAATAAGAAAAATAGAACTCGGAACCCAATACATATCCCAGATCTCTCGTTTCTGTACATGTTAAATGTTATTAAAGGAAAAAACCGTTGATTCAAGGAACATGAAAAGCAGTTCGCAGAAAGATGCTGGCCGCACTTGGTCCACTCAAATTATAAACGCAGCTTCTCCCGATTCGTCAAAATACTTTTTAGCAGCGGGAAGCAGTTGTTCGTGTGGAATGGTGTAGAAAATATCTACATCAATGGAAAAGGCAAAGCTATACCTGTTTCTCTTTTACCTCTTATATTTTATGGCTTGAGAATTCAGGGCTATGAAGACATCCGTTAGCAATGGCACCGACAAATATAGCCTCAGAAAACCACCCGCTTCCTTCTGATATGAGTGTCTCCTCGTCACTATGTTCCTGAGCGGGCACTCCACCTTGTGAGTCTTAGGTATAGAAAACACATCTAAATTCAACTTTTTGCACCATTCACTTTTCTGAGCATGTTGGATAGCTCCAGTCTTCTGCAAAGTTCTCCTGCCTTTTTCTTGATTTTTTGAAGAGAAACGTACACTTTGCCTGAAGTTCTTCCTGGCGGCTTCGGTTGAGTTCCCATTGGATAGTCCTTGAAGGAGTACCACGAAACCCCCTTCCTTGTCACCCATGAGAGGTTTCGTGGCACTCCCCCAAGGACCCTGTGGTATGAAGCATATCCAACTTCTGACACCATGCTAGGTTGGCGGAGAAAGAACCAGACACGACTGTGATCCGGGGTGCCATGTAAAAGAACACACTCTTATCTGGTCGTTTTCTACCAACGAGCCTGGCCCAGCCGACGAGACCTCAACAACGACGTGAAGCCCGACTACCAGTTCCAACGTCAATTCTCTGCTGAGGAAGACCTGCTTGCAAGAGTAGTGGTGCCAGTCAAGTGCTGGCCCGAAATCGTGCCACTTCTACACGATGGTAACTTCGGCATTGCAACGACATTCCCAGAGAAACAGGCTCAGCATGGTGGCCGGGACTACAAAAAAAAGAAAGGTGGAACAAGCAGTAAAAAACGAAAGACGTTTACAACATCCTGTAACGCCGAATCAGAGCGCAGCTCTTGAGGAGGAGGAGGAGCGCATCTCGGCCCCGGCGGCACCGCGCCCCGTGGAGAGATAGTGCGACCAACCTCTGCTGCGCAGTCATCGCGCGACGCATCAGAGGCTGATTGCACTATCTCTCCACGGGGCGCGTTGCCGCCGGGGCCGAGATGGGCTCCGATAGCAAACCGAAACTTAAAATCCCGTCGAATTTGTGCGGTTTTTCAGAAAGCCGTAAAATGCTTCGCGTGCCTTCTATCATGCTGCAATTTGTGAATTTAGTGTTTTTTGTTAATGCTGAGCAATTTTCCAATTGAAACCATGCCCTTAAACACAATATTAAAAAAGTTAATTACGCAAAAATAATTAACAATCCAATTATCGCGGACTTTAATAATTTTCCTAAATAGGCCCCTGGCTCAGGACCAAAACTACACAAGCCTTTGTTTTTTTGTTGGGGCGCGTAGTTTTCGCAATATCGAATTTGTCCACCTTTCGTGAAACACCCTGTAAATACCCATCGATCTTTGTGGCACATCAGACGAAGTTCGTAAATTGTGTGCCGCTAAGGTCGAGAAGGACTTGCTTGTGGCAGCTCTGTATCTCTCGCCTACGGCACTCACCGAATATTTCGTTCAAGACAAAGAAGAACTTCATACCCGTCATACAGGAAAACATCCCGTTGGCCCTGAGGGACGTGCACTCGCTTTTCTGCTGTGCCATCTCGGGAGACCACGCTCAAGACTAATGCTGGGGAAATCAAAAACGCCAAGCAGTCGTCGATAGAGCCGACAGCACGAAGGATGACATCAAGAGTATCACGTGCTTCGTCGAAGTGTTGACTCTAACGCTCTCTCGTTCTCCCGCTTTGCTCCTGATGTCCTGTTTCCTGGCACCGGCAGAACTTAGACAGAGCGGAGCTTTCAGATGTGAGAACTATATTTACTTTCTCCGGACAAGTGGTGAGCGAGAACAGAACAAGATATATATATATATATATATATATATATATATATATATATATATATATGTGACGCATAATTTGATAATAAAGAAAAAAATTAGCAACTGATCAATTGATCCGTTGCGGATTAGCAACTATTGATATCTTCGCAACTATTGATCAAATCGTCATATACAGAATTTAAATGCATAAGAAATTGTTGGCTTTCATGGCGCTTTTGTATTGGAACTATGAATGATCTTGTGACGTCACGTGTCAACTGATAT
The DNA here is from genome assembly GCA_037355805.1 of Ixodes ricinus. Taxonomy (NCBI): domain Eukaryota; kingdom Metazoa; phylum Arthropoda; class Arachnida; order Ixodida; family Ixodidae; genus Ixodes; species Ixodes ricinus. The sequence goes on along the minus strand of JAZHYW010011361.1, from coordinate 115,013 downwards.
CATGTGGCGTGGTCACGTGACGTCACGGAGTCAAGACATGCTGTCAAGTCTGGCGAGCACGACTTTCTCGGGCCAGAAGATCCTGGCCTCCTCAAATCTTTTGTGTGCTCTATTATCTTACCGCTTTATCCTCTCTGCTACCAGCCGGATCGTCCCAACACTATACTAGACCTGATGAAACGCAAACTGTTTTAGAGATGTTACCATAAATCAGACTTAGTTTTATATATATATAAAGTTATTAAATTAAAAACAACTGCCTACTTCATCACAAATATCTGAACTTGTGCAGTTTTGTTTTAAATTCTTGTTTATTACAATTGAAATACAGAAACACCTTTATCGCAAATTACGTCTTGATTTTCGTGTGGCTTGTGGAGTCTGCGAATCTCAGCTATTTTTTCAAGTTGTCTATTTGATGGGCAACCTTTGTTTTGAGGTCTTGTCTCAGGATCTTTCCGTTATCGGACTTGGGAAGAGATTCCATAAAGAAGACACCTCCATACAGCTGCTTGAACACTGCTACTTGACCTTTAAAACAGAAACCAAGGTAAGACAAAGACGCATAATAGCCTAATCAATCTCCCGCAAGCTCACCACTCCATTCATGTAACCATATTTTGTGAAAATAAAAAAAAGCAGAAAGACGTTAACGTTTTGTGTTCATGTCAGTTTTGAAAATTATAAACAAAAAAGCATGGCACAAACCAAGCACATCTGCTCCTGTCGTGTCATGTGCATTGTGGGGAGTAAATTAACTACCGTAATATGCCGAGGAATAGCCCACCTAAAATCGAGAGCAAGTCGGGTGAAAATAAGGAATGGGCTAACTTTCTTGTACAATCAAGAAAAGTTGGAAAAACATCAAGAGCACTATTTTTAGATGTGATAGTGAAGCAAAGATGGAAGTACTTTAAAAAGCTAAACAAAGATGACAGTAATGTTCGCTTATCCTGCCATAGCCTATTATCCGCATTTACGCCGAGGCCATCAATGATCCGAAAACTTGCGATTACTAGGAGTGGGCTATATTTCGGTGTTTAAAAGAAAATCGCAAATCGAGCCAAATATAGGGTTGAGTTATTTTCGGGGATGGGGCATTTCTCGGGAAATTACGGTAGTGCTTCTCTTCATTGTTACTTTCAAACAGATGTTAATGTAACATAGCCAAGCGCCCCGATAGATAATAGCCGGCTCTAAAATTTTATCCAGAACCTTTTTGACGATTCATATTTGCGCCACCAAACTTGTAATTGAATACTTTTGAAATCTTCTGATTAAAAAAAAGCTCTATCAACCAAAAATGATTATGTAATTTGCAGTGTTTTTTATAGTCATAATAAAAACGAAACAGTGCATTTTCTCCGGTCCCAATAGCTTCACATAGCTTAAAAAAATGCTCAAAGCAACGGGAAAAAAATTCGCATTTTGTTGAAGCTTTTATGCTTACTTCAAATATTTTATTGTGGATATGCGGTTATTTTTGTAGGATTTTGTGCATAAGGCGAATAGCCATCATTTCTAGAGCTCATTATCCCTGAATATTTGGAGCTCATAGGCCGCTTTTCTAAACCAACTTTAGTGTATTATACTTAAGATTTGAGCTTTGAAACGTGCAAGCTAAGACATGCTCATAACACACCAAAGGACAAAATTGGTATAGGGAAGATGAAATATACCAGCAACGAGTTCCTTCAGTTCCGTCGCCAGACTCTCGAGGTTCTTGTCGAAGCCGTCTTTGACAACGACACAGGCTGTTGGAGCCTCGCCATACTTCGAGCTCGGAACACCCACAACAGCGGCTTCTGCAACAGCCTCGTGGGTCATCAAAATTTCTTCCAGCTCAGCAGGGGTGACGACGTTATCCATACATTTTATCATCTGTTTCAATCTATCAATAACATGGAGCCGTCCTTCAGTGTCGTAGTAGCCTGAATCTCCTGAAAAGCAACATACAATTTTGTCAATACTTAACTTGTTTAGTTGTTTTGCAGAAAAATGAGCACGCGTGTTTTTGTTTGTTTACGCGATTTTGGTTTAGTTTTTGTGCACTGCAAATAAAAGTTTTGATATTGAATATTCAACTCGAACTTAAATCTTTGGCCACTATTCGGCACTTCGATTCGAATTTGATTCGAGCTGACATTTCACTATTCGCGCAGCACAAATCATTTCTTTATTATAAGTGCCCTTTAAAACAAGTTCTCATTGATTGGTTTAACGTCCCACTGAGCTTGAAGCGCTGCCTCACGAGAGGAGTAGTCACCTTTCAACCAATATTGGTGGGGTCGAAGCGGCGATTTGAGGCAGGTGTTGTGTATGATTAGCTGCCTCGTAAGGAGTTCGAAAACAAGCCAATAAGGATGATAACTCTCGTAAACAAGCATTTATTTTGTAACGAACTCGGATTCGGAGCCGGCACGCTTGCCGACATACAGCTCAGTGTCACTGTTACTGATGCAGGTTTTCTTCGTCGCTCGGAACGACTGTCTTGCTCGGCGTGGGCAACGAAGCAACAGCAGCCCCGTACTTTCCCGATGCTTCTACGACTACGACAACTGGATGGCACGTGTCGACGGGCACCAGCGTTATCGGACTGCCAGTCATCACCGATTGCAAGCTCCTCTTGGATAAGCCGTTCGACGATGGCGCTCTGCCGGTCTTCGAGGAACCATGTGACCACAACGGAGGCTATATAGACGCGCGGCACAATGGCTTCGTGGGATTCGGAGCCGGCACGCTTGCCGACATGCAGCTCATGTCACTGTTACTGATGCAGGTTAGTTATTACTACCCTCTTCATGTTCGAAAACTGCTCTGTGCGTTGCCGGCTCCTCCCATGCCAAGTGTTGGTACCGATTGTTGCAAGCGAACCAATGTGCAATTGTCACGCAGACGTTTTCGCCTCTTCGCAAACCGCGTGCTATACCTGATTATTTTGTTGTTGCTCTCCGGGGATATAGAACTAAATCCGGGTCCTCTTACTTCTGTAGAAGTAGATTTACTGAAAAGTCTACAGAGTGGTCAGGCAGACATTATGAAGAAACTTGACTCTATAGAAAACAGGTTCACCAAGCACGAAACTATGATAGCCGAAATAAACAATAAACTTGGAGTCGCAGAGGGACAGGTCGAAGCCGTTAACAAACTGGTATCTGATCAAGCTAATTCTATCAAATATTTAGCCCAACAAGTTAAGGACTTGAAAGACAAGAGCGTAGACTTGGAAAATAGAAGTCGCCGGCAAAATCTTGTATTCTATGGTGTAGAGGACAACCACTCAGAAACGTGGGATCAATCCGAAAAAATAATCGAGCGCATTTGTAAAACCAGCCTGGGTATCGAATTGACATCGGTACAAAGGGCGCATCGAATTGGTCGTTACAATCACGAAAAAAAAGACCGATTATTGTAAATTTTGCGTCGTACAAAGAAAAGCAGGGCATTATGTATGAACGCCAAAAAGTTTAAGGGTACAACCTACAGCGTAGACCAGGACTACTCACCCGAAACTCGAGACATCCGCAGGCGACTATGGGAATTCGCAAAAATTAAAAAGACAAATAGAGACAATCAGGTAAAATTAAATTTTGACAAACTAATTATTAATGGTAAGGTTTTCACTTGGGACAAAGAAAAGAGAGAAGTTGTTCCTGTCCCGAAACATTGACGCCCCACTAAGAAAAAGAAAACAGTCCGTCGTGAATTAGTTGCTGTTCTTGTAAATTGCAGAAGTATAGTAAATAAAGTGGATGAATTTGCAGGATTAATCGAGTCCGTCAAGGCTGATATTGTGTTTGGGACCGAATCTTGGCTGAATCCAACTATCAGCGATAGTGAAGTATTTCCGAAGGAATTTATTGCTTATCGGAAGGATAGGCCCCGCCTCGGTGGAGGGGTCTTTCTGCTAATTCATTCTTCACTAACGTCATCTGTACTCGATCTTGGTCACGACGCCGTCGAGTCAATCTGGTGCACAGTCACTTTAACTGATCATTCTTCATTTGTTGTCGGGGCGTTTTACCGACCACCAAACTCGGATTTCGGCACATTGCAGCTACTGTACGATATTGTCTCCGAGGCCTCTGGCCAAACTATTTTGCTAGCGGGAGATTTTAACTTGCCAGACCTAGACTGGCAAGACGGCACTTGTGTAAACAAGGTTAATAGCCGCGTCAACCTTGAAATGAAAAGCATAGCAGACACTTTCGGATTGTTACAGTACGTGAAAGAGCCAACTCGGGATAATAGTATTCTAGACCTCTTTTTTGTAGCTCACCAAATCTCGTTAGTTCGGTAGACGTCATTCCGGGTATTAGTGATCATCTCGCGGTCGTTGCAGGCATAAACACTAAAACTAATCGGTCGAAGTCGTGTGCATCAAGAAGAGTCTTTTTCTTTGAGAAAGGTGATTACTGTAGTATTTCCAGTGAACTTCTTGACCACTTACCTGTTTTTGAGTGTCTGTCTGAGGATTATGATATCCACGCATTATGGTCGGTTTTTAAAAAGAAGTTACTTGAACTTACGAATAAGTATATCCCAAGCATAGATTCGGCAATGCTTAAAAAACGAAAAAAACCATGGGTGACTTCACGTGTCCTTGGAATAATTAAAAAAACGTAGGCGAGCATTTGTTAGATTAAAAAAAAAAAAGTAACAATCACTTAGAGAAACTTGCTGAGGTAACTCGGGAATACAAGTTGAACATAAAAAGCGCCAAGGAAAATTATTTTTGTAGACTCAATGATAGGATGAAAACAAATTCTAAAATATTTTGGCAATACTTAAAGGGATGCGGCACCAATTTTGCAGGAATAAACGAAATTACCTATAACCAGCAGGTAATTGTAGATGATGCAGAAAAAGCTTCGTGTCTAAATAATTACTTTCAATCTGTTTTCTTACCCAAATACAACTGTAATTGTTTTTCACCCGTGAGCACTGTCCCAATAATGCAGCCAGTCGAACTAAGCGTGAGTGGTATTGAAGTGCTACTAAAGAGTATCGACGAAACTAAGGCAAATGGCCCAGATGGCATATCTCCTCGTGTGCTTAAGCGCTGTGCTCATCCGATTTCACTCTATCTTTATTTAATTTATGCGAAGTCGCTATCTGTGGGTCTTTTGCCAAACGACTGGAAGACCGCTCACATAGTTCCTATTCACAAAGGTGGTTCTAGGAAAGATGTCGAAAACTACAGGCCTATTTCATTAACCTCCATCTCATGCAAGGTCATAGAACATATTTTATACACTGAAATAATAAATCATATGACAAAAACAATCTATTATCTAAAGAACAGCACGGTTTCCGTAAAGGCTTATCTTGCACCACGCAACTTGTCGAATTTTATCATGACTTGTCATCTGATGTTGATGAGGGAGGCCAAACAGATTGTATATTCCTAGATTTTCGCAAGGCTTTCGATACCGTTTCGCATTCACTTCTGCTCAATAAACTTAAGATGTTAAATATAGACTTGACGGTACTAAGATGGATCGAAAATTATTTGCTAGAGCGTTGTCAGTGTGTATTAGTGAATGGTAAAAGTTCGGCATACGTTAATGTTACATCGGGAGTCCCACAGGGCTCTGTCTTAGGGCCGCTTTTGTTCTTAATATATATCAATGATATTTGCTTGGGTATTTCATCTTGTGTTCGGTTGTTTGCCGATGATTGCGTAGTGTACAGAAAAATTAGTAACAAAGATGATGCCACCCAGTTACAAATAGATTTAGAATGCTATTACTACGTGGTGCTCTACATGGAAAATGGCTTTAAATCCCAAAAAGTGTGTGCATTTATGTTTTACTAAAAGAAGAAGAAAATTGAAACCCAGTAATATATAAATAACAATATAGTAAACAAGGACTCTAAGTATAAATACTTAGGTGTAACGATATCAACTGACTGTTCATGGAATTCACATGTGGATGACGTGATTGTAAAGGCTGGCAGGGCACTGAACTTTATTCAACGAAGCCTAAAATGTTCACTCCTAACTTAAAGGAAACCGCGTATTTAACATGTGTTAGGCCGATTTTGGAATATGCCTGTGCCGTCTGGAACCCGGAACAAAAAACATTAATAGACAAACTTGAAAAAATACAAAATAGAGCTGCTAGGTTTGTTCTGGGACGGTACGGGCGGAGAGACAGCTGTACTCAAATGAAGACTGAACTGAATTGGGAACCTCTCTCAGCCCGCCGTAAAAAATTGTGTTTAAAGTTTCTGTTTTTGATATTTAAAAATAAAACTGGAATTAACAGTGAAACTTATTTAAAAGAACCATATTATATTTCTAAACGGAATGATCATGCTTTCAAAATTAGAGAGTACCACGCCAGGACGAGCATGTACGCCAACTCTTTTTTTGTTAAAACGATACGAGAGTGGAATGGGCTGTCGGAGCTGCAAGTGTGCAGTGAAAATGAAGATGTGTTTTTTTTCAGCATTGTAACCCCCTGCTGTAACGCCCTCGGGCACTGCGGGGTAATCTCTGAATAAAAATAAAGAATAATGAAAATTGAACGTATGGACGTGAGGAAAGGCACAATGACTATCGGTCACATGCACTACAACACAGAAACAAGAGAACACAACAAGACGTATGTCAAGAACGGCGGATGGGTGTCTAGAAATGCGACTCTGCACGCTTCCGTGCGCACAACTAGCACACAGCGATGACAACCGAAGTAGGATCGTAGGTAATTTTTTAACATCATGTGAAAACTCTATATACTAATATTGCCTTCTTTAATTTTGTCGACATTATTGGCTGGACACTAAACTACAGAGTTTTGAGACTCAACGAACACACTATGAACTGGGGAACAAAGAACAAGTGCATCATAACACGCCAGACCAATAACTATTCAGGCGCAATTGAGATATTTGGGTCTGATCGAGAGGGTATTCTTGTAATATGGAATAAAAAAATATACACGAAAATGAGATGAGCGTTGCACCTGTACGCAGCCATCCATCGCTGCTCAAGGCTTCAGCAGTAGCTTCGGGATGCCCATGGTAGCCCTTCATCATGCCTGGGGCCTGAACCGCAATCTCGCCATTCTGGTACGGTCCGAGAGAGTCTCCGCTGGTTATGTCTATGACCTGGGGCATCATATTATGTACTCAATTCCTTTCTTATTTTAGAACAATATTTACTAGAAGAGACAGCTACGTCACCGTTTCCGGAAATAGTCAAATACTTGTAAAAAAAAAACTCGGTGAATGGATGGTCCGATTGTAAGCGTACACCTAGCAACTCGAATAAAAACTATTTTCTGAGAATTGAAATTTGTAAATAATAGGGAGGCACTGCTAAAGTAAATCGAGGTAACTCAATGTCAAGGCACATCTTCAGAAAAAGAGGAAACAGGATAAAACATACGAAGCATTCAGAAAGTAAGTACCCTTCGTGGATTGGTGCCGCAAAATAGTATACTTCCGAGTAGCGCGTGAGTTCTGTTCTCTCGTATGTGCACTAGTGACAAGTTGACGTCGTTCTGTGGCACGATTATGTTTTCGGTTTGTGCTTTGTAATTATTCCGCTTAAGTCGATAGAATGGCCCATCCAACTCCGAAGTCTGGTCTGTGATAACATTTTTGAAAACGACAAATGTCTAAGTCATGCAGAGCCTGAAAATTCATCGACAAATTTCCGAAATATATATAATATATATACTATATACTCAATAAGTAAAATGACGAAGCAAAAACAGGTTCGAATGCTTAAAGCAAAGTCAGAAAGCTTTCATGACGCATTGAAATGCAGTAGGCCATCTCTGGGCACACAATCCGTGGTAAAAACGAAGTGAATGAAGACATCCACGATGTGATGCTTAACAAGATTTGATTTTGCAAAACATGGACTGAAAATTTGGAAATCGTTTTTTCAGAAAATATTTAAAAACACTTCAGTAGTACAAAATTTTCAAGATGTTGGCTGAGGTCTCACGCAGCAGACTTTTATGAGGAGGCTATCGAAACACTTGTGCCCACGATATGACAAAGGCCTTCACATCTAATAAAATTCCGGGACGCATTGCGCTCGTGGCGTCATGTTTACCTCGCGGCAAAGACCACATAGAATCTGGCGTGGTTGTGAGCTTAGCCACTTGGTGGCGTCAACGCATTACAACCTGGCCTGTTCCTGTTAGTTCCTCCCCGCTCTCCACAGGAGTTGAATAGGCGCGGCAGGGAAGGGAAATCCAGCACGACCAAGTTCGACAGAGCTCGCGCGCACTCAGCATTCCGCTGTACTTCCGCGGATCGGTGTTGCTTTCAGATATTCGGTTTATTCATTAAAAAAAAAAATGTTATCTTTGTCTTTTTTGAGCGAAGAATTGGTGTCTCCGTTGTGTGGCCAGAACGTGGTTGACATTTAGAAAATAAAATAGGCGCTAGAATTTTTGTTGCAGTGTATCATTTAAACTGAAAAAAGCAAGATGATAAAAGAATGAATGCATACATATCCTCGTTTACTCATCAGAGAACATATACGTATGTTCCTTTTTACTCTTTCTGTCTAAATACTTGCACCCACACTCAGGCTTTGCCTGACTGTTTGAAGCATGATGATATTTCGCCAGCTATAGTCGTCGCAATCCATCGCGTATCCCTGAAACGCTTCAGATTTGCATATATGTTTTTTCTAAGGCATATCTATTTTTTTACCGCGAGCTTTGGAATACTTATGATAATGTTTTACTCGACACTTTATTCTCAAGGGTGCGTATATTTGATCTTGCCAGTAGTGCAAAACCTTTGACTCGGATCGGAAAGCATTCCAGGGATACCTGACAGATGGCGCCAGTGTGCCAGTGTGTTCTCTGGTCGTAGGCGGTTCCAAGCCAGCACAACCAAAACCACCTAGAAGACAAGGCCTGCGCATGACGTCATCATTCGTGGATCCCTGACCCGCCCCAGGCGGGAAACATGCTGAGGCTCGACAAGAGTAGAGCCGCAAAGCAACAGACGCGTCCGTCGTGGCGTCGCCGTGTAACCGGTGTCTCACGAGCGCGACGCACGCGGCGACGCAACTAACGATGACGCGTGGGATGGAGTGGCCCAGGCCTTGTCTTGTATGTGGTATGGGCAACAACGTGCTCGATCACACTCGAGTGCAAATGTGTGAACCAGCCTTTGCTCGCCCTCGAGTGATCATCGTACTAAGGTTATTGTCACATCTGCAGAAGATCTAGCAGAAAATGCGGTGGATCGGACCTGCTTGATAGTGTCATATATTTATCTAGCAATGCCAAATCATGACGCCATACTCCCCCGGGACCTGGAAAAGTACTTTTGTCACGAGGATGATTTTGTTTTCTAATGTTTTCACGTTAACGCTTAATATGCAAAAAATAAAACTCTTAATCTAGCAGTTCGTTTTGCACAGTATAAATTTTCGTCTGACATAATCATTTGGTAACCGAAACGTGGTATACAAATGAGGCCGACGAACTTAACTTACTTCTGCATTCCAGTTTTTTTTTTTAATTCGCACGTCTCGCCGTGGAGGGGGCGTGTGTTTATTTGTAAATAAATAAATAAATCCAAACTTTGGGTTGACTACTGCTGTGGAACTCAGGACTACGAAGAGCTTTCGGTAAAAATAGGGAACAGAGTTATAAGTGTACTATATCGACCATTAGATGGCCATATTGGTGATTTTTTTTTGTGAGCGTTTTTTTGTATGACATAAACGAAAGCCATTATGATTTGATTTTGGGGGGTGATTTCCACATATACATGTCAAAGGATTGCGCTGCAAAACGTGAAAGGAACATTTTAGTTCAATGGAGCGGAATTGTCAATGATATGAAATTTCTTACTAAAATCACGGCTTGCTCTGAAACATTGATCGCCTTATTTTGTACGAACGTCTAGCCTGGTAGGATTGTAGCGGGCACGCTAAGCTATGATATCAGCGATCATCTTTCAATATTCCTGTGCCTAAACAAAATACCACATAGAAAAGCTAAAAATAATAGAACATTTACATTTCAACATGTAACAACTAGTAGCATGAATGCTTTGAAATAAGATATTTTCGGAAATTAATTGGGATTCACTACTTTATAAAAAAAGACGTCAACTTTGCCTATAATGTGTTTCTTAGTGAATTTACCGCTGTTTACAAGCGCCGTTTTTCTTATAAAACTGTGAAAGTATAAACAAAGACAGCAAGCCATGAATCACTCCCGAAATATTGCAAAGATTTAACATACAAATATATTATACCATATTTTTTTAATAAAAAGAGATCATTCTCAGCTTTTACGTTTTAAATTAAATCGGTATCACTTAACAAAGCAACTGCGTAATGCAAAATGACTGATATACCAACGTTTTTCAGACATAATCTAGGCGTGCGGATGTTATATAAAAAAAAAAACTTAAACTCAGTTTGAAGTTTTTGTTCAAATCGACAACCAGTCGAGAAAATTATTCACGAAGGACTGTCTTTGGCTGGTCGCTCCCTTGCAAATACTTTCAGTGATTACATAGCAAACGTAGGCAGTGACAGCAGACAAAATGATACACCTTACAATTAATTAGAATAGAAAAATAACCATTCCATTTTTCTTGAACACACCGCAAAGTCCGAGGTATTTTAAATTTTTACGAAAAAAATTACAACAGCAGTAGTTGTGACTGTGGTGATTTGCAAATTCAACCAATTAAGTGCGCACTTGACATAATAACAAGCTGTCTGTGTCACATTTTCAATTTATCTTTAGCAACAGGCGCGTTCTCCGAAAAGATGCAGAAGGCAAAAGTAACAGCTCTGCATAAGAAATGAGATACATATGTTCTAAGTACGGATTAACCCCTTTCTATCCGGCCGTTATTCTGAAAATGGCTGCAAAAAATGAAATCAAAAAGACTAGTTTAGGAAGATTTTCCGTCAAGCACAACTTTCTGAACACCGCAAAGTTTGGTTTTAGGAAAATATCGGTCGACTGAATTAGCACTGCTAGAAGTAAATAAAAAAAATATATCTTAAGGAATATAAATTGGTTCTGTGTGTATTTATTAATTTCACGAAAGCCTGCGACTTTATTAATAATGATTTATTCTTCTTAAACTTGAATGTTACGGTATTTGTGGTTTACCCATATAGCTTTTAAAGTCCTACTAGTAACATCGCAATCATAATATTTATATTAGCCGATATTATTTCGATATTAAGCCCATTCACCCAGGCGTCTGACAGGGAGCATCCTTGGGCCAAAACTTTTTGACATCCACATAAATGACATTGTAAGCAGAAGTCATCCAAAATTTATCATAAATGCGGATGACAGCAGCACATTCTTTCCTCTAAATAATTGGGATGATCTTGTTAACAACGCAAATAGTAACTTGACCAAACTTTCTGATTGGGCAAAATATATCAACATTCACATTGTAGTGATAAAACAAAAGCCACAACTTTTCGTGCAAAAAATAAGTGCTTCTCTTAACCGCAAAACATCATACTTGACTCCACCCTAATAGAAATCGTTAGTATTTTTAAAAGTCTCGGGGCTATTTTTTCTAAACGATTGTCGTGGGGCAGCCATAATAACCACTTAAAAACTATCTAGTGCTATAGGACTGACATACAGTATACGGGACCCACTCCCATTTAATGTGAAACTGTTAATATATAATTTGTTATTTCAATCTCATTTAAACTACTGCAATCTCGTCTGCGTAACTCCACAGTTAGGAACCTGCAAAAAGTACTTTTCGGCTGAAAAAAATAGTAAAAATAATGTTTAACGCATTTTATGTTTCCTACACATTTAGTTTGTTAAATTATCTTAAAATTCTAAAAAGAGGTAAACTTTATGAATATGGATGATGTGTGAATGTAAAAGTTGGAAAAACCAAAACAGTCTACATCTCTATCAAACCTAGCGGAACTGACACCTAAGTTAAAGGGGCCATGCAAGGGCTTTTTTACTGGTTTTTTAATTTGTACCGAACCTGAGCGCACTGAACGTCGTAACTTAATGAAGCTTTTTCTGTTCTCGGATTTCGCCTTTGTTTCAAAGTTATAGGCAAATTAAGATTACAAAAACAAGCAAACAATAACCTCCTTCATGACGTCCTTGGTTGCTTGAGTGGTCGTGAACTAGAGGAGAGGTAGTGAGCTCAGCGAGCGCTCACGGCTGCCGCACTCCGTGTAGAAGGCTCGTGAGGGCGCCACTAGAGCATGCTCTGGATAGGCTGAATACAGCGGGCAGCGAGGGCGGCTCGCATTGCATTTGCTCCGCGATTAAACACCAATTCGGCATGACACTTCATTAGCCACAAACAACAGAAACACGGGGTAAAGACCAGTTCAGTACGGGAGCCACTTCGCGCTGCCATACCGCGAAAAGGCCGAACCGCAAGCCAAAGCTGCTCTCCGGAAGGCCTTGAAAACGCTCGGAACCGGTCGGATCCTCCACAGCAGCACCGCCACCTACATCCGGGACCTTCTACGCTCGCCGGTCGTCGGCGCCTGATCCCACTACACCTTTCTAGTATGCGCCGCCTTTTCCACCGCTTGGTGGCGGGTACGTGGACGGGTCATTTCTTGTTTCCGTACTTTATAAACTGCATTTGTTTCTTTTCTGATCTAAAATACACAACAAAAACTACTTTTTATAAATAAATGAAACGGTTCGCGCCACTTCTATTTTGTATTTCAACTAAAAAGAAGCTTTTAGCGGCTCTGACCAGTAGTAAGCCGAGGACCAAAGACGTCACATATCGCGCGCTTTCGATACCGCGGGTCGCCCCCATAGGTGGAGGAGGTTTCCGCGTCGTTCGGTTAAAATATGACGCACAGAGATGAAATTACCCTCTCCGTGCCCGCTGGCTTGCCCGAACCCCGAGAGACGTGGAAACCGCAAAAAATGTAGAGGCTTAAATATGATTGCCGGGCCTCTTTAACTCGAAATGTGAAATATTGGGGGACGTAGGACGAATTATTGTTCTCAAGTGCTACATTATATCGTGCCTAAAATGTTAATCTTTCATGACAAAGTAATATTTGTATACATTCTATCTTCAAAAAGAACTTGCGTTCGTTTCCTTTGCTCTAGTGACTGTTTTTATAATGTGACTTCTTCTTTAAAATGTTGTGCTTGGAAAGGCACATTTTTTTTCGTTTTTACATTTGCCTTTTGTTTTTACATTTGCCTTTTGTGTGCGTGTTTTTTTTCTCTATTGTGTTGCCGGAATGCTATTGTATATAGCTAAGGGCTTGTCGAGCCTCCACTGAGGCTGTTTCCCTTTTGCACTACCATATTTCACGGCAATTAACATATTATTAAAAGGATGCCCTGTTGCATTGGAATACTTTTAGGATTGAGAAAATCTATTTTTTTTTAAAGTTTACTGTGAAGTTTTGTGCTCACTGTATGTCTTTACCCAATCTTGTTCGAAAACAAAGGTAAAGTGTTCTAAAATAACATTGAAAATAGTTTTAACGATGTTTTTATTCGTTTATATATAGTACATGCATGTATTGCGAGGAATATCTCGGAACATCTGGTTTACCGGTGTTACTATATTACATCAAACGTCTGTAAGTTCCTAAATGTATTACAATGCACCATTCCCGGATTGTCACATGTATAAGCATATACGAGTTTGATTGGGTATTTCTGCGAAAGCATCAAAATATGAACAGAATCTTAGGACGCAAACGAGCTTGTGACGATCGAACTTGATGAACTAAAACCCCTATACTAGGGAGAAAGACGACGATGAAAGAAAGGATATGCTGTTCGAGATTAAAGAACAAAACAAAGACTGTTTCGGGGAACAAATTACCCGCCTTGACCGACGGCAAGGACTGCAAAAGCATACTATCTAACAAGATAATTAAGTAAAATTTACTAATTAAGTTTCCAATTAGTGTAAATAAAGATAAGGTTCCACTGAGAAACTTGCTTAGCATCAACAAAAACTACTAAATCAACTCTTTTTTAAACGTATCAGGCAGCGGCATCTGTTTACAACGTTCTAAAAAAAGACAAAAAAAATTACTCAATTCAGACGTGCTTTTAAGTTTCGGTTCCTTATCGGAGCGCATATTTGCGCCCGTGGTGCTGCCCCCGGTGGTCGCGGCGCGAAGCCACCGCCTCGCCTCGCTCGTAGGATGGAGGGAAGTATGGCGCACGTGAGTCGCGCGTCTCGGCCACTGGGGAGCAGGACCGCGGGAGCAGAGATGCGCTCCGATGGGAAACCGAAACCTAGAAACGTGTCCGAATTGTGCGTTTTTACAGAACGCCGTAAAATGTTGCCCCTTCCCTATATCTTTCCAGAAAGACTTGATTTAGTGGTTCTCGATGATGCTTAGGAACTTTCTGAGTGGAACCATTTGTTTATTTCACAAATCTAAACATAAAGTAGTACATTTTACTGAATTATCTTATAAATTAGTATATTTGTGCAATTCTTGACGTCCACCAGTGCTGGTAGTTTGATCCCGCAAAGAGTTACTTCTTATTTTGAACAGCATATTTTTAGCGATTTTTGAAAGCGTTCGAAAAACAAAACTTCCTGTTTATTAGCCGTCATATATATCTATAAAATAAATCGTCGCTGCTTCTAAATCAGTTCCTTGCCATTCTATTACAATATATAATAGTACAAACACTCCACGGTTAGGGCAGATTTGAAAACTGGGCAAACAAAGAAGACGTTCGGAGTTTGATAAATTTCAGGCATACCTTGATTTTGATACCGGCAGCAGGAAATCCCCCATTGTCGAAGGTAACTTGTCCAACATGTGAGAAGCTCACGATACCGCACGTTTCTGTCAAGCCGTAGCAATAATAAAGTGATTCCACGTTGAAGATTTCACGAATTTCTCGTACAAGCGAAATAGGCATCATTGAACCACCTATGATCATTCGTTTTACTCGAGGTGCACTAGACTTGTTTTTTCTGATTTCATTGACAATATCCTGCATCCGTCCCGGAAAGCCAAGTAGCGAAGATATCTGCGAGATAAAAAAAACAACAACAAAAAACACATCATACAGTGGCTTTTGGATATTGCGTGCATCGTAAAAATAAAGTTCCAGTCCCCAAGAACTTTTTTTTCTGAAGTATTGTTATTTAATTATTTTAATATTGTGAGCTAATATGGAACTACATTAATCTGATGTGGCTTGACAGGCGGATGAGTGTGTATTTCATGGGTTCTAGGTATGAGCGACGAATATCCTCGCAGGAGGCGCCTACACTTTAGGTGTTAGGTACTTGGTGAGTGTCGCCACAACGTACCCCTAGCCCCCGCTCCTTAAATGCATTCAACAGTGCCGAAAAGACCGAAGGTGAAGGGAAGAAACCTCGAACGGTTGCGTCGGGGTCTTGCTCAAGCACCGTCCGATGGGTGTCATTGCACCCCAAGACCTTGCGGGGGTATGGTGAGTGAGCCACCACCGATCGCCCGATTCCCATCAGAGTTCCTCTAAACCTTCTACCAAGTTGCAGAAAACTGATATAAACGACTTCAACAAAGCAATTTATCGCCCCCCAAAAAAAAAAAGTTTGAAATACGACAAGTAAATACTTTTGGAAAGCAAAACTATTTACCAACAAAGTACTGTATACAAAGTGTGGAAAATGTACCAAAAGAGCACAGCTAAATTCGTTTAAAGAATATATAATATTACATGCTTAGCGAATATATAGTAATATGTGTACTTGGGTTCTTATTGCATAAAGGCAGCTGATTTCTCCAAATGTAGCCAAATTGGACGTCAATATATAAAAAAAATTCTCAGCATTTTTAAACTTTTTTATAATCGTTTGGTGTGGCTTGAAGTAACTTGTGATGGCAAAACATTGAGTGACATATGACCTCCAAAAAAGAAAAACGACAACAAACTTTCATTCAAATTGAGCTAGCTTGTCTTCGTTATAGGGACTCTGCCACAGGACGTCGGATCCAAAGATACATTTTCGAGAACGGACAAAGACCGTACAGCGGGGCTGCTCTATCGTAGGGTGTAGAAAGTCGTGCTGTCCATAGCTTTACTTTTATATTTATACTTTCTCGCGTTGCTTCCTAATTGTAATCCCTATCCGGTTACAGCCATGTCTCGTTAATCACTGTATAGTCAGTATTAACATGTTTTGATCGGGCAATCGAGTAGAATCCACAGAAACCCGCGACAGAAGAATTCCGAGGACACCTAAGCAGATATTATGAGCTGTGACATGCGCAAGCATGAATGTCGTTATTCCGCTCCCTTGATTCGTATGCGGCCTACTGGAGCTGAATGGCCACGTTGTCGCTACTGCCGAGGTAGCGGCCGATGGCCCAGTGCGCGCTCTCGTGAAGTGGCCGTGCCGCGCTGAGCTCGGCCGTGCAGTCTTTCCGGAGTTTGCCCGTGCGGGCGCTGAGGCCAGACGCTCCCTCTTACCGGCGGCCGGGCAGCTGCGTGCGCTGCGCCGCCATAGAGAGGCCTTCTCTGGTGGCGTTCCTTGGAACTACGCCGTTCGAGAGCCAATGGGAGCCTCGTTCCTTGAAACTATGACGCGCCCCAACCAATGGGAGCCTATCATTCAGATCGCTGCCACAGACGACAGGCTTCGCTCCACTGGGACAGGGGAGTTTAGGTGCCGTTTGGCGCGGCTTCAAAAGCTAATGACGATCAGTTCGCTCCATGGTAGAGTTAACGCTTACGATTTAAAACAAGACAGTGGACAACTATGTACCTCTTTTATTGTGCAGCACTCTCCAATTGACACTCCTCTGGGAAAGGTGTCACCCTTCTACGTAGAGCAAATTCTATCACGCATCCTAACGAAAACGGTGAAAAAGCTTCGTTTGGAAGACCTCGTCGAAAGCGAAAACTCCAGAGGAGTTAAAGCCGTTCGCAAAACGACAGCCACTTGGATCGATCAAAATACACGCAACACCACACCGGTCGGTAAACACCTCTCGTGGTGACATCGGGAGCAAGGACATGCCCGATGTAACTGAAGCAGAGCACCTCGACGGACTGAAGGGCCAAGGAGTCATGGCAGTACGGACAATAACTACGAAAAAATGGCTCTATTACGAACACTGACACATCTGTATTGACTGCCTGACACGCTGAAAATCGGATATCTTCAGTGTAAAGTGGGGGTATGCATCCATAACGCTCTCAGGTACCGCTACCAGCGGCACGGTTCCTCCACCCCCTGCAGCAGAGGTAAACCGACGTGCCCAAAATGTAGGCAAGAGACACACAACACGGAAGAACATTTTCCAAATCTAGAGAATTGAGTGAACTGCAACGGCCCCCATTTGGCTTACTTTGAGACCTGTCCAAAGTGGCTGCAAGAAAAATAAATAAAAAAACTCCCTGCTTTAGAACGGATTCCGTACCCACCTTCCAGAGCTCCGGTTTCATCTTTCTTCCTAGGTACGACCTACTCAAAGGCAGCATCCATTGAAAAGTAGGCAGTCAGCACACAAACAAATAAAAAAACCGCAGATGTGCACTGCTTTAAAAAAAAAAATCTTGCGAAGTTTAAGAACATGGGCAGGCCTGCCCAAGAGGCCGCTTATGGTCCAGCCGCTAAGACAGTTCAGAAAAACAAAACAAAAAAACAAACAGAAGTGACCGACTTTTAGAAACAAAGTGGAACAGAAGCACACAACTAAGGAAAATACTAAAAACATATTCGTCAGAGGAAATTATTAACGCTCCACCGTGTTCTTCAACTCAGATGGCATCAAAATAAGCCATACCAAACATGGAAACAGACGATAATCAGTGGAAATTCCCAAGAGGAAAACACAAAGTTAAAATTTTACCCTCAACTTGATAAGTGACCCATGCATAATAAATGACTGACGGACAAAAAATTCTTCAGTGGAATGCGAGGCTCCTCCGGCCAAATATTGAGGATCTCAAGGAACTGTGCGGGAAACTTAACAGCGTAGAAGAAAGCTTCCTCAAAGAGCTGCCTCGTCGGAGTGACACTGTAAGGTTTGGAAGCTACAACATTTCTGGAAAGGATAGAGCAGGTGGTTTTAAAGGTCGAAATGTGGCCATAATGGTTCCTTCTGACATCGCCTCCTCTTCAGTCACCCTTACTATTGCACTTGGAGCAGTAGCCGTTAAGTCCAAATATCTTGATTGATCACTTTACGTAGCATTTACATTCCTCTCGACCATTCATTAGAAACCTGAGCTCTATTGTTCTTGTTGAAGGAACTTCCCGCTCCCTACATCATCTTACGTGACTTCAATGGTCACCACGAGCTTTGGGGAAGCACGATAAATTATACTCGGGGTGACATTATATTGAACACACTCTTGTATAAACCTATTTCGCTTCTCAACACTGTGGAAATGACATGCCTAAGTGAAACACACGGATCACTCTCCGCGATAAACCTTTGCATCTGCTCGGCTTCACTTCAAACCAATTTTTGTTGAAAGACGGAAAGCCCTCCCACGATGAGCATTCACTTCTGCATTGTAATAGAAACTGTCACTCCAACTCCCTGCATACCTACGCGTGCCCCATGTTGGCTAGTAGAAAAGGCAAGCTGGCCGAAGCACACTAGTCTTCCTTGCATGCCAGGTGATGTTCTTCCCAGTTTGAGTATGAAGGATGTCACGGGTGAACAGACCAATCTCATCGTCTCAGCTCCCCCTCAATTCCGAAATTTTCAGACATTTTTTCCACCTTCCCGAACCCTTGAGGGGAGTGAAGAATGCGGAGAAGCTCGAAAAGCAAAAAAATGAGGCGTGGAGTTACTTTAAATCGCAACCTACAAAAACAAAGCTCATATCGTTAAAAAAAGCAAAAGCACGCATAATAAAATGTACTAAAGAAGCAAATAGAACCTCTTGGAATAAATTGCAATCGGGTCCATTAACCCAGTAACTAGACCTGCTCTTGTATAGAAACACGATGCACGAAATACGATGTAGAAACACAAGTTTCGCTTTCTACACACTGAAAATGAATAGTAGGCAGGTATCCGACTTGTAACAACAAACAGATATTTGGAGGAATATTTTTTTAAACTTTCAAGCCAGAAGATCTGCACAGCCGAATTCTTAAAATTCGGGGAATCAGTTGAAATAAAATATATAAAACTCGAAACATGCGATAGAGGGTGTTTTAACCATGTCATTACCTACAAAGGACGTGAGCGAGTTTTTAAGGACAATCAGAAAACACAGCGGTTGGAGCCGATGACATTCGTCACCTTATGATTTACTACTTATCAACCAAATCGAAGCATGCACTCTTCAGTTTCTTCAACCGGCTGTGGCTTAGTGGAGGGTTCTCAAGCTCGTGGAGGATTGGTACAGCTATTTCTATAGCTAAAACCGGCAAGGACCCCACGTATCCAAAATCTATCGTCTCACCGCCTTAACGAGTTGTTTTTGTAGGGTTCTTGAGAGGAGGGTTAAGAACAGGTGAATGTCGCTTCTAGAAACTAACAACATAATCTCTCCGGCAAAGTGTGGTTTTAGAATGAATCATTGCACCACAGGCTACCTCATACGCCTTGAAACCTGGATACGGAATGCTTTTGCACGCAAACAAATTTTGCTTACCATTTTCTTCGACCTCGAAGAGGCATACGACATGACATGGCGTCGTGATATCCTGACGACCAAATAAGATATGGAGTTCAGAGAAACATGCTCGCGTTTTCAAAAACATTTTCTTAGAGGAAAGAACTTTCCAAGTTTGAAGGGGCGGAATCCTTTTACAGCCTCTTGGTAAAAAAATGGGAGTCCCTCAGTGATGTGTCTTGAGTGCAACATTGTTCTTAGTCATGGCGAACTGGGTCTCTGAAGAACTTCCGAAGGTTCTTTCGCACTGTGCATATGTTGACGATCTTCAGATATCGTACCAAGGAAGCAACGTAACGGGCGACAGCTACAACTGGGACTTAATAAGCTAGAGAACTGGGACAAGAAGAACGGCTTCATGTTTTCCACTGATAAAAACAGCAGCTGCGCACTTCACGCGTCTACGAGGAGTGCACCTAGCTCCTGAACTTCAACTTTACGGTAAAAAAAATTGTCCGTCTGCAGTAGTCGTAGATTTCTAAGAATCAACGATGTCATTGATTCATGGTCAGTACAATTATTCGGCAACAAACCTTCACTCGTGCCTCCATTTGGCATCAGGGTGAGCCATCTGCTGCAAGACCCTTACACACGACTAAATGATGTCGTTCCGGCTGCCAGTGAAATCCCGCCATGGGAGGGGTTGCGCCCTTGCTGCTGAAACCGTGACCAAGAATTTTAGACTACCCACTTCTGTTTTAATCTTCACTGCAGAGGCTCTGGCAATATATAAAGTAACCAAATATATGAAGTTTTGCTCATGGAGGGACTTAGTCATCTTCAGTGCTTCAAAAAGCGTTCTGCAAGCATTAAGAAACCAAAGCAGATCCATCCACCCTTTGTTTCGTAAGATCAAAAAGCTTCTTACACATTACAATCACGTAACAGATACGTCAAGTTTTGGCAGGGGCGGATCCAGAACTCCGTTTTTTTTTGGGGGGGGGCGGAAAATTTGTAAGGATACCATTCTCCCATTCTTTCGTGTGCACCAGGGGGTCCACCCATGTCAAATTGCCCTCCGAGAAGGGGGAGGGGGGAGGTCGACTCTTTTTTTGGGGGGGGGGGGGGGGCGGCGGCGCCCCGTCGCCCCCCCCCCTTGGATCCGCCTTTGAGTTTTGGTGGGTTCCAGGACACGTCCAGATACCTAGAAACGAGAAAGCTGAGGATCCTGCACAAAATGTTCATGGACTTTCCTTGCCACATTGACAGTTCCGCTCACAGACGTTCAGGAGCTGTTCAAGAAATATCTACAAGGGAAGAGAACCAGGCATTAGAGCCAACAGACTAACGATGAGCACTATGCTTTTAAGCCATATATTCCTTCGGCCTATGACACCAGTTCTGACACGACGGCAAAATGTTGTCCTGACGAGCCTGATGATCGGCCACACTCGGCTTCCACATCGGTACTTGCTGGAGGGGGAAAATCTACCACGATGTGCTGCATGCCAAGAGCCCCTTACGACGACCCATCAGTACCTCTGCAAGAAGTATTCGAGCAGTGCCGAGTCTTTAAGAACTCTACACCTGCAACAAATTCCGTTTCATCCTGTCTTTTTTTAGCAGACAACCCACTTTTCTCTTACGAGGAACTCTTTACATTCCTGGAAAGAACAGGCCTGTTTTCACTTATCTAAAACTAAGTAAGTGTGTTACATCTGCGGGACACTTTTTCTAGAAACTCATATTTCTTATCCTAGATTTTTAAACTGTCATCCAGGCTATCATCATACATGCGAATTCAATAACGTTAAACTAGAGCTTTATGGCCATAGCAGCCCTTGCGCCAAAAAATACACAAATCATCTATTCAATGGACGAAAAATACCTATATATTGAATTGTGGAACGTAGAACAATGTTAAGTCACGATTAAATTGGTTATCCAGAGTGCCTTTAGACACCAATGTCGTTGGCTTTAACAGATGTGATACAAGCAAGGTGTCAACCCTAGGAACCGGCTCACCCATTGAAGCCATAAAAGCAGGACCAAAACCAAGGCAGCTGCTTGCTTTTTTGTCTGCTAAAGTTGGGGATGGATTACAGTTTCAGAAGATTTTAACACGGATAAACGAATCTTACTAACGAATGCAGAGGAGGGATTGTTTCAGCAGCTTATTTTGTCCATGTTAACGTTGAAGTCTACAAACGAGCTATTAAAAAAACTAATCAAACGCTATTATTTCTTTGAGTTGTAGTAATGCAAACTCACGAGCAATGTAAAAAATCTTTTATTTTTTTAATTTAAAGCAAATCAACTTTGTCTTATTTAAATCAGACTTAGTTGATTTAAAAGGGGAATGCAACGAGTTTAAGACGAAAAGAGTTTACATCTCGTCATTTTTACGTTGTCTATCGTGTCCCAGAGGATAGAAAAAACATCTCCTTCATTAAAAAATGTCGCGATTCCGCTGCATAATCGCAAAGCAAACGCTGCAGCATAATGCCCGCTAATGTCAGCAGAGAGAGGGAGAGGAAGCGTCTTCCGTGAGAGCACATGGGAACCTGACTTTAATTTAATTAAATGCAAAGGTGCAAGCGAGCTGAACAAGAACGACGAAAATAATCCCTGTAGAAGGGGAACAAGAGGGACAAAGGACAAACACAAATCTCCGAACACAGCTAGGTGACTGGTGCGCGACCTAGAAAATCCTCCTGGTACGGGTTTCGAACTCAGGAGCTCTCCATTTCCAGTGGAGTGCTCTACCAACTCGGCTACAGGAGGTGACACTATAGGAGGCGTACACACTGCAGCCTGACCCTTTGGGTGAGGCTGCAGTGTGTACACTTCCTCTAGTGGGCGAGAGTTCCGACGTTGGGGAGATAAGTCAAGTCTCCCGAAGCTTCGGGACACTAAGAAATACCAGTATTCGGCGCTAATCCCGCATTTACTGTTCCTCACTTGCAACGTGTCTCTCCGCTCCCCGCGTCTCGTAGCAGAGTTGTTGCAGTGGGGGCTCGTAAAAAGTTTAGAGGGTTTCGGACCCTCCCCCATCCCCTGTCTACGCCATATGCTTCCCTCTCTATGCAAATATGAGCTGATCTTCCAAAATCTTATCTATTTTTGTGCAGGAATGTTTGTTGACCAACAAACGTACCACTAAAATTCAAAAGTAATTTGTAATTTGAGTAGAAGTTACTCGGAAAAAGTACTTAAAGTAAACTACCAATTACCGATATAACAATGTAATTGAAAGCTACTAAACTACTCAGAAATGTAGTTAAACTACAGTAACTTGAGAAGAGTTGTTGAACTATGTACAAGTCTTGCTTAGACTGGGGAAAAGAAAGCACTGTTCAAGGCAGCGCACGAGCTGAGCGGGACTTACACCACGTCTCAAGACGCTCGCGCGCTTTAGCGTTTACAGTGCCATAGCCTTTTCTATACTCACAACTCCTGGCTGTTCGACGACAGAGCCATAGAGTGCCCGGTTGCAGATTTGGAGCGAGAGGATTTGGTAGCAGAGGGAATTTCTCGGGGAGCCTGTAGTCGGTGCACAGCTTTTCAGCGGCGAAAACCCGAAATATGGTCTTCAGAACCGACGAGAAAAGAAACGGTAGCGCGAGGAACACGAGGAGTTCGAGCGGACATTCCATCTCTCAGGAGAAGTGTGTTTCGACGTCTCGACGTAGCGGGGCGCTTGTTACGTGGCTCTCCTCTCATCCGTTATCTGCCGCTCTACCTTTTCCCTTTTGGCGGCGGCGTCTTGTGGCGATCTGCCAGGTTCTGTCAATATAGAGGAGGCTATGACGGTGCTGTCTTTCACCCAGTGTCCGCTGAAACGCATTTCTAGCAAGCCAGCCCTGGTAAGTTCATTACGTAGCACGCGTTAGTTTTGTTTATTATACGAAACTGTTGTGAAGGAGAATTGTATCTGCATTAAACTTGTTATTCCGTGTGTTTGACGAGCTAATGTTTTGAAATCTGGGGGTGAGTTTTGTGCTTGTTGAAAATTAACGCCCTGTCTTCTGCTCTGTTCTTTTAACAATGCCCAGGAACTGAAATCTTCAGCGTGACCAATATAAAATTTAGGTCGTCATTATCAGCACTATATCAGCGATTAATAGCCTTAGTGGTAAAGCTGAAGGTATTTCTAAGAAAGACCATGGTGCACGATATAAAAAAGGGTGCCTAACATAAAGTTCTGTTTGAACTTTGTGAGAAAATAACAAACCCAGCTTGTCTTATTGAGCAAAAAGAGTCTCTGCGAGAAGAATTAGTTTCAGTTTCTTAAGTGAAGCTGTTTGGTTTGTTTATTAAGCTCAGGTACGACATAATGGTGTCCTGCAACAAAATATCGCTGAAAAAACGTTTAGGATTTAGACGCGAGATGAAGCAACGCTTCTTTGATTGTGGCCAGTTGGTGGTTGTTAAACAAAGCAGGCATATATTGAACACATAAATGCGAGCTAATTATACAGGCTACGCAAAAAACTGATAGTGTTATCGTTTGTTTGTTCCCAGGTGGATGGTACACTGGATTGGGCTTGTTTAGTCTAAGTACTTTTCGGTAGGCCTATTATAACAAAACGTATATGTGGAATGATGACTGAAAGTAAACACTACATAAACCATGAAAAAAAAAGCTCACACACGCTGGGAGTGTGGTTGTACTATGAATACGTTCTTAAAATGCTCTTGCTTATTTCAACACCTACTCAATGCCAATGGCAAGGGAACTCGTACTTGAAGAGGTGTTTTGAAGAATACGCACAAAAAAACAAAGAAAATATCGCCCTTACGTCCGGGTTTTCCAAATTTACTACCGTAAAAACAAAGAAATACATCAACATGCAGCCTAGTGTATTGAAACAAAAATAAAAATTTAACGTTCATTTTTTAGTAAAAGTGGTTTTGCTTTGAAATTTACTATGAAAATGAGTCCGTATCCGCCCCTTTACGGTAAATTTATGAGGGTTGTCAAAAATTCATTATATTGAGAGACGATCGTTATTCTTAATTTCAGCCGATATTTCTTACCGCATGAGTCTTGAGAGTCTCCAGGAAAGCTTTGTTCGAAATCAAAGGATCAGTTATGACTGTTTTTGTTCCTAAAAGCACGCAAAACAGGGTCAGTCCAAAACCCCCTGCGTTGGTGAAAGGAATCCAGCCAAGAAAAACATCCTCTTCAGTGAAAATTCTAACAGAGCTGAAATTAAAAAAAAAACAAAAAAACATAAACAATTACACGTATATGTAAGTTCAAGGATCATCAGAAACAGCTGCTTAAAAATCCTGCAACTTTGGCTTTCCCAACCCGAATTTCACTTTTAAGCTCTATGTGCAAAATATTATATATCCTTAGGGTGATCCGGTCAGCAGCTGAGAGGACAAGACAGGACAAAACAGGAAAGGAGGATAGAGCACGTAGAACAACTATGGAGACCTTGATAAATGGTCGTGCGTCCAATGCCCTGTCCTGGATATGGTTTGAATATAAAGAATTTTTTTAGAATAAATATGCTCATAAGACGCGATATAATTACATAAAGGGACATACGAGCAAACAACGCACAGAAATACGGCATCCAGTTTCGTTTAACTTGCTTAGATCTTTAGACCAGTAGTTGTGAGCAGCAGCTTGCGTTTAAACTAATAACGTGCGCATGTTTCCAAACGCTTACACAGCGTGTCAGCGTTTGAAAGCTAATCGTAACACGTAAGCCGAACGCTGCGTCAGAAACAGGCCCCAATAATTCATGTTTTACCCGTGGGTTTAGCTCTCAACTTCGTCGCTAGGGGCGCGACGGTTCGATCTACTGACCAAAAGGACTTCAGACCTTCCGTCTAAGTCCGGGGGGGGGGGGAGGGTCTGAGGTCCTCCGATATCCACCTGACTTTGAGCACTGAACAACACTTCACTGCCTATGGGCAGACTGTGTTTGATTTCGAGAGATAATACTTGAAAATACGGCTTCCCCGATCACTTCACAGCGTGATAAAATATTTCAAGCAGGGTGACATTTACAATTACTATCACTATTTTTAATATTTATATAGGTGTATTTAGTTAGTTTCATACTTAGTATACAGTACGGTCAAAGAGACTGGCGTCAGAGCGTGACTTCATCTGTGGTTTGGTTTCCGCGAGAACGCGTGCATATAATCTGGGAGAACATCCCCATGCTCGCGCCAACAGCTCTGACAGCGTTGCGTGCTAAGAATGAAACAGAGTATAATCTCTATATGCCACTAAGCAATTGCATAATATAAGCTAGCGCTCGATCATGTCGAAAGAAATATTTTAAAACAAGACTGCTTGACGTGAAATATATAATATACAAAGTGCGAGAGTTATTTTGAAACATGCCGGTGAGTTCACAAAATAAAGAGGTTTAAAAAATCATTAAGATGTTTTTCACGTCATTTGGTACAGATACTGTTTTTATTCGTGTTCTCAAACTTTCTTCTATAAAACCACCTTTAGTTGCAATGAGTGACTTGATGTGGCTTCGATAACAGCTGCTTGCCCTGATCAAGTGGTTTTCGTTGATGGCCATAGCGTTTACGATTACAGCCTTTAATGGCTTTGGTGTTGTGGGGTTGCTTGATGTTCTCTCTCTCAACGATGCCCAAGACATAGTAGTCAAGAGGGTTTACATCTGGAGAGCTAGGAGGCTACATGGACGTGGTCATGGAGGTTGTGAGCCAGTCATTCTTGGGTCGCGTGGGCCATGCATGGGCATGAAGCGGAGTCACTTTGAAAAATGTATGGCCTCTCCTCAGCCATCCCTTCTATCCAAAGCTTTATCAAAGTGCCCAGGGCCAGCATGTAGGCCTTTGAGTTAACCCTCAAGCGCTGTAGAAAGAAGTGCGGTGGCACGAAATTCCACGTCAAAATGTCCAACGAGACAAAATGCACAACATCTTAGAATCTCCAATGTTGGACATTTCGTCTGGGTGGACATTTCGTCTCTTTGAACATTTTGACACGCAGGTTGGACATTTCGTATGGTTGGACGTTTCGACTCTTTGGACATTTTGACCCGACTGGAAATTTCTTCTCGTTGGACATTTAGACTCTTTGGACATTTTGACTCTTTGAACCTTTTAATCCGATTGGAAATATCGAATCGGTGGATGTTTTCAGCCGATAGACATTTGGACGTTTTTGAACAGCCTGTATTGTTGGCCCAGACTCTGACACTGCGTATTGCTGAGACGGACGTCTTTAGAATTCCGAATGCTTACACGCGCCCCGGGTTTTCTCAAAACGGTAGTAGTGTGATGACTTGTCGAAATCTGAGAAATATTTCTGGAGAAAAAATATTTCTAAACGCAAAAAAGAAAAAAAGAAGTAACATATGTTGTGGACGCTGAAAGTCCTCTAAAATGTAACCCTAGTGGTTGGAAGAAAATGTCAAATTCCAGATTAGTGCTTTGAAAGGTCTGATAACGTGAATTGATTGGTTTGGTGATTTGTTTTCAATAATCAATTGGGGTTTGTTTTTGGTGATGGATGCTATTAATCTTCAAGTAATCGCGGGCTCTGTTGACCACCATTTCAGCACTGCAAATTTTTAAGCATTTCCTAAAATGAATCAAACTACGCTATACTATGGAAAACTGGGTTTCTTGCTCAGGCCGCTGGAGTTATATACTTGCGGGGTTAATACTGACCGCGATATCCACCTTATTTTGCGATGCTTAAAAAAGGGTGTCCTTCATTACCCTGCAAATCAGAAGACACCTAAGGCTATATAAATAAACGTGTTGAATAACTGCAGCAAAGGCAATATTAAATTTTGTAATTAGGATAAGGTGATCGAAGCAAAGATAAAATTGCGCTCACTAAAACTTTAGATTAGCTAGTTTGTTCATAATCAAAAGGAATGAAAAAAAACGCAAAAAGACACGAACGAAGAAACAAGGTTGTGTGTTCTATGTCTTCTCCTTCGCCTGTATCTTTTGGAATGTTTTTCATTTAATCACTAAAATGTTATGTTATATTGAGCCAATTTTATATTTGAAAACCAAGAAGGTGCTCTGTCTCCAGGTCCTCGATGTTGACATGCGGACGTTTGCAGCAGTAGCGTTTTAAACGAGACTCAAGGAGAAATAACTCATTGCACGTGCAATCGTCATCACCTTATATTAGTCGTCCACCCCGAATATTTTTCCCGGATAGGGCGAGCACATGTATACGCGGTGTGTACGAAGACACGCAGCATGCTTCAGATTCGGCATCGCATACTTTGTTCGCTGCCATCCTAGCTTCCTACCCTCGATAGAGGAGACATATGACTGCACCATCGTTAGAATTAAAGTCACTGCTAGTGACATTAGTCAGAAGGCCTGGGACAGGGGTCGGCGCTTTCTGTGCCTCCTGCATTTTTTCGCGCGTAGCTATTTTATATCTGACTCGATCATTCTTGATATAAGCAACATTAGACAAGGTTGCAAGAGCTTTCAGAATAAGGATTTTTACCATATGCCATACAGCGTGCATACAGCATGTAACGAATTAAAAATGACACGTGGTTCATTACCAGTCTGTTTATTCCACGCATGCAGAAATAGTGTCGCCTTTTCAAGCGCCGTTAGTCAGCTCAATGTGACACTGGGAGCGCACCATTGCTGGCAACTCTGTCGATGTAATTACGGACGTCAACAAACGAGGGCGGGTGAGAGCTGATGAAAGATGTAAAGGTGTCCATTTCCTAGTGCAGTCTGTAGTTCCTGGTTTGGATGAAGTGGGATTGCGGCCGAGCCACGGCCAGAGGGTGAAGCAGTAGCGCTTGAATCCTGTTTTGCGCTGCATGCTGAGCCGACTTCAGGAATTGCAGAAACTCTGCCAGGTCGGGATGGCTGCTCGGCAGGCGGCTGTGCGGACCGTTGTGCCAGCCCTCCACGTTGTTGGTTCTCCTGGCACCTCGGTTGCCGAATTGCCCCCAAATGTCCTTGAGCAGGCTGTTGGTAAGCCAGAACCCTCTGAAGTACCTCTCGAATTGGTCGAGGCGCGCAGCGTTCAGCGGCTGAAGGCTCGGCTTGTCTGAGAGCAGGTCGCTGGCAAATTCCAAACCGAAGGCGTTTGGAATTTGCTCACTCTTGTGAACCACGCGTGGACCGCAAGGTTATCCCTGCAGAGTGTCTTGAGGCCCAGCTCGTCCCGCCTTGCGTTAACAGCCTATGCAAAATGAAAGGCGCACCCTCGGATCTGTTGTGATTAAAAAACGTAGTTGTAAGGAAGCATGTAAATTAGCCAAAGGTCACGTCCCGTTTTTATTTTCATCTACTCAACTCGAGAGTAGAGCATGTTTGTACTAGAAAATGAATGACGCATTGTCATAAATATGCATTTTAGTTTTGCGTGTGGGCGCTCGTCACTTGCTATTTCAGAAGGCTGATTTCAGAGACTTCAAGGAGCACGATGAATTGTTGTTGCGAATTATTGATTATTCAAAGTGATCTGCATGCTACTCCACGTCTAAAGAGCAATGGCAAGTGCTCAATGCTTCGATATGTGGCAGCTCTACATTTCCCAAGTTCACCCGAAGCATCGCCACACAAAACATGAGCATCGGGAGTGTGCACCGCTTTATGAAAACGTAAATAATTCACCTGGGGCCGTGCTGAAGATGTTCTGAACACGTTGATTGCAGCTTGAATTGCTGCGGACTCGTAATCGAACACCCACGTAGCCGTCTTTGATAATGTTCCGATATGTCCGAATCGTCGCGCCATTGACGCCTGCAGGCACCGAAACACGACTTCATATACTCGTAGAAGTAGGGGTGTATAGAGGTACACCTCTTGTCCCATACGTAACACCCCAAAACAATGTTTGGACGTTAAGTCCACTTGACGTCGAGCTGGCGATACCAACTTTTTTTACGAGTGGTTTCATAGCTGTTGGATGTAACGTACTAGATGGCTAAGGTACGTATCAAAGATTGGAAAAAAAGCACTGAAGTTTTGCAGCAGGGCCAATAAAACGTTGTTTGTCTTACTGTAGCCTTTAATGCGTACATCAGGTATTTCAATAAGTTGTATCTGTCGACTATCAACCGCCCTTGAAAGTTGGTGTCGTCGGTCCGACGTCTCTGGACTGAGCGCCATATTGTTGTTTTGGGAGTTACATATGGGACAAGGGGTCTGCCCCTATACACCCCCTATTTCTTAGAGTCTTATGCTTGCACATCACAGGCTTGCATCCGCGTGTAAAGCACAGGGTGTGCTTCTTCTTTGATGAAGGTGTGGAGGGTGTAGAGCTGTCCTTGTTGGTGAAACTCGGGGGGGGGGGGGTTGTGCTTGTAGGTACCGTCGCCCAGTCTGCGTCCACGAGGGCATCGAGGTCCTTCTCGGCGTAGAAGACCAGTGTCCGCCGTCCTTCAGTCTTGTCTTCTAGTTGAAAAAGCACTTGCGAATCCGTAGTGACACGGCGCTCAGGTAGAATGGCTTCAAGAGTGTTTCCTTTCAACGCTGCGTGGTGTCTATTCCATGAAACGCACCGTCGTTTGGTAGAAAATCCGTCGCCACTCTTGAGTTGTGCTTGAATTTCCCCTCGAACGGAGTCGCCATAATCGGCAAACCTTTCAGGAATAGAGGAGACGGCTTCGTCAAATGCTTCTCTCGGTCTTTTTTGGCTGCTGCGGTCGTTTGTCCGCACATCATAAATGAAGCGTTTTGAGAGAACAGTAAAAACATTGGCGTCTCCAGACGTGTTGCAGCTGTGGGATGTCGACGGCCGATCTGGATCGGTGGCCAGTGCGGCGTTTCTTAGTGTCAGGTGAGCCACTGGGCACCTCTCAGTTGGTCCGACTTGCTGTCTCAGGTAGTGGCAGGCGATACACCTATAGTAAACTGTGCTGGAATCCCCTGGGTGTGTTGACTTGTAGGAAAATTCGAGAAGAGCGTCCTTCCATCGTTTACTTCGATGTTGGATCACAGGTCTACTTGAGCGCTTATGTGACGTCACAAACGACGAGACCGCGAAGCCGGGTTCCATGTCGACACAAAATCAGTCGATGAATGCTGATCTGATGTCGTCGCTGCAGTCCTTTCGTTAAATCTGCATATAATATTTAAGAATATATCACATTAAAATTTCCATTGAACCATTCGAAAACTAATTATTCGCGTGGAACTCAAGTAAACATTTCACTAATCCACAAGACATAATTAATACCCTTCTGTTTGACGAGCGAGCGCTCAGGCAACTGATAATCTGCGAGTGAAGACACTTTAGCTGGTAAAACAGTTCTTGTTTTTTTAAAAACTAACAAGTTTTCCACTCACCAGATCCCAGAAGAACGTGTCGAATCGAGAAGCTGTTGCAAGTTGTTTCTTGAGTTAGCGAGACTCGAAATCTTGTTCTGAACAGTTTATGCCTTGAATTACGCAGACGTGCGCAAAAATAAGGCAGACCGTGCGCAAACCAGGTCGAATCTTGTCGAACGGAAAAGCGCCTTTTGTGTTAAACGGGGTTACCGGCCGATTGGATCCCGTGGGCCGAAATCGTTGGAACAAAATTGTGCCTCCACTGACCTTTGCCGACAAAAGAATTTAGCGCCTTTTGTGTTAATCCGGGTCCCCGAAGGCACTACGGAGGGGAGTGGGAGGTCATTTAACCAAGATTGAGCACTTTGACGTGGCTCTTTTGACCACTTTTGGACATTTTGTCTTCATGAACATTGTGACTCGATGGACATTTTGACCCGATTTGACATTTAGTCAAAATGTGGAAATTTTAAATCGATGGACATTTCGTCTCGATACACATTTTGACCTGGAATCCGTAAAAACCTTATCGGGGCTCGCACAAAGCCACCTGTCATTCCTCCTGTTGACATTTTGGTTTTAATAAAAATTATTTTTAAAAAAGAAAAGAAAAAATTAAATCCGGTTTTTAGGATGCTTGAGCTGGCTGAACATGCATTTGGACCGGATGACACGGTGTTCCTGGGTTTTGGGGACATAGACTGCCCTCTTTTTATCACGTAGGACCGAATCTAAGGCGCTCATGCACCATAAGCCCGATACTGTACTCGGCCCCATAGAGCTGCTGAAAAATAGCTTTCATTGATTTGCTGGTGTCATTGTTCAAAATTTTCTGCACCTACATGTTCTATTAAACGCAGCCGTCCTGACGACGTCTTACCGCTTGGAATGTTTTTTTTTATTTTTATTTTTGACTGGCCACAGGTAAAACGTTTCCTTCAGAAACTGAAAGCTGTTTTCTGATCTTGAAAACGAATAACCTTGACAAATTCAAGAAGGTGGCTATATCGAAATCGCTGTGGTTTGCGGCTAATACAACCAGGTTCGTGTGGCCTTTTATTCTGTCTCTCAGAGCGCAAGCTGCCGTTTTAAATTGTCACACTAGATAGATAAACGTAGATGCAGCTCAAGGAACTGAAGCATCTAGTAAGATATGTAGTCAGAGTATGAAAAGCTTTGCACCTTGATATTTTGTCCTCAAATACTTCGCGCACCCTGTAGATCAGGGGTCAGCAACCTCTCGCAGCGGCGGGCCGAGTCGTCACGAAGCAGACAGTGAAGTGGCCAGACGCCAATTTACGAAGGTGGGAGAAAGGGAAGCAGGCGAAAAAAAGGCAACAAGGTAGTGTAGGCGTCCTCTGCCCAAGTTGGGGATGCCGGACAATGCCAATTGGATGGGGTTAGACAGGAACAATCCTTGTTCCTGTCTGACCCCATTTAAGGTCAAACTGCCGTGTGGCTCTTGAGTCTGTGTGAGGAAGCGGCAGGGGCGATGCTTTTCTGGTGTCGTGCGGGGTGCTGCATGAAACTGCCGCGCGGGCCGCATGCGGCAGGTGGGCCGCAAGTAGCCGATCCTTGCTGCAGAATTTGGTGTTTCCCAAGGCTTGAAAAAACATATAATCTTAATTTCTTTGCTTCCGTACATAGATAAAGAAACAAACACAAAACGCTGCCGGTGTGACATATGGTAACCCGTGTCTTCTAAGAGCGGGTGAATTTCCAACACTTTGATCAGAGCGTACCTGAATGTCTGGAACCCGGCACAGTACGCCTTGTGCGAAATTTCCACACCCTTCGGAGGACCCTCTGATCCTGACGTATACTCTATTGTGACAACCTCTTCCTCGTTGTTAGCAGGTGCATGGGGCGTAAATGAGGCGTCTGAAAGTTCTTGAAACTGGAGAACATTGACGAAACCGGGCGAGTTTCCCACAGAGAACAATGCCTGCGAATCAAAGATTTTTTTCTCTTGTATTAGTTGTGTTGGTTGCACGGTGAAAGAAAATAATTGATGCATGTTGGGTGACTACAATAGAGATATGAACCGTCAAAATAGCGATAGTATCTCGTTTTCTGAATGAAGAAGAATTAAACTTTCTAAAGGAATAAGAAAAACAGATGAGCATAATAAGTTTTTTGTTCTAATTTATGCTTGTAACTGGTAGTTTGTCCAATCTACGTCACCTAGAATAATGAAAGTCCGGGCACTGGCACTTTGACGTAATCACAGTGAGGTCACACGTAGACTAAGTGTGGTCATGAGTGCTCCGTCATGTTAAGCAGGGCTTTGTGTACAGTTAATCCGTCGAGGAACGTGCCGGGCCAGGTCCCAAATGTTGAGTTGACACCATCCGGGTATGATGACGTTACGGGGAGGTAGAATAGGCTGTTTACAGGCTTTGATTATTTTAGGGGGTGTTGGTCCCGTGGAGCAGTTGCCGTCAACTCCTTTGATTGGTTCTGTTATTTAAGGGCAGTTAGAAACATATATTCCTTTATCTTAGAAAACAACAAACATTAACACTAATTACCCGGTCAACACTCTCACGTTAAAAAAAGAAACTACGATTTGTATGAAGTGAAACTGAAATTACACAATTCTTTTTAATATTTTTGCCAGGCGATTTATTATGAAGTCAGCCGATTACCGAATAAATATTTTTCTGCTGAGTCAGGTATATGTTTAATGAAGCAAAAAAGAAAAAGAAAACACCGCTCGAAATTAAAATTGAAGCACGAACTCGGATGATCATGGCCGGAAGTCAGATGGGTACACCCGGCAACTTTTTTTTTCTCCGCTTCTCCGGCGCGTGTGACGCAGATGTCGAAGAATGTGCGTGCACCGTTTGTCGTGCAATTGCTCCGCACTTCTATCCCCCTTCCGCTCGATGCTCTACGCTTAAATGTCGACTGGCCTCTACCACGAACGACAGTTCCGAAGTAGCGGCCCCACATCCGTCGCTAAGTTGGTCCGTCGTGGGCCGCGATCGTGTCTTGTAGCCAGTGGTACGTCGTCATGTTGAGAGTGACGTGTACATGTACTTTCTGTGATCTGTGCAACATTTGTTCTTGCGAGCAATGTGTTAGCAGCTTTTTGAAAGCCACAAAAAAGTGGTTCATATATATTTTTTTAAATATTGAATGTTTGTTTTAGACGATCTACGATTTTGAATATATTTGGTAGATATAGCTTGAACACGACGGGACCATAGAAAATGGAGTTTAGCGCGACTAAAACCCGCCAGTTTTCGACCGGCTGGTTTTGGAGAAAATATAAACAACGGATTTCAGTTTGCAAACTATGTTCTGTTTATTGTGGCTCTTAAAGGTCATGTTCGAATAAAAACCTCGGCGAGCACAAATACCTTGCGAGTATTTCTTTAACTGGTGGGAACATAGTGGGAAACGTTCTCTTTTTCTGGTGTGACTGAAGAAACACCCTAAATATATTATTTTATTCTAGGAAATAAATATATTAAAAAAGCTTTTATAGCCTGACCAAAGCTTAACCTGATAAAAAGACAATAATATCTCACCTTAATGTTTGATGGCATTGCCACCTTCGCAGCATTTGGTGCGTTTTCTTGATCAGTTAGTAGGAAAGTGCAATGGCAGTCTTCAATCGTGTACAGCAATTCCCCTATAAGAGTGATGTCACAATCAGTCCTCTTCTTTGAAATGCAGCAATTAGGAATCTCTATTGAGACCAAGACGTTGAGGGCACTCACTTGCCACGTAGGCCGTCTTTGCCATGACAAGCGTACCGCCCGCGAACACAACGCCAAAGGCTGCTGCTACAGTTTCAGCCGCGTTGCCAATATACGCACAGACATTGGAGCCCGGTTTTACACCGTGTTGTTGATAACCAACAGCATATTTACGTATCTTTTCCAAGAGCTGAGAGCCGGTCAGTGTTTGGTGGGTGTCAACCTAGAAGAAAAGAAAGAGGAAGTGTTTTGAGAAACAAAAAAGGCTTTCGACCGGTCTCATGGCGCTAAAGTAAAACTATTTTTTTAACTTCGCCTCGGTTTTGTGTAATATTCTCCGCTACGTGCGTGCCGCTATGGCGCGACAAGTTTCTCGCGCCATCAGTGCCTCCCTTCGTCGGTTTAAGAACTAGTGATGTTCCCATGCGAAAACGGCGGCCTATGGGAGAGCGGGACTCGCTATGCGGCGCACTTTGGCGACCTAACAGAATAAATGACACTGTAATATGCAGGTTGTCTTTTTTAACTGCGTCAAGTTTCGAAAAAAAAGTTGCGTAGAGAGAAATTTTATTTTAGGATTTGCTTAACCGACTTGGCGTCCATTAAAAACAAAACTATTTCTGAAATTAGGCGGCACATAACGGAGTTATTTAATTAATATTAAATATTGACTTTATAGGGTCATTAATAGGGACATTGCCAGCTATTGGCCAAGCACTGGCCACGGGTGGCCACTCTCTGGCCACTGGCCAAAGGATCATTGCCAGCCATTGTCCAATCATTGGCTAAATCTGTGCTGCTTGCAGATCTTTTGCAGTTCCGAAACTGATGTTCAACCTACAGACTCTGTGCTCCTACGCTAGCTGTAATAAAGATGTCTGCATTTGGACGGCACCAGCCAAAATATTTTAGTTCCGCAGGCTTCCTGGAACCGAAAGTGAGTGAGTGAAAGCGTTTTATTGAGGCCATGAACAATGGAGAGGGGGAGGGGAAAAGCTCCGGTGGCCACGCGGCCTGAACGCATACACACGATGGTGGGCTCACGTGTAGTCCTCAAGCCTGGCATCGAAGATGAAGTCAAGTAGGCGGTTTAGGAAGTCCAGTTGTTTGTCTGGAGGGCCGCGGGGTGTGTCCAGTCGTCCAGGGTGTTTTTGTCTGGAAGAACGTGCTTCCTTCTGATGTCTTGATAGTAGGGGTATGTTAAGAGGAGGCGTGGGCTATCCGCTTTTTCGTGAAGTGTGCATCTAGTGCATTCGCCAGTCTTGCGGCCCTTGCCCCACTTGGCTAAACGGGCTGGGGTGCAGAGGATGTCAACTTTGATTTTAGTGAGTAGAACACGCTTACACTGACCGAGGCCCGGGGGAAGGGGGAGGGCGTTGGGGTGGTAGCAGTTCCCACAACTTGAGTTTGCAGTCCTCCTAAATCCGGAGGCGTTCCTCCTCTGGGTCGTAGTCTAGGGGGTCCTGGGACGTATCCTGCTGATTGCAGGAAGCCGTGTACCCGCCGTCTTTTGATTGGAGTGGAGAATGAACCATATGGGCCCGGAGGGTAGGGAGGATGGCGCGTGACAGGTCGTGAGCTTCTTCGTTTTCCTTGATGCGGGCGTGGCCGGGGATCCAAAGGATTTTCGTTTCTGTGCCCTGCTGAAGAAGGCTCGAAATCAGTCTCTTGATGCGCTTCGCCTTGCGGCTCGTTCTGTGGGCTTTCTTGCATTCTTTTAGTGCATCCTACGAGTCTTCTAAGACCTGCAGTTCGCAAAGGCGAATGTCGGTGTGTTCGTGAAGAAGGGTATCGAGTGCCAGGGGATGGTTTCAAGTTACCCTCCTTTGATTGTCGTCCTGGATGGGCACTCACGGGACGTGGATATGGACAGCTCTGGGACAACGACCGCCGCGGAGCACGGATGCCCCGTGGGACCGTAGTCTTCTGCAGCGTGCGTGTAGGACTCCTGGTGTGCGGCGGGTCCTTCCAGGCTCCGACCATCTTCTCGTGGGCTGTGGTGAGCCTAGCGAGGATTTGCAAATTTCTCTTGCGAAAAAGGGGTTTGATGTTTGTGATGTCTGTTAGGTCTTCCCAGTGTGGGAGGTCCGGCTCCAGCGGCGGCAGGTCCAGCTTGCGGTCGGGAAGCAGCATGAGGATGTCCCGACCTTGTTGAGAATGCTGCAGACGTTCATGGTGGGCCAGTTTCCCAGCCGAGATTTATTTCTTGCACGGAGTTCATTTGGGCTTGCTCCCGAGGCTTGCCGATCGGGGTGAACTTCGGGAGACCGGTGAACACACTAATGACCTGATGGTTGAGGGTTTCAAGCTTGCGCCATTTTGTTTTGGTTAGCTGGTAGTGACCCACTCCGTACCAGACGCGGGACACGATCAGACTAACGGGTGTTTTCTCAAACACCCGTTAGTTACTAATGCTTTTCTTGATTTCTGTAGGCCGCCTAACACTAAATGATTTATTTTTTGCCTATTGAAACTTTACTTTTGTAATGCGTATCAGGCTACTTTTGATTACTTTAAAAGTACCACTAAAGTAACGGTGCACGATGTCACCGGCATTTTTGTGACTAGTCAATGGACGAGGAGTTGCGTTCTTAGTGCAGCGCGGCATTATGTACTGATCGACCACGCATCTTCCCTAATCTATGTCACGTAGGCAGACGCTAAAAACAATTCTTAACATTGTGGTATTGATATCGGTGCAACACACTATGTACATATTTAAAAACCGCTCATTGCACAATAATCGGAAGTGTAATAAAAACCAGATGAAATCGAAAAGTCTTGCATCACCAAGACAACAGGAGAGAATTCCATCCTTGTTTCATAACAATAATACGATTCCTATAATCACACTGCAGTAAATATGTATAAAGCCGTACTCACAAGAATTATCTTGGTCGAAAATTTCTTCAATCGCTGCTCTATAAGTTGAGTGGCGTTGCTGTCTCCAACGTCGAAATCCGGGAAAGATGAGTGTATGACTCGGTTTATAATTCTTGCAGTCATTTTTTTTTGCGTGGTTATTTCTAAAAGTGTAAAAATGACATATGAATGCACACTCCTTAAAAATAATTAAAAACATGACTAAGAGTAGACTAAGAGTAGAACATCATTGACACTGAGTTTCATTAAGACGCGAAAGCGATGATTTTAGAGGAGCTCTTCTTAAATTGTTACTTTGTCGGAAAGACGTAATCACCATGGTCATAATTGTTAATTCACGAAATTGCCATTCCTGGTCATTAAAGGTATATAAATTTTATGCGTACCAAAATATTACTAAAAGAGAAATTACAATTAAGGAGTGGTGTTTTCTTAAGAGAATGGTGATTTTTACCGACATATACGAAAGAGCTCAGGACGAACGTACTCCACCCTGGCTCTAAGCACCTTCTTCAGAAGTGTGAAAAACACCGATACTGCAGTCGTGCCCGTCGTATCTGGGACACATCTGTCCGATGCTCACAGATGCGCGGCGTCCATATGGGAGAGCTACGCGCACGGCGATAGTCACGTCGTCCCCAACAGTTGTGGATGTACTTCTAATAAAACCCGCGACTGCTTTACCATATAAGCCTAATGCGCACAATATATGACGTGGAATATTTTTATGCAAGCCACGTGCTCATTTTCACTTCTGTACGGATCTTTTTATCTGTCTAGTGTCAGGTGGGAGCCGTAGCGGCAGACTAAAAGAGCACTCTCAGGATGACTTTGAACAGAACCTTGACACAAAACACCATGTGTATAACGAGGCAAACAATGTCATCTCGCGGTTTTTCCACCGAACTTGTTGCTTCCAATACTACGACCACCTTAAGTTTGACTGTTTGTTTACCACCAGAGGAGTCGGGTCACTTGCATCTAAATATTGCTTCCCAATTTGATCCGGTGGCAGTATTATTCGTTAAAAATTCCGTATAGCAAATCATGAAGCCTTAAAGTAATAAGTGACTGCCCTGCGATTCTTAAGTTGCCTTTGGCGAGAATTCGGTTACGTGGGCGTTTTCTTGGCTGCACAGTATGCAGATAGCAACAGCCTTGGAATCCCGAGTTCGGGGACACTCTCGGCAAATGGCCAGGTTGGAGTAACGTTTCAACGCGTTTTTATACGTCTACGTCTCTCCGTGGAGTCCAGTGACGGCACTGGGTGCTCTCTGCGGGAAAAAAGAGAGGCTAGAATATTTTATTTTCATCCGACTGCTTAAGCAACGCATTGCCTTGCTCATTCGTTATAATGATCAAGCTTGGTCTGTGAAAGATAAAAAAAAGAAATAACTGGGAGCGCAGAATAAACGTCCCCAAAAACGTCCTTACCCACAAAGATTCTACTGACCTCACTAGGACAGATTATACCAGAGCTAATTTTGGTTCTCATCGACCGTACCCTGGAAAGGAATATTCTTAAATGTTTTGAGCAAGGAATTGTTTTGCGAATTCCGGTAGAGAGGTTGTGGTGCTGGATAATCGTAGGTAAATCTCTATAAATACGAGAAAACCTTAATTATTTTATGAAGATTATGAATTATTGTACGAAGACCACTATATGCTGCACCTATGGCTTTTGAAGTGACCGGAATTATTGTTCATTCGCTAATTTTTGAACGTTATTTAACTAGGAACACCTATAACAAAACTCATCATAATGATAAATGTCTCGTGCACCTTGAGGGCCTGAGATGAATACTCATAACCCTGTAAAACAATTTTCTTAAAATATAAATTACATTTATTTTTTAATCTGCTCAGAATCAGATCGTTTTTCACTCAGTCAATCAATTGCAGTATGGTCACCTGACAGGAGAATTCGGACCTATAATCAAAACTTTCATGCAGAATACATGTACCGTAATATCCCGAGTTTCCGTCGATACCCGAGTCATCGCCCACCCTACTTTTTAAGCAAATATTGATTTAAACAAATAACACCGAGTGATTGCTTACCCTTACCGGTACCCTAATAAGGACTCCGCGATCCGCGAACATTCATCCTACCCGAATGACGTGGCCACGGACCTTACAGTTTGAGGACGTCCGTGACAAAGCGGAACGAATGATTGAAATACATTTTTTTTGTTTACGCATCTTTTTATCTTCGTTTACGTTACTCCCCGATTTCCGCTATCCCGAAGTTGTAATACATGCGTCCGAAAGGAAAACAATGAAGATAACAGAATGACACTTTGTTATGCTTACAAAAAAGTTCGTTAAGACAAAACAAAATGTAGGAAAGATAACACAAGCAGTAACACATTCAAGGATCGCGAGGTCAGCGAACGTCTCATATCCAGGGGTTTAAACGCGGAGTGAAAGGTAACGTCTGTCCCCACCCAAGTGACGTCACCGCGAACCAGGCCCTTCTCTCGGATCAATGTCCAATGTTTAAGACAAAGCCAACTGGTAAATAAAGATTTCCTCGAACGCCGCACACAGACGTATGTAGAGCGTCCATTTTGAGCTCCGCGTTCGTGGCGCCGTCCAAGCAACGCAGCAGCGCCGTCTCAACCCGCGTTTATACGTCTCGTAAGTGGGCTCATTTTCGTCTTCTGCGCATGAGAAAGGAAGTAGTGGTGACGTCAGAACGCCGAGCCCTGATTGACTGATCGCGACCCCTATCTGAGCGTCGTCTGCTCCTGTGCAACGTCGTCTGCGTCTGTCTTACCTTTCCTGCGACTTTCGAAAGTGCAGAGGCCAAAGGCCAGATTCACGAAACGATCTTACGCCAAAAATATGCGTAAGACAAAACTTAGGAAAATTTCGTTTCGTGAATACGAATTCGTTCTTAAGTTTTGCGCAGGTTACGACAAAATCCTACGACAGCTCCGAAGCTGTCTTACGCACTTATTACGATCAAATCACCATGGCCGACAGCGTCGCGGTCGCGACGACCAACGGACGTCCCCAGTTACGTCCCCAGTTACGTGACGGCGCCATTCCACCCGCCTTGCGCGACAGTGCTTCAGCTATCGCTTTCGCTTCTTCCCACATTGTAGGGGAAAAATGCGCCTTTTCCATAAAACAGTGAAACTAATTGGAGTTTTGAGTTCATTGCACTTGTTGTGCAACCGCGCTAGATACTGACGTAAAAGAATCCTTTTGTGCTTTTTTAATCTTTTTGTGCTTACCGACCGAGACATGGACCACTCCACTTTTTTATGAATTTGAGGCGGCAGGAGGGTGGGCGATGATTCGGGATATTACGTAATCACATCCCTCTTTTTTTCTGGTTGTTTTGTTTATGAAATATTTAATTGCATACTAAATCTTATTGTTCCGAACTAGAACGTTACACATCGTTCGCACTAGTGGAATACACCCTCGTCGTCAAGCAAATTCGCTCACCGGCGAAAGAGCGGGCGATTTGTTGCCCTCTGCCATTGCGGCTCGCCTCCAGTCTTGCCCGGATCTGAAGAGATCTCACGCTGCAGCCTGACACCGTTTCGGAACTCTAAAAACTTTGAAGCGTCAGGTTTTCCCTTGAAGCGCTTGGGAGAGCCGATTTCTCTAATCTACGGAGCGAACTCGGCGAGCGACGAGGCTGAGAGTGTGTTCAGACCTAAAAATGCGGTCTCCGCTTTCGCACTGACCACGACGTTTCGTCGTGCTCAGTGTCTGTGCGCTGGACTGATTCTAAGGTCTCGACATATTACCAACCCCCTCCGTAGGTTGCAGCGTTGGATATACCAGTTAGTGTTGTGGGAGGACTAGACGCTCCAGATTGCTTAGAGTGGAGGACACGGTACTTACCCCTCGCACGTGTCGTTCCTCGGTTTGTCTGGCTCGTATACCTGCTTCAATACCCTCGAAATACGAGTGCAGAACGCCGGTACAACGACATACAGGTACGGTGATCTGAAAAGCGCTCTGCGTCGCCGGAGCGAAAGCAACAGATGTGCGAAAACAATGTCTAACCGTCAAGCGTAAAAAAAAGAAAAATGTTTGGCCGGTTTTGTTTTTTTGGTTGACGCATAAAAGTAATACCATGTAGATTTTTTATTGTGAAACGGTTTTTTTACAAGGAAAGTGATGTGCGTGTTTAAGGCCGACCACGACTTTTTAAATCATGAAATGCTTTGAACGTGCTACTCCAATCCTAAAGCATAGTCTGTCCCTCCGTCCGTGCCTTTCCGGCTAAATTTAGTAGATTTTATGCATTGTTGTCGACATTAAAAAAAATAATGAAATACGTTACTCGTTACTTGCAAATAAAAGAAACGCGTTACCTTTACCGTTAAAAAGAAACGCACGTTACTTTGGCGTTATTTTTCTGAAAAATGAATTGACGCGTTTGGTTTTTTTGACATTACAGGTAGGCATAAGCGCCATATTTATAACAACATTACATCTATCCAGAAACTGAACAGAATTACCTTGTCTTTTTTATGGTTTCAAGGAAATACAAAAAAAAAGAAAAACGAAAAAAATTATATACAGGGTGCTTTGTTTCTGTTCTTTCAGATTTGTTTAAAAAATATGAAAGACGTTTACAATCACCTGTAACACCGAATTAGAGCGCAGCTCTTGAGGAGGAGGAGGGAAGGTACGGAGAGGAGGCTATGCCCCTCCTCCTCTCCTGCTCGCCTCCCATTTAGGGGAACATTTTCCGCTAAATGTGGCGTAGAGTTTTTTTCGCTAAATTGAGCGGAAAACTTTTCCGGTAAAATTAGCAGGGAAAATGTTTCTCCTAAATCTAGTGGTGAAATTTTTGAGCTAAATTTAGCGGGGAAATTTCTGAGCTAAATTTAGCGGTGAAATTTCCCCGCTTAATTTAGCGGAGAATTTTTTCGCTAAATTTAGCGGGAAAGTTTTTCGCTGAATTTAATGGGGAAATTCACGCATAATGCACCGCGCGGTTACGCCGATGGCGACAGCGACGGCGACATCGACGCTGTTCAAGTCGGCAACGCCGGAGACGCCGGAGGCTCCGTGGCGCCGGAGACGCCGTGACGGCACCAGGGACGACACCGTGACTGTACCCATGATTTTTCAACTGCGGCGGATGTTGGTAGCGCGTTCGTGGTTTTCGCTAAGCGTGCTACTGACTATGTGTATGTGTCCGCGTTGTGCACCCGCGGCGACGGCATCAGAGACGACACCGTGACTGTGCCCATGATTTCTCAACGGCGGCAGATATTGGTAGCGCGTTCGTGGTTTTCGCTAAACTTGCTACTGACAGTGTGCTTGTGGGTCGGTGTGGTGCACCTGCTCGGTTCTATTGGTTGAACTACCGTACATCTTGGAATTTACCTAGCGGCATTGTGAGTACCTTCAAAGATATTTTTTGCGACAGAGAACTCGGTAGTTTCTATTTGGTCTGAGTGCTTTTGTCTATAGCTATGCAAATTGTTTCACCGGTATTGACCCTAAGTAATAAAGACATAAAACTTTCAGGTCTATGTGGGCTAACCGTCTCAATTGCTACCGAATCGTCCAGCGTTTGGTAAACATACACCACCCACGGTTCACAGGCTTCTACTTAAATGCCTTCCGTTGACGTCCAAAAAAAACACACGGTAAATTCAGGTGAATTGCGGCAAATCAGGTGACTGCAGAAAATTTCTTGTGAATCCAGGCAAATCCGGTGACTGCCGGTAAGTTGCGGCTTTACCGGAGGTGAAGAGTCCCATGATCCAGTAAAATAGATTTTTACTGGAAATAAAAGTCCGGTAAAAAATTCGTTGACTTACGGTAAATTCCGCCTTACCGAAAGTGAAGAGTCCTATAATCCAGTAAAATAATTGTTTACTGAAATGAAAATTCCAGTAAAAAAATATTTTCTAATAGGTGCCGCACTCCGCACCTGCCCTATTGAAAAATATTTCTCACCGGAATGTCATTTCAAGTAAAAGTCTATTTTACTGGAATATGGGACTGTTTTCACTTCCAGTAAAGCCGTTGTTGTGTACCGGAATTTTTACTGGAATGTCACTAATTGTATTACAAGAGTATGTTACCGGTTTTTTACGGGAATTTCACCAGATATTTTACCAGAATGTCACCAGATTTTTACCGGAAGTTTATTTCTAGTAAAAGTTCATTTTACTGGATTATGGGACTCTTTTCACTTAAAGTAAAGCCAGAATTTACCAGATCACCAGATAATAATAATAATATATTTATTATCTTTGAAAATATACATGTGTGCGTGCTGG
Source organism: Ixodes ricinus (assembly GCA_037355805.1). Classification (NCBI taxonomy): domain Eukaryota; kingdom Metazoa; phylum Arthropoda; class Arachnida; order Ixodida; family Ixodidae; genus Ixodes; species Ixodes ricinus. The sequence goes on along the minus strand of JAZHYW010011361.1, from coordinate 71,336 downwards.
CCCACTTGTCTGTGTTTTGGCCTTATCGTTCTAGCTGACCGTTTACTTTTGTACCATATTCACCAATTACACGGAAATGTCTTACAGTGTATTTGTTACACCGTGCATGTGGGATGCGGCACCGCCGAGTTTTAATGCTAAGGTATTAACTGTCCCATGGAGCGGAGCCGGCGTTGTCCGGAACCGCGAACAATCGGCAGAGAAATTCCTTCCGCGGAACGGCTTTTAAAATGGCTGCGACGCGGCCCGCGCTCCGGTTAGTTCCGAGGACCGCCACCCCACAGAGAAGCCATCTGCTGGCGCTGCTCCCGCGCGCCGCCGCAGCAGCATACACCAGGCGCTCCCCAAAACCAGGCCGGCCGACCTCCGCAGAGGATACCGGGGCGCGCCGCTTGTAGGAATACGCTACGTATACGAATGTTTTCGCATTCCTACTCGCAAGCAATCTTAATTGTCGTCCTGTAATTTTGTTTTCGAAAGTCGGTAGGTAAATTTGTGTTTTTTTTAATAGACCTCAGCCCCAAGGACGGGTGAGTGTGGGAACGGCGTGGTTCCCCGTATCCATATCTAGACCTGGCTCAGGTAGGCCACGGAGCGTCGCCATCTCGGGGCCGTCCCGGATGCAAAGCGAGGCCATATTCCCTTGTGGACTGCTCTTCCTCTTCCTTCTCGGGTCATTTGCCACCGGCACGCCCTTCGGGGCCTTGATAATTGGAAGCTTCCGCCTCTTCGGGGAACGAACCTACTTCCAACCACGCCTGGCCCGTCCATTGCCGCAGGATATTTAAGACGGCCTAAAACAATGGCCAAGGGCGACTTTCGCTGGGGGAGGCCCTGCTCGACCAAGCCCTGCTTTCTTGTCATGTTCCACCCCCTTCCGTGATCCTGCCAATAGAAGCAGCGCCGTTATATCGGGCTTTGTTGACCTTCGGGCAAATCTGTTGGCACTTCAGTCAATAAACACGTCATTGTACGGATCCAGGGAACCTACTGTTTTTCTATGTGGTAACTCCAAGCGGAAAACCCACAATTTTCGATAGTGCCGATAACAACCAAGAGCAAGGTATCGACAGTGAACTATCAATAGTACTATCGAACGTTTCCTATCGATAGTGCACTATCGTTATTACTATCGATAGTCTAATATCAACTGTTTTCAACACTATTGGTAGTATTGGAAAAAATATCAGTACTATCGACAGTAAATTTTTTGACAGTCTGCACCATTAGTCCTGACATTGTAACTCTACTGCACAGACAGCATTTCTTTAGCTTTCACGCCTTTCCTGCAATAAATATGTCAAACTCGCCACCCCCCCCCTATAAAAAAATAAAAATAAGCACACTGTATGAGTGGGAGGCAAAATGGTGGCTCCGCTATCAGACATGAGAGTTGGCCCCTCTCTAGGAGGGCCAACAGCCTGACAATATCAAAGCAACCTATCATAAGGAAATAATCACTTATCAGTGGTAATGGCGCTCAAGTTTTATGATTAATTAGCTATATCTAGTTGTTGTTTTTATAGTCGCTGCCCGATAAAAAGGTTCAGCAGTCATAATCCATACCAACGCCTCCTGTACTAAGAGACCTATCATAAGAGCGGCGCGCGTCCTGTCGGGCCCTCCTTCTTTCCTCCTCCCCTTCACCGAAACGACCGCAACGGGCGCTGCCAACTGACACTATCTAAAGCCCCTCCATCCTGGGAAAAGTGGCGCCAATCCTTGAACTAGCCGCCGCGCACACTATTGGCCAGTCGTCACGTGACATCTGGCTTTCGGTTTTCGACATCCGGTCGTCATGAATTTCCCAAGCTCTTGCTACGCCGCAGCTGACGGCGGCTGACGGGCTGCTGCGCCCGTAGAAAAGTCGACCGGAAAGCTTTGCAGTGTTCCCTCTGAAACGGAAAATGAACCTCGGAGGAAGATCTTGCTTCACCGAATCGGTTGAAAATATTTCAACCCGACGGGAGCCGTAAAGTTACGCGAGGTTGGTGCTCTGTATACTCATTAGCATGCAAAAAGACAGCTGTTTAGAGTGAGTTATGCATTTCATTCCACCGTGAACGCGAGCGATGTAATAGCGAGCACAACATTGCCAACTTGGCATGCACGGACGCTCGTGCCGTGGAAGTAAAGGCCCCTACGCACAGTTGCGTTTGAGAGCGTTTGACTGCGTTGCGTCGAGAAACCAAAGCGAGTCACCGGCACATCTGTGCTTCGTATGAAGCGTGGAATCCAATTCAAGGAATTGCTTGGCACGCGATAAAATAAGTATGGATGTCCTGCGTTCTCGCAGTCGCAAACGCAGTGAAACGCTCTCAAACGGAACTGTGCGTCGGGGCCTTAAGTCGTTCAAACGGCCTGCTCCTGCTCGTGCTTGTGGCATCGGCGTCGCTCCCAATTAAGCCTGGTTCAGACAGTTGCGTTTGACTGCGTTTGACTGCGTTGCGGCAGCGAGAAACCAGGACATCCCTGCTGCTTATATCGTGTGCCGCGATGATTCCTTGGATTGGATTCCATGCTTCATATGAAGCACAGATGTGCCGGTGACTCGCTCTCGGTTCTCGCCGCAACGCAGTCAAAGGCACTCAAACGCAAGTGTCTGAACCGGCCTTTACGGGTGGGTGCGAAGTACGCGCTCTCGTCAAGTGTTGCGTACGTGCTCGCGTACCATACTTTGTTTCGCACAGATAGCTTGCAACGCTGCCGCAGCTGCGGACCCGAGCATTGGGCTGCATCTATACTCCGTTTCAATATAAGTGCGAGCGCAGCCAGTGCGACAAGCAGGAGTGTGCTTTCTCTGACGACGCTCTTACGGGATGAGCGTGTTTGCTCAGCCCGCTCAAAGTGCGTTCGCTTTCGTAGCGTCAATAGGGTCTCCTTCGCTCGTAGTCTTATTGAAACGAAAAACGCAAGCAAATAAAACATTTGAGATCAAAACCACACTGGCGCCAGCAGCTTTGACAGCGCGCAAACTTCACGTGCAGGTCTTTGGCAGGCAGGACTTAAAATCTGGGGGTCTCAGGGGGTCTCGGACCCCTCACTGATTTTAACGGATGGTCTGAGACCCTCCTCCACAGCCCCAGCATTAGTGAAATTAAAATCATATCTTGCAATAAAATAGCTTGTTTTCAGGGATGTGACATTTGTGGATTAGAAATTTGAGGTTTGCAGGTACGGCAAGGACAGAGTCAGCAGGTTTTTTTTTGTGCATCTAATACATTTCGTCAACCCCCCGCCCTCCCCCGCACTCCCCTTCTCGTAAGGACGCCCCTCAACTTACGGGAGACTTCAAGCACTGTTGGCAGGCTAACCTAGGATCTACAGAAACGGGCGTTTGAGGTGGCGTTGCACGATGTGTTCTCGACTAAAGTACGATCTCTTGAATCTATTACAGGACCACTTCAGTATCGACCAATTCAAAAAAACACTTATCATGCAAAACAAAGGAGAGCAAAAAATTGAGGAAAGATGCTCTCCCAAACATTTATTTTTTCGTTACCTCCAACCATGAGAGTAAACCACCACTGCAAGGGAACTGGAAATGTAATTGGTATATACATCTTACAAAATATATATATATATTTTTCTTCAGTGAGACACGTTACATCAGTTTTATGATACGAAGTCGATGCACAAACTTATGATTTTGGATGCCTCTTTTAGAAAATGCAGTTCCATTTGTTTGTTTTGGTTGCCTCCCTAAAGTCCCCGAGGCATCCCCAGCAAAACCTGAATAGTACACCACAAGGTAGTGCCTACAGTACTGAAACATCCCCAGGACAGACTGCTGCAGCAACCGCAGCTGCTCTTTAGTTGGCTGTCCGATACTGTTTCGTGGTCGACCGAGGCCCATCTACCTCTAGTGCCATCTCTGTCCATTCTAGGAGTGTGTGTCCTCCCGAGGGGCCCCAGCAAAGTCCAAGCGGAGCTTTTCCCTCAGGACAATCTGCCGCAGTGACCACGGCTATTGGTGAGTTTGGCAGTCCGATACCATTTCCAGGTCAACTGAGGCTCACCTACCACTAGTGCCGTCTTTGTTGATTCTAGGCGAGTGTGTCCTCCTGAGGCCCGCCAGCAAGTTCCAAGCGGTGGTGTACCGAACCTAACTTTCTCAGCTTCCTCACAACAGCCTGGTTCGGCAACCCCCCTCCAGCTGCTGGTGAGTTTAGCACAATGACACTGTTTCCAGGTCGACTGAGGCACACCTACAACGACTGTTGTCTCTGTTCATTTATTCATTCTAGAAGTGTGTGCCGTCCCATGGCTGCCCGAGCAAGGTCTGAGCAGCGCCCTACAGGCCCTTGCTTCTCCAGCTTGTCCTGGACAGATTGCCGCAGCAACAGCTGATGAGTTTTCATTTTCGACTGCTGTTTATTTCCTGGCAGAGTGCAGACAGTTACACAGTGTTACTTACATCCGATCTTATTGTCTCACTGTTAGCCACTTAAAAAGACTAAAGTAATAATCTTTTTTTTTCTTTTTCAGGCACACTGTGTACACTTGGTATCAGGCAGTATCATCAGAAAGCCAGTTTTTCTGGTGTACTGATGAATAACAAAGAGCTACAAAGAACTATATTCAATGCAGATAAAACTGATATTGGCGCAATGACAGGAGTATCAGTTGCAACGTGAAGAGAACAATTTACAATTTGGATTGAATACCGCGCATCCGCCCATTCCACATTAAGCGCCCATTCCCAAATTTGTAAGTTCTGAGAAAATATGCGCAGTACATTTATATGTAAAATTGATGACCGGACAAGCGCCCATCCCCCATTTCCTCGCGATTATCTCTAAATTTTGAGTGGGTGCTTGCCCGGGATTTTACGGTAAGTGTCTTGAATAGTCCACTATGAATGGGACTGCAGGGATTAAAGAAATCCTCGAGAAAGTTTTTAAGATTCATCTTGCTTGTGTTTTCCCTGGTTTCAATGTGATACTGGGGAATCGGGGTAGATTTTGCCTGTAGAATGCACACTTCATTGGCATTTACAGGCAGGGGCGGATGCAGGAATTTCCTGAGGGGGGGGGTCAGGTGTTGGTCAGCGTACCATATGTTTAGGAGCCCCCTCCCCCTCTCCCTCGTTTCACGCCCTAAATTGTACACATGCAGAAATCAAGAGGGGGTCAGGACTTTCTGACCCCCTCTAAACCTGCCCCTGTCTACAGGACTTCAAGTTTGTGTCAGACATAATGCACAAGCTGATGGATTCTTTAGCATACAAGGTGAGCCAAACTTGCAGCATATAACAGACTCGTGCATCCTTATCTTAAGTATGCATCTGAAGTCGGATACCTGCAGACCCGTCTCATCAAGCAGCTCGATGTTTAATTCCATGTGGTTTGTACAATTTATTGTCTACAGGTGTACCGTACCAGTAACAGCATTAGAAGGTGTAAGGGCTTTAGAAGTATTTTATGATATGTAAAAGTGACTGCACCTGTCAGTAAAGCTACCTGCACATTTGTGAAGTGTTAAGAAAGCATTTTGATTGTGTATGGTGTGTCTCCGTGTCATTTATCTTTTTTTCATTGTGTGATCTCTTTTGTTATGTACTCAGCATGTGTTCTACTTGTAGTGAATGCTCCTGCCGTGGCCTTTTACTTGGCTGGCAGTTTTGTGAAATAAATAAAATTGTGACTTTGATTTTGTTCTTTTTAACATCATCTGTGCTTGTGTATTTTCATGGAGATTTTGATCTCGCATTCACTTATTTTGCATTGTTCTCTGGGTGTGATTTGAATTATTTTTGCCTCATTTCCTTTTACTGAAATAACCAGCAATTGCTTGACTCGAGAACTAGGTGCTGAAACCGAGCGCTAGTTTCCAAGTCTGCACCAGGACGCCGGCCCAGGAGTCTAAACGCAGCGTAAATCGTAATTAAACATGGATTTTTTTAGTATGAACGAATAACAGAAATGATACAGACACTGATAAAATTACGGAGTAACAAAACTAAACGAAAACGGAGTTTTCATTTCTAAAAACGGTTTCATCAAATAAAATAACGAAAATAGTATTTATTATACGCTCGGAAAAGTAGCGGCACCGCGTAGCCCCGTAGCGAAAGGCCCGCGGTGTCGCAAATGTTTACAGCATGCACAGAAATACGTAGCGATTTTTATCATTACTAGTACTGCAGGCAGCTTAAAAGTGCTAGCTTAGCGTCAACCACATCAAATTTCCCTGATTAGAAAGAAAATAGTATCTTGCTTTCTAGGCCGCCAAATTGTTTTTAGCGCCCGTAGGCCAAATCCTCCCGAAAGCTCGCCAAGGACACGTATTAAAAAGTAGTCAATCATTTGAAATCGTGGAGAATAAAATTTCAATTTGGCGGTTTTATATGATGATTAAAAACGACTTGCAATTCCTGTGAAGCCGAACACTCACGAGACACTGACCTAATGCAACTCGGTAGGGACGATTATCCAAAGCACTTTCGGGATGCACGGTTGGACGAACAGATCTAGAGTGGCTTCAGGACGGTCGGATGCGAATGCGGGCTCTAAATGAGGTCATTGCCACACTTGTATGACAAGAAAAGTCCACACGATCGGCAACTCGCCCGCTCCAGCTGTGAAGCCGAACACTCACGAGACACTGACCTAATGCAACTCGGTAGGGACGATTATCCAAAGCACTTTTGGGAACCGCGGTTGGACGAACAGATCTAGAGCGGCTTCAGGACGGTCCGATACGAATGCGGGATCTAAATGAGGTCATTGTCACACTTGTCTGACGAGAAAAGTCCACACGATCGGCATCTCGACCGCTTCAGCTGACCGAGACGTCGAGACGCTTGGGAAATTCCAGAGGGCGCCTCCGTCGCAAACCGGAAGTTAGAGGTGGGGTAAGGAGGGTTTTTAGAGGAGAAGGAAAGAGAATGCGCCACTTTTCCCAGATACAGGGACACTATCGCGGCCGCGACAGCGCGGGAGATTCGACGTCTGCTATTGTGATGCAAGTAGGGTGTGCGAATAGTGGCTCGAGTCGAATAGCGCAGTATTATCCTTAGCATCAACAGTGCAGAAAGTCGGTTGCATCGGTTTTCCTTTGCACAACAAAGGCTATAAATGACGTTGTGTTGTACAGTGGGAACAGCGTACCCGCAAAACAGTTACTCAAGTTTACACACGCAAAAGAAAGACACTTACACAGCGCTGACTAACAACTCTTTGGTATATCACACTTTCATCTTCGTAGGGACCTGGAGAATAATTTTAATAACTTGCTGATGTTAAATTTCGAACCAAGCTCTGCAGCTTCCTTGGTGCATATGCCAAGCAGCTGTTGCATATCGCACACTGATGCCACCGGCAGAAGCACATCATCGGCTTAAGTCAGTCCCGGAAGCACCCATTCGATGCTCTGTCCATGCTCCATGTGAGCCAGCGATAAGCCAAGTCCCGATCGGATGAGTTGCCTCTGTAGGACGGCAACGTACTGTTAACTTGATGGTCCAAGAAGTCACCGTTTTTAAAGTAATGAATAAAAGAAATACTTTATTACGGTTAGAAAAGGTTAAAACAATGACAAAGAGTACATTGAGAGGTTTCCGACGCGAACGTTTTCCATCGGTGCCTGGAAGCTGAGTGTCTTCTTTCACCCTCCCGGGCAACGCCCATGGCCCGCGGGGGTGGTCGAGGCCCCGCGGCAGCAGACGCTCAGCAAACGATCGTCCTCCTCTCCTGTCTGAGCACCCCTCCTTGCCAGGGGTATAAACCAACACATCCTAGAAGAGAAGGCCGTAGCGCTCCGAGTGGTTACGTCACAATGGCGGAGGAAGGAAGTCCATAGCGCAACTACGTGAGAAAAATTTTGTGGCATCGACGTGAAAAAAACGTTTCTTGTCGACCCGCGCGGGGTGTTCTTGAGCGTTTATCTGACGTTACTATATGTTTTGAAAGCGCAGTATTGTACAATTTATTATATATATAATATAAACATAATATACAACGCGCTATCAAGGTTGAAAGTACTAATTTTTTATTTATGATTATCCCCATAACCGCGGGATCTACGTGCAATCCTGCAGATCCCCACACTTTTCGAATGAACCGGGCCGCTGGGACGTTTTCTTCCCTCGTACGGGCTCAGATTCTGGTAAATTTACGTTCTGTGTGAGCTGCTGACTGTCTAAAAAGGAACCCTGAGAATTTCAGAAGGGAAGGGAACCGAAAACAATCCAGTCATCGCTGCAGGGAGCGCACGCGGGCAAGAGATGGGTCGACGACGTTAATTGGGTTAAGCCTCCCACACTGCAGCCGCCCGCTGCTCGTGTGTGTGTGTGTGTGTGTGTGTGTGTGTGTGTGTGTGTGTGTGTGTGTGTGTGTGTGTGTGTGTGTGTGTGTGTGTGTGTGTGTGTGTGTGTGTGTGTGTGTGTGTGTGTGTGTGCGTGCGTGCGTGCGTGCGTGCGCGTGCGTGTGTGTGTGTGTGTGTGGGTGTGCGTGTGTGTGTGTGTGTGTGTGTGTGGTTCTTGTTGATCCTTCCCGCGGTTTCTTGATCGTCACCGCAGTCTCGGGTAGTTTTTTTGTGTTCGCTTGATACTACGGCATTTACGTGGATTCGCGGAACAAGTCCTGCTACGGTTTGAGTGACATGTGTGGCAACCAGCCAACGATGACTCTGGTTGATTAATCGATAGACCTCTCTTTCGATAGAGAGAGACCTAAAGTTCGTGTTCAAATGTTTTCGCCGCGGCTATTGTGGGACGTGTGGATACGATCGACAGGTGAGTAACAACTTATTTACGGGCTTTCTTGGTCATGTGGGACGCGAGTAAAGTGCTGCAGTCGGGATGTTTTTTCGTTTTTGTTTTTCGTGACAGAATGGCATCTTGTTCGTCGTTATCCGTGTGCAGTTGCGTCGACATTGGTAAATATGCGTGGTAATATTATAGTTTTCACTGGAAGGTGAATAACAAGTTTGTGTGATTATACAAAGTGCTTTGTTTGTGCTTATGTGTTTATTTATTACTAATGCTATTTTATTGCCTTTACCGCTTTTATACTAGAATAATAACTGTATTAAGGTAATAGTATTATTGTATACAAAACAAGATATTTTGTTCTAAGGCAGCTCGAGCCCATAGAACAAAATTATATATTTTGTTCTAAGGCAGCTCGAGCCCATAGGGAGAAGTAAATTAGTTGACTGTAAATAGTAAGTTTAGTACCCGTGCCACGCGGAAAAGTTAATATATTTTCATTAAATGATATGGGACTTAACCAGCTCGCGGTCTTGAGTGATTATACGAGCGTCGCAAGCTGATTTGTCGGCCCCATAATGTCATTCGATCAAAATTACATTACTTTTGCCATGTGGCCGGGGTATGATGCAAGAATCCAGTGACTGCACGCGATAACATCGCTTACATGATCGTAAGTGACACTTGTCTAGCCGTGTCCGCGTTGACTACGTCTACCTGATTTTTAACTGTGATCTGTTTTGCTGTGTCCAATCACTGCGTGTCTCGCCATTTTTGTCGAAGTATTTCTGTGTAAAATATGCATTCCTACAGCCATTATTGCGTGGCTCAATGTTTTCTCTTATACGCCCACCCTGTACCATTTCATCCCGATTATTTATCGATGTAATATTTTGCCCGTGTAATAAAATGTTTTCGAGACCCGTTGCTATGTGCAGCTTTCATTTTAGCTAATAAAACACGCGTATGTGACTAAAAGCGCGTTAGGACGGTCGATCCACGCGCGCTGCCTTCGCTTCGCCGCTCGCCCCCGATGACCTTCCTTCGCGACGTCACGAGAAGAGCGCTACGGCATTGTCGTCTAGGAGGTGCTGTATAAACACAGCTGGCCCCCCGTCGGAGTAGTCTGGGTTGCGGTCTCTCCCCCTCAATGTCCACGGGGTCGGAACACATTCACAAAGAAAAATGAAGGCGCACGGTTGTATGTTATTTTAACACTCGGCCATACTGGGTTTTAACTGTCCTCAGTTTCTAAAGGCCAAAATAAAAGACTACATTACACCGTAGATTGCACACATCACATCACATCACTTCACACAGACGTATAGTCCTTCAGGTGAGCAGGCGGCTTGCGAGACCTCCCACTTTTCCGTGGCGGTGGTTCATTGGGGTCGTCTTCTTGTTCTTCACCAGAAGAATCGCTCGAAGTTTCGCCACCTGGACTCTTCCACAACTTCAGCTGGGTGATGTGGGCCGTGGTCGCGTAGATCCGCTTTTTGTGCCTTTCACTTCCGACACTCTATACGTGTCGCTTGGAAGGACTTCGGTCACGAAAAGGGGACCCCTGAATCTAGCTTGTGTTTTTGTTGGCTCTCCTGTGCGCTCTGGAGGACAACGCATCACAACCAGATCTCCAACTTTTAACTTTTGAGCTGCGAAATGGCTCTTGTCAAAGTATTCGCTTGACTTCTCTTGCTTGTGCTGTATAGCCTCTCGGCCCGACTCATGAAGGTTCTCCGGCTGCTCCCATTCTTCATTTTCTCTGTTGAGCCAGCGCAAAAGTCCGTCTTCAACTCGGGGCTGGTAACCATGCAGCATTTTGAACGGGCTGGTGCCTGTCGACGCGTTGTAGGCTGCGTTTAGGTAGCTCTCAACTTCTTTGATCTTGAGATCCCAGTCTTTGTGGTTTGGGTCTTCAACCGTAGTTATTATCGTCGGGATTAAGGTCCTATTGACGCGTTCGACCTGGCCATTTGCCCTTGGGTGATGAGCCGAGTTGAGGGTGTGATAGACTCCTTTCTCTTGACAGAAGCTCTCGAACTCGTGCGATGTGAAGCAAGATCCTCGATCCGAGATGATGCGATCTGGCAGGCCAAACTCGGTGATAAAGCTCTGCAAGCATCGCAGCACGCTTTTTGTTGAAGTGTCTCGTACGGGGTACAGCTTCACAAACTTGGTCAAGTTGTCGATCAACACCAAGATCCACTGATTGCGTCTTCCACTTCGAACGAATGGTCCAACGTGGTCAAGGTGCACCACCTCGAACGGTCGTTTTCCTGGAGGGATTGAGTGAAGAAATCCAGGTTTCTTCCCTCCTGGAACTTTGGCAAGGAGGCACTCGAAGCAGCCCTGGATGTGCTGTTTTACATAACGTTTCATTTGTGGAAACCAATACAGCTCCTTTATCCTGGCAACAGTTCGATCAACACTGAAGTGTCCTTGCATGTCGTGGAATTTAACGCACAGCGTTTTTCTCATCGTTTTCGGCATGACGAAGAGCAACTTTCGTCCGTCCTCTTCGATGCGGAAGAGCTTGCCATCCTTGAGCTTCAGCTCTTTCACTCTTCGCTTTTCTTCCTCTGTCCTTTCTGCCGTCGGTTTTTGCAGAATTCTTGCCAGCTCTGCTAAGACTGGGTCCGATCGCTGAATCATGATCACTTGATCATCGAGATTCATGGTGACGTAGACATCAACCCGAGAACTCAGAAGTTCGTTCATTGTGTCCGTTGCTGGTCCTTCCGGACTCCTACTCAGGCAGTCGACGTGGGCCATCTTTTCTCCTGGCCGGTACCTCACCTCGTATGAGTATTCTTGAAGAAGATCAAACCACCTCGCGATCTGCGGCTTCAGCGTGCGGTGCGTGTTCAGGTACACGGTAGCCTGGCAGTCTGTCACGAGCACGAATGGAATCCCCAAAAGTAAGGCTCTTAGGCGGTCGACGGCCCACACGATTGCCATCAACTCCAACTTCCCAGAGTGGTAGTTTTCTCAGCATCTGTGGTCTTTTTGCTGACGCAAAATACTAGGTGCCATTTCCCATCCACATCCTGCTGCAGCAGCATGCCAGCAAGGCCCTTGACACTTGCATCGGTGTGCAACTCGGTGGGAGCCGCAGGGTCGTACAGCCTCAACACTGGTGACGAGGTTAGTTCCTCCTTCAGCTGCTCGAACGCCTCCTGCTGCTCGTCACCCCACACAAAGTCGCTGTTCTTCCGAAGCAATCTTGACAGCGGCTCTGCCTTTGTCGCGTAGTGCGCGATGAACCTCCGAAAGAAACTTGTCACCCCAAGAAACTGCCTCACGCCATGTACATCCTCTGGAGGTTTCATGTTCGCGATTGCCTCCGTCTTCTGTTCTCCAGGAAGCAGAAACCCTTCCCGTATCCTGAATCCTAGATATTCGAGCTCTCTTCTTCCGAAGAAACATTTCGGCAGCTTTAGAGTAAGGCCTGCCTCTCTGATGGCGTCCAGCACTTTCTTCAGCTTCTCCAGCATCTCTTCCCAATTCCTTGCAGGAATGAGAATGTCGTCGAGGTAGCACATAGCTACATTGTTTCGCAGGGGTCCCAGTACCTGGTTCATCAAACGTTGAAACACGGCTGGGCCATTTTTGAGTCCGAAAACCATCCGCTCAAACTGTCCAGTCTCGTCTGGGGTTATGAATGCTGTCTTGGCCTTGGAATCCTCGCTCATGGGGATCTGAAGATACCCGTTAGCGCAGTCCAGAACGCAGAACAACTTCGCGCCTGCGAGCTGCGCAAGTTGGTCATCGATGTCAGGCAGCGGAAACCTGTCTGGAATTGTCTGGCTATTGAGCCTGCGGAAGTCCACGACCAACCTGTCCTCTCCGTTCTTCTTCTTTACCAAGAGAACAGGACTAGCATATGGTGAGGACGTCTCCGTTACTAAACCGCAGTTCTTCCACTCCGTAACAATTTCTCGAATTGCGTTTCGCTCTGCCATGTTAGTGCGATAGGGCTTGCAATGCACCGGGACACTGCCAGGTTTTTCAATGACAGTCATTTCAGTCAAATGGGTACATCCAAGCTCCTCAAGAGAGAGGGCAAAACAGTCTCTGTAGTCATTGAGCACTACCATCAGCGCTGACACCTCGGCTTCTGCAGTGTCCTGATCAAAGTTCACTTGACTCTCTAAGATCGGTTCCTTTCGATCAGTATCGATGCGTGCCACATGCAGCTCGTCCTCGTCATCCAAGATTTCGGCATGCATAAACATCTGACCTTTCCGAAGATGTCTGTCAGTGGATGAGTCGTTGACGATCGGGACGTTCACCTTTCCATCTGTCAAGTGGTGCAGACTCTCTCCTCCAAGCTCGTCACGAAGAATGATATTGGAGTCTCGTTTTTCTTTGGACTGCAAGGTGACCCAGCACACACTTTTCTTGGGAAGTGTGGTCGTCTCACTCACTGTTAAGCTGTCCTTTGTTGGTGGCGGGGGCAGCTCGATGTTGCAAAAGGGCAGGTCATCCCTATATCCAATTCGCAGCTCGTTGCCAATTCGTAGATATGCGATGTGGGGCTGCTCCGTCCACGTCCGCCCAACTAGGATGTCTACAGGTTGTACGCTGTCTGGCACGATGAGGACCTCCACCCCTTTGCACACAATGTCGTCGATGGAGATGTCGATGAAAGCAGATCCAATCGATTTCACGGCGTACTCGTCGGTGCTTCCGAAGCCGTACAGTCCCTTTGATGAGCAGGTAATCTGCAGTTTGCACTTGACCGCTGCAGCGTGTCCCATGATACATTCTGAGCTTCCTGGGTCGATCATGGCAGACACCTGTTGAACCCCGTTGATGGTGGCTGTCTTAATGAACTTTGCTGGATCGTTGTTATTTGGATTTACTACAAAGTTGCCGGTGGGTTTGGCTTTGTCCGGACAGTCTTTAGCTAAGATGGCCGTATTTTCCACAGCCATAGCATCTTACTGTGGCAAGGTTTCGTTCCGTGGCGTCACGCTTGGGAGGCGTGGCTCCTGGTCTCCTGTCAGTGGGTGTAGCACTGGTCTTATCCACCTGGGTGAGTAGCCGAACTAGGTTGGACTCTCTGCCGTGCACTAGCCCATGGTCTCGACGAGGGAGGCTTTACAAGTTGAGCTGAACTCGAAGTTACTCCTCGCGCCCTGTCGGCAGAAGACCTCTGAATCCTCGAACCGCTGACTCTTTCTAATCTTCTTAAATCCGCCAGAAGCTCATCTTCATCCTTGTGCTCTTTTGCTGTTAGTGAGATGCAAGCATCTCTTGATCTCAGTTCAATTAAGACCTGTTCTTTGGCATCTTCAAGGCTGAGATTTAATTCTTTGCAAAGTAGCATTTTCTCAAGGAAATATGCGGTGGTGGACTCACTCTTCTGTTGCGTCCGCTCCTGCATTTTTCGCCACTTTTCCGCGGTACTCGTCTGGCCAACAAATGTCTTGTTGAAAGCTAACTTAAAGTCCTCCCAGCCTGCGAGTTCTTCAATCCGAGCTTGTAACCAAAAACGAGCTGGCGCTTTCAGGTGTAGCTTGGCCGTTTCTAGCTTGAAATGATCCGGCCAGCCATGCAACACGGCCATCGTGTCAACAGTCTTCAGCCAGCCGCGGGCTTCGTGACTGGACCCCTCGCCATCGAAGTCGGCAATGGCTTTGTTGAGATCGGGCATTACGTGAAATGTTTCAGGTTTTCTGTCCATGAGTTCCATCAGCTGTTCTGTTTTGATCTAATAAAGCTGCAATGAGTTTGAAGTAACCAGAGGTCTCTTCAATTTATTTACAGCGGAGACTATTTACAATATGAAATATTTACATCAGTATACATCGCAGACCTGTCCCGTCGGTGTGTTCTGTCACGAGCGCGCTTGCACCCGTGCCTCTTCTTCTTTCTCTACCACGCCAGTTGGCTTGTCCACTACAGAAGCTCCCCCCCCTAGCAAGGAGATCCAGGTTATGATCTGCTTGCGAGTAGGTTCGGATTCCATGTAACAGACGGTCGCCGGTTTCGACGGGTTTTGTGGCATGTCAGGAAGGTTGTGGGTCTCGTTCCGCTTTTGATTGGTTGGCAGTACGGGCGTAAAGAACTCGGGAGCTTAGAGTGTTCGCATGGAACGCAGTGTGCGGGGCCGTCAGTGTTCACATTAGGGCAGTAGTGTCGTTTGTTTGAGTGTGGAGAACAGTTCGATGTAGTCAGGTGCAGACACTGGTTGGTGTCTATGAATGTAGGTTTCAGCCTATCTACTGACAAGGTTTCGTTGCGTCCATTGATGTCAAGGTGGAAATACTTGTCGTGACGGTCAATGACGCGGAAGGGACCATCGTACGGAGACTCTAATTGCTTTCGAACTGTGTCGCGACGAACAAATACGTGGGTGGAAGTGATGAGGTCGTCAGGAACATACGATTGTTTAGGTCGTTGCACCCAAGCCTCTTCTTTCTCTACCACGCCGAAGCCGTCTCGGTGGCTCCGAGGCGAGAGCGCTGGCCTACGGATCCCCATGTGGCGGGTTCGAATCCCGGCCGAGGTGCCGCAATCTGACGGAGGCTTATTGCGGAGAAGGCGCCGTGTAACCGAGCTTTCGGTTGCACGTCAAAAGATCTCCAGGTGGTCCAAATTAATCCTCAGTCCTCCGCTGGGGCGTGCCAGATGCCCGTCGTTGGTTTGGCATCGTAACCCCCCCCTCCCCAAATTTGTCTCTACCACGCCAGTTGGCTTGTCCGCTACAAGTTCTTGGTTCACGTTGGCCACAGCCATCTTGGAGTTTCAGTTTCGTTTTTCCGCGATGGACACACAGTTGATCGCGATATATGTTGAGGCAAGTAGATTTCACGAAGAAATATCTACACGCATTGTCACTAAGACTTGACCTCGACTGTGCTGCTCCTCACAAAGATGGTAGCAGCGGCGTCAGTTGAAAGTAATGTGTTGCTCACCATGCCTCGTTGTCGACGCCGTCCGATGTGTCGACGCTCTCCGGTGACATCAGCTTCCAAGAGCACGGTTCCGATATAAATCCCACTTCTGATTTGTTAACTTGATGGTCCAAGAAGTCACCGTTTTTGAAGTAACGAATAAAACAAAGACTTTATTACGGTTAGATAAGGTTAAAACAATGACAAAGAGTACATTGAACGGTTTCCGACGCGAACGTTTTCCATCGGTGCCTGGAAGCTGAGTGTCTTCTTTCACCTTCCCGGGAAACGCCTATAGCCCGCGGGGGTGGTCGAAGCCCCGCGGCAGCAGACACCCAACAAACGATCGTCCTCCTCTCCTGTCTGAGCACCCCTCCTTGCCAGGGGTATAAACACAGCTGGCCCCCCGTCCGAGTAGTCTGGGTTGCGGTCTCCCCTCCGTGTCCACGGGGTTGGAACACATTCACAAAGAAAAATAAGGCGCACTGTTGTATGTTATTTTAACAGTACATGTACAAAAGAGGAGATAGCGGGCATGCCTAGCGTACTCCCCTCGTTAACAGCCCATCTTCAGAGTTAGCCTCACCTAACTGTGCCCTAACCATATCGTTATGGTTTAGGCGGTAGATGAGCGCGGTCCAATCTTGGGCGCATGTTTAGCTGTTTTAGTTGGCAATTGAGCTGGGCATGAGGAACGCTGTCATATGCCTTTGCAATGTCTAGAAGACAACATATGAGGCTCCTGTTTTATTTTCTGGACACTTCGATACATTGTGTGAGAGTAAAGAGTTGGTCTGGTCGGTAGTTCCTGAGATACTGAGGGTCGCAGCCTTTTCTCGGAACCAGAACGACGTTTCCACACCCTAGTCGCAAGGAATGGCGTCTGTCGCGGAGACAATGTCATCGAATATTTCTGCGAGTAGAATCTTTCCTCAGCGCTTTGAGGACGATTGCTGGAATCCCGTCTAATCCCTGGGCGGTATTGTTTTGTGAGCCAGTGCGCGTATCAACGACACTCTGCCGATGGTCACACTGTCAATATCGTCCAGTTGTACAGCCTGCACTATTGGGTATGGGGATCTTGAAGTGGCACTGCTCCAGAGGGCGAGAACGCTTCCGTCGGAGGCGAGAACACTTCTCGTCGGAGGCGAGCGCCCACCGCGTGGCGTTTGTTTAAAACACGATGGCAGATCCGCCGCAATGGGAGAACGAGCCACCTGACGGGCAGTGCCACTTCAAGTACAGGAGGCGTTGTCAAAACTATACTCTGTTTCACCTTGTGTTGTACCGCACGAAAGGCTACAAGCGCGAGCTCTTTGCTCTAGGGCTATCTTGGCGGCAATAAGCTCTCGTGGACCAACCGCAGCTGCCAACGCCAAGAGCTCGCGCTTCAGCCTTTGCTGCGGTACAACATAAGGTGAAACGGAGTATAGTCAAAACCAATCTGGTTTCATGATCGTCGTTGTCTTTCTGGGCCATCCAGTTGGATGTAATATAGAGTGCGAATCGGCACGATAAGTCGGATAATTAACAAACATTCGTTAATTGTTTTTCATTCGCAACATAAACATATAATATCAATCCGAAAATTGCTGAGACGCATCGAAAATGGCTAAACCATTAACTTTTACAGAGCCTTGAGCGTGGAAGGCCTCTACGTACTGTTGCGTTTGAGAGCGTTTCAGTGAGTTTGACTGCGTTGCGTCGAGAAACGAAAGCAAGCCCCCGGTACATTTGTGCTTCGGAAGAAGTGTGGAATCCAATTCAAAGGAATTATTTTAACGCGACATAAGTACAGATGTCCTAGTTTCTCGCAGCCACAACGCAGTCGAACGCCATCAAACGTCTCAACTGCAACTGTGCGTAGGGCCTTGAGAAGCGCGACAGTGCTAAAGCTGCCACCACTCATGCAACAAGCTCAGGACTGGCGGTGCGAAAACAGGAATGTGTAAGAACATCATCCGCGTCTTTGCCAATGTAAGAAACATGAGCAGGCTGTGGGGCGTCGTCATACTAGGTCACAACTCCTGCAACAACCCATAAGAAAACGAAGTTAGCTGCTGCGGCGAACCATGGGAAAGAAACAAAGCAAGCCAAGTCCCAAACCAATGAACGACCTGCGACAGAACACGGACTTCTCAGACGACGAGATATTCCGGTGGTACAAAACTTTCATGAAGGACTATCCCAGCGGACGCATCGTGCTAGGAGACATGAAGGGGATCTACGCCAGACAGTTTCCCAACGGGGACGCGGCCCAGTTTGCCGAGCACGTGTTCCGAACCATGGACTCGGACAAGGACGGCAGCATCGACTTCCGTGAGCTCATGTGTGGCGTGAATGCGACCTCACGCGGGAAACCCGAACAGAAGCTCGCCTGGGCCTTCCGTATGTACGACGTGGACTGCGATGGCTTCATACAACGTCTCGAGATGCTCGACATGCTCAACGCCGTGTACAGGATGTTTGGCCCCGTAACATGCTGGGCTTTCGAGCACAAGTCGACACCGGAACAGATGACCGGGGAGGTCTTCGCAAAGATGGACACGAACAGAGACGGCAAGATTTATCTAGATGAATACATTGAATTAACTAAAATTGACCCTCCAATTGTCAGAGTCCTCTTAGGGGACAAAGAGTTCTCTCACTAATAATATAATTAAAAATGTGAAGCTGTTTGTGTTATCCTTATTTGTTTGGCAACAAACTCAGAGGCGCCATCAATTGGGTAGCCCCTGCACACTTTCGGTTCACGTATATTTCCTCATTTTGTACCCGTCATTTCTTTATTATAAGATTGGAATAAAGTCATGACAGTGCTATAAGTGGTCATTTCCAGAAGATAGCGAGTATATTTGCTTTCTCACATACTGCGAAACCTGCCGGCTAGTTCAGAACCGGAAGGGGTTCGGGGGTATTTGCACACTTGCGCATCCACAATTGAACTCACGCGAGAAAGAGCGAATACGTCAAAATTGAGTATGGTTACTCTCATAAGCAAGCGTTCTACACCGTTGTATACCAAGGAAGCTGTGGATGAAACAAGATGAAACATTTAAAAAAACTCCAGGACATTTTGGGTTAAATATTACACCATCTTCCCGAGGGGAACCATGGGGTGATGCGGAGCATCGTGGATCGTTATTAACGGTGTTAGTAACGTTATTAACGTGTGTTAGTAACGTTGTTAACTTGCGTGTAATTACGTAGTTAACTTGCGAATGGACGCCGCTTCTCGTTGCCGTAGTTCAGGGTCTGCCGCTCGCTTCAGCGTTTGCGCTCAGCGTCGCGTGCCCTCGCTGCGCAGCTTTGTCTTCAGTGGACGTAGCGTTGCTGTTAGTTTGTGGGGTGGTGCTGACGCTTACTTGCGCCAACCCACTAACTGACGGGACTGTTGCTTCCATCACACTTCATCGGAAGAACGGAGTGAAGTGGAGTCAACAGCGCTGAACTCGTGGTACAGCTTCTCGCTTGCCTTTATTTTTAATTGCTAATCTTTTCCTTCCTTTTGCATTTCATTTTTCTTTTTCTCCTTCTTCCGTCGCGTCGGCTTCCCGCACCAGCCCCCGATAGATCTCTTCTTTTAGATTTAGCATAACTTTTCTTCTGCTTATATTTACATCATTTCCAAATTATCCTCCTTAGAATTGGCAAGCAGAGCTTCTCTTTGCTTAATTAATTTATTCTCTTGTTGACTGATTTCTTTTGGCCGGCCGGATTTGGGCTGCAGCGGACGCGAGCGGCCGAGAAACGCTAGCAGACGACAGCCGCAGAGTTGCGGGGAAAGCCCACCCCACTGGAAAGCCCTGGCGTGGCGCTGCGACCCCCGCGCCCAAAACTATCCTCCTTTCACTCCTCCGGGGAACGCGCGCAGCGCGCTACCGCTGCTTATATTCACACTTGAAGGAGAGGAGACTAGAGGAGGAGAGTTGCGCATGCGCGCGCGGTGTGAGTAGAAGCGAACGCACGCGAAGTGCACGCAGCTGGTAGAGAGAGAGAGCGGAGAGAGTAACGCGCAGCTGTTGGAGAGAGGGAAGGAGGAGAGTTGCGCATGCGTAGTGTGAGTGCGGACTATGACGCCGCGGGACATAGACCCGAGCAAGAGATGCTCCGCATCTAAAAGCATTTCTTTTGCCAATCAGGCATTGGTTACTTCATTATTCTGCTCCTCAGTTGTCTGGCTCACGTGGCATTGCACAAACACTAAATGTTATTAAGAAAGCAACGAGCGGGGTTAAGTTTCGAAAATTACATCTCCGGCACCATGAAGAAGAACCACTCAAAGCCGATGCAAACGTCCGCTTGCAAATACATTGTAGAAATATTATATTCATAGCATTGCTTAATTTAAATTAACAATAAAAACGGAATGGTCATGTTATGCGCCAATATCAGTTTTATTAAATACGTCCAGGCTAAGAACGCTGTATTTTAAAATCATCTAATCATTCCAAAAGTTCATAGCTGAAAGGAGTCGTCACATTTCTAGCCCACGGCAGACAGGACGCGACGAATGGTGGCATGTCTACTTGCACTCAAACTTGTGGTCCCCCAGCACAAGCCTGACTACAGAGGGGTCCTTCCTGGCGCCCTCGAGGAACTCATCCACGGAGAGCTTGCCGTCGTTGTTCGTGTCCATCTTGAGAAAGATCTTTTCGGTACGCTGCTCGGGGGTCAGCTCGTCGTCGGTGAGTCTCTTCGTCGGGAATCCGACCATCTTGTGAACGGCGGCGATCATTTCGATCATCTCGTGCTTCTCGATGAAGCCGTCTCCGTCCAGGTCGTACATGCTGAAGGCCCACGCGATCTTTTCGTCGGGCGTCCCGCGTGACGTCACGTGCAAGCCGCACATGAACTCGCGGAAGTCCATGACGCCGTTCTTGTCGGTGGCGAACGTCCGAAACACGTTTTCGGCGAACTTGGACGCGTCGCCGAGCGGAAGTACCTGCAGTAGAGCTTCTTGAATTCGTCGACCGATATGCGTCCGCTGGGACTGTCCTTCATAAAACACTTGTACCATTTCTTGATCTCGTCTTCCGTGAAGTCTGTGTTATTCTGCAGGTCTTCCAGGACCTTGGGTTTCAGCTTGCTCTGTTTGGAACCCATCTGAGCTAATTTCTGCTCGCCTGTCCCGATGAACGTCAAAATCGAACTCACGAGGGAGTGCGGCGTTCAGTGGCTTGCGAGGCACGTTGCACGTGCCTCGTGCATTGGCGCACATTGCGCTACTTCTAGAGATGAACCCGAGATTTTTGGCGCCATGAATATTGTTGGCTGAACTGGGTCGCTAAACTCGTCAAACACAAAGTTGAGGTCGAAGTTCGCGGAGAGTGTTCATTAAACTCTAGCGACGATGGCGTCACGCGGGACAAGATGTAAATTATCCAAACTTTTTCGATCCTCAGATGCTAGCAATATTGTGAAGCACAAAGTCATCGAAGCGCGAGCGAGCAATACCATGGGGCCAGCTGATTGAGTGGCTGAACTGATGACGTCGCGCCCGCGTGTCCTTACATCCCTATGCCGCATTAGAGTCAATGCTGTCTAGATTGTCCCTAGGCGGGCTGTGAATACTCAGAACCTCCTTGTCGCAAGATCGTTGTTTGTGGAAGTTATCGGTGAAGACAAAGTGACCGCTCACGCCTTTTGGCAGGAATTATTTGAGGCCAAAATCTTCGCGTTGAAATCGAGACGAAGCTTGAACTTTGTGCTATTGTGGAGTCATGTTCAGTGTAGGCGGCTTTGAGCTCATCTTCCGCCACGGCTGACAACGCTACCGCGGTCACCGAAAGGCAGTGTGGGTAGTGACGTCGGTGGTGTTTGAGAGACGACAGAGCGACGGGTGATAGCGAGAAAAACCGGGGAAGGGAAATAAAAACTGACACGACCAACAAGCACCCGCGATAAAAACAAATACGGGTCAAGAAATACCATAGGAAATGTTGGGATGTAGGGTTGGGGGGGGGGGGGTGATGGTAGTGAAGAAGGGTGATATTCTTTCGCCCTTATTTTTCTGTGTTTTTGAGAAATGTCTGAGTACTATATAGGAGGCTATGGCCTGGGGCTACGGCGATCGCCTCCCCCCCCTCCTCCTTTACCCCTTTATGCAACTTGCCCCCTATTCCGACGCTAGTGGGCCGAGAGGGGGGGGGGTGGAGGGGTGACTCCCCCCCCCCCCGACCCACCCTTCCCCATTACCCTGTTTCGGCGCCCCAACTTTGAGGCGTTCAAACTGAGTGACGACGAGGAACAGCACATCGCGCATTTTTCCAAATAATGGCTCTAGAGGTTCTGGTATTAAAACGATTCGCGTTCCATACACTCACGAGCGGCCATGAGAGACATTCAAGCTAGTAATAATTAGGGTTGTGTGGATATTTACACAGCGTGTAGTTGGTCAGCCATTTCGAAGTTGCGACGAGTCGCATGCTGTAGATGAGCAATTTAGCCAGTGCTGTACAATGGCTAGCCTGGAAACTTGTAACGTGCACCACGCAGTAGTGATACACGACAACACGCCGGTACGATGCTTATCCAGATCGAAACGGGCAGGGGGGGGGGGAGTATTGAACCCAGGATCTCTGCGTTCTGCAGCGCGAGCTTTCGCTCCACGTGCTCCAAGCTGCTGTGCGCTAGCCCACTCGGCCACCGATCCCCCTAAGGACATCCAAGCGAGAGGCCCGTGCTAGGGCTCGTAGTCTGCAGGCGCCGCGTTCAGTGCCGTACTGTTACAGCTTCCTTTGACGGCAAGGTCAGGATTATCAGTTGGGACCGACAAATTCGATGGTGCGTGTTCGAATCGACGGTGACAAGTTGGATTGTGTACAATAGAAGCTTGAAGTCATCGCGTTCTGTAAAACCTCACGTCAACTGGGAGTATTCACTGGCGGCCAAAGCTGTGTGCTCGACTGCTTACGGCCTGCTTCCACAGAATTTGGCAAAGTGCGTTCGATGCCATCAAGGTTGTCGGTCTAATACCCTAGTTACATGGGCGCTTTGAGCTGTCGTTGAGTTCAATCACAGTTATCGGACCCAACGATGAATGAACTGAACTAAACTGAGATGGTGCTACACGGCTCTGTAGAACCCAGTTGAAGCTAAAACGAAACTAGTTCTTGTGCAATGTGATAAGTCTAATTGTTATAGTAATTTACTAGGAGACACGCCTTTTATTTATTGTCAGTATATTGTAGAATATGTTCAATACCTTGTTGCTTTTGAGCGGCGTTTACACGAGTATCAAAACAGACTCAGGGCTAGGTTGCGCATAGTTCAGGCTAGCTGGTGCAAGCTACCGCCCGCTACGATAATAATAATAATAATAATAATAATAATAATAATAATAATAATAATAATAATAATAATAATAATAATAATAATAATAATAATAATAATAATAATAATAATAATAATAATAATAATAATAATAATAATAATAACATTAATATTAATAATATTAATAATAAATTTATTGCACATGAACAAAACGTATGTTAAGTCAGACATGCCTAAGCCAGATTGGCATTGACTGGCAGGGTCTCACAATCAGTGAAACCAGCCGTATGCAAAAGGAAACACGTACAATAAAATCAACACAGAGAAATTAGGATAACAAAATAACACCCATTAATATTGTCCCTTTTTATACAGCTGGGCCCTCCGCCATCTTCGCTCATTTGGTGGCTTGCCGGCTAGCCGGGATCGTTTTAGCGTCAGTTCGGACGCCTAAACCTATTCCTTCACGGATATTTTGCTGTTACGATTCTTTCTAGACGACTCCCCTGCATTCCGAAACAGTAAGTGCCTCGCAAACGATGGTTGGCGGCAGCGGTGCCGTGTACATGCGCCATTTTACCTCCTTTGGAGAAGGAAGTTCGTTCAGTTGAACTACAGTGGTTGAACTGAGGTAGGGGAGCTCAGTTGAACTCAACTGTCATTAACGGCTCGATGACAGTTGGCGCCGCCATGTAACTCCGGCCGATCGCGATTGAGTCAACTGTCGTTGACTCAATGGCAGTTGAAAGCGCCCGTGTAACTAGGGTATTAGCAACCTATTAAAGTGAGCTCGTTGTGAGCATGCGCTTGAAACGGCACCCTCAAATATGGCGTCCAGGCAATATCCTTATATTGACACCCTAACATTACTATTTGGTCTGTTGATGAAAGCAAAATTAATCGCAGTTTTCGCTATTCTTGGCAAGCCGACCACACAGACACTTTGGTAGCCTGCGTGGACAAATGCCACTACATCGAAAAAGCAGCGAAATGATTTTATCCCGTCAATTGGGGGGGGGGGGGGACAACTGCCATGAGGCAAAATACACCCGAAGGTGAACAATGCTACTCAAATGAATACGACTAGAGCCACTGACCTAGCCACGTCGGGCTACACTGTGATCATATCCAAAAGCCCGAGAGAAAGAAAAGGAACGGCAGGGACGTTTTGCAGTAAATTCTGCTTTATCGCCGGAAATGAGAACGATATCAGGCTGTTCACTTCGACGGTGTTGATTTAAGAATGACTATACTCTGTTTCATACTTAGCGTGCAACGCTGTCAAAGCTACTGGCGCGAGCCTGGGGCTTGATCTCGTTGATAATTAGCACGCGTTCTCGCGCAAACAAAACCATAGATGAAGCCACGCGCCCGCGCCAGTATAGCTTTGACAGCGTTGCACGCTAAGTATGAAACAGAGTATAGAAACCACCAAACATGTTGGTCGCAGCTGATAATCTTTGTCATTACGTCACACGTGTGAACCACGGTTGTCTCCACGTGCTCTCTCGTGCTGATCTTGTTAGGCGCCTAACGAGTGGTAAGGATTTTTCGCCCCTTCAATGAAAAACGTCACGAAGATAAATAAATTTGCGGGTTTGTGCGAAAAAAAACAACAACTTTGCAGCGTTCTTTTGTCCACTTCGCCCGATGGGCCATAATGCAAAGAATATTTGCGTTCCACGAGTTTAGCGACTCTTAAATGAGCAGGGTAGCTAAACTCGTGGAGCGAAACATTCTTCGCTTTTGACGTAGCGGGGGAGTGACCAAAAGAACGCCGCAAAGTTTCCTCCTCCTGCGCGCGCTCAACTTCGCAACTTTTGATGAAAAATCCCCCGCGATCCCTAGGCGGTGCACGAGATCACGAGACAGCGCGGGGAGGCGAGCGTTCACGCCGGTCGCTGTACGTTGTCTTTCAGCTCTCTAGCGCCGACAATCCCGTCATGCCTCGCCCAGGCGAGGAGCGAGAGCAGACGACGGGAGTTCGTCTGCTACGAGGCGGCATTCGCACAGCGGAGCTGAAAGAAGAAGTTGGTATTCTGCTCGAAATCGCGTCCCACGGGCCACAAACTCAAACGCGAGCTTGAATTGTAAGCGTCTGATATTCCACGAAGGGAGGAATCAACGACCAGTGTTTTATCTGCAAAATTTGGGTCGCTTTGTTGCCGTACAGACGCTGAAACCTACCAGTGTGTAATGAAAGGCCCAGGACAAACACAGAGGCCGCGAGATCTCGCATCATCTGTGTGCCGGTGAAAAGTGGAACATTTTTCGACAAAGCTCCCACAGCAGAAACCTGTGACGCATTCACTCAGCGTCCGGGAAGGCTAAACATGGAGACGTTGCCCGAGGCTCAAGCACAGTCATATTTGAACGGCAGCTATCTTGCCCCGTCGTATCTTGTTTGAGAAAGCTCTCGTTCTCAATGCTTTCACCAGGGAAATAAAAAAGTCTTACGAAACGTATTGCTAGATGTTCCAAAGAACTAGATTTAAGCAGTATCCTTTCAGTGGTTCACTCATCATACTATGCTTAAAACGAAGCAAGCTTTGCGCGTACAGTGCCATAAACTTTCTCAAGTGTATGCTGCTTTGTAGTCAGCTGGCTTCGGAAACTTACGCCGTCCGTAGATATCTCTGACAGCCGAGTTCCTTAATTGGAAATCATCGCAAATATAAGTGACACGTTGCAGCAACCAACGTTTATAGATAAACGATGGCAGCGACTGCGCTCCCGCATTCCCACCCATCACGTCGAACAAAAAGGCGCTAGTTTCGGTTTGAGGTCGGTACTTTTCTACAACATTTATGGCGACAGCATCAATCTGCAGTAGGTGCATTCGGCAAGTTCGTCCGGGGCCTGTTCTCGATGCAGCACTCCGCGGGTGCAATGCATTAGAACTCTCGCAGTGCAAGTCTGGATCGCGGTTCGTTAGCCCGTCACTGGCCTCACCGGCGGCCATCGCTTGACAACAGGCAATATGCCGCGTTTTGTCTAGTTCTCCCTTCGTTTTCGTCCTTGTTGTTTTGGCGTATTACACCATGAGGCAATACACGAAAGTCTAAGGGAGAAACACGCAAAAATAGGAAGCTTGTACGCGGTGCTCGAGGGCGAGTATTTTATGACGTGCTGCGATGATTATATCGGGTGCTTGGAGATCAACTAGACATTCGTCAAACGTTCAAACATTGATTATAAAGAAAAATGGGCCGGAGCAACACCGACTTTACTGACGTCGCTTGCTTCGGTTGCTAAATAAACGGCACGTTCAGCGACTGAACGGCACGCTCCGAGTTTCAGTTTTTCACGGAAGCCCTCACAGCAGTTCAAAGAAAAAACTTTCTTCATGAAGTACTATGTACAAGCGGTTAAAACGATGCGAATGTCCCCAGTAAAGGCCTTGCAACTTATCGTTTGCTGAGCTCTGATGACTCCGAGATCACGGATGGCACCACAATAACTCTCGGTAGCCCTTGTCTCATTAAACACATCACAGTTAACGCCCAACAAAGTCGTCCTCGACCCTCAACCACACAACGTTTATTTAAACAAGATTGGTATTCTAACGCGTTTAATATTCTTGCCAACAATATTAACTGTTATTTGCGGAAACAGGATAGAAGTTTCATGATCGAGAACAATCTACTAATGTAATAAAATTGAGTCTTCCCGTTTCTCCTATAGCATGCATTAGATCGTGTCAAGCGATGACTGCCGGTGGTGCCGCTCGACCCCAGCTATACAGGCCTCTATCCGCGATCAAGCCTAATAAGAGATCAGTGGTGCCAGTGCTATTAGACATAAATCGTGTATTTGCGTCGGTACACCCATACCTGCCGGATATCGGGACGAGGCGCAAAACCGTACATCCGGACAATATTGAAGCCGGTTTTCGGCCGAAGTTGCCTCGACACTCGCCAAGAAGCAGCGTGTTGTTTCGGCGACTCGTTTGTGTAATTTAATTTTTCAGTCATTTTATTGAGTCCCGGGCCACTGTGTACACCCCAAAAAAGGAATGTACTGTGGTAATTACACCTTGACGAGAAGGAGGCACGTAGCCAGGATTTTGTTTTAGGGGGGCGGGGGGGGGGGCGCCCATGACAAAGTGCTCTATGAGGGGAGGGGGAGAAGCGGCCCCAGCAAAAATAAAAGATTTCTGGGGGGGGGGCCTTATGCCCCCCCCCCCTGGCTACGTGTCTGACGAGAAGGGGTATTGTAGTTTTACATCTTTATAAAAAGGTGTAGTGCATTATCACACGTTTTAAGAAACGTGTTTAAAAAATCACACATTTTTAAAGGTGTGAGGTTTACATTTCTTTATAAGGTCTATTGCTACACTTATTAGGCGGTTAGTTATTGGACACCCCACTTACATGTATAGAGGTGTGAAAATGTTTAATTTGTATGTACCTCTAACGGAAGAAAATCTCTTTCATGTGATTACATCGCGTGCCGTTTAAACGATCTGTCGATGACACGTCGTTCGATGAACTGATTTGACCGCCAATGAGTGACCACTGCCAGTAAAATTTCGGGGAAATATTTCTGCCGGCTGCAGGGAGACTCGAACCTACCCAAGAATTATACCGGTTCTTGTTTGTTTTCAAACATTTTGAATTGTATACCAGCTTATTAGTACCTCTTCGGATATTGCAGAAAAAAAAAAACGATGGCAGCCGCAAAAACTCTGACAGCCCGGCTCACAGTCATGTGGGAGACTGACAGGTGCTCGTCAGTCGCCACCATGCCTTGAAAGCTACCGGTTTCGAAGAACCGGAGCGCGCAAAGAACTTGTGGTTCCACGGTCATGGGAGACGCGATTGTCCGCCGCCTCGAAGTCCGGGCGCCGAACGAAGCTCGTCGCAGAGTCAACGCACAACGGCTTTCGATAGCCGGTACTGTCGCCGAAAGTCGTCGTCGGGGAGTTGAAAGGCGTCCCCGGTGGTCTCAGTAGCGACGCCGACGGTGGCGGAAGATAAGCTCGGCCGCAGCGTACGGCACCGCCATGTTGACAAAGTTTAACTTCGCCTCAATCCGAAGCGAAGATCTCGAGCTCAAACCACGGCTCTCGCAAAGTTCGGAAACGTCACTTTGACGTCAGCGACAACTTCGACAAACGAGGTCTCTTTTTTACACAAACTTCGGAGGGATCTTGAGCGTCAGCAGGTCGCCTAGGGACAATCTGTAAAGCATTAATTTTAGCTTGGCGTAGGGATGTAGGGACAAATGCGCGCTACGTCATCGGCGAAGCCGTTCAATCAGCGGGCTCCTCGCGCCCCTCACGCGCCGGACGCGCGCCTCGATGAACTTTGCTACATTCTGCCTCTCTCAAAGAAATGAGCGTTCGAATGATTGACACCTCGCTCGGAGCGACGTCAGCGTCGCGAGAGTCCAATTAGCGCGTTCCGCAAACTTCGGGCACAAAGTTGTGCTTGACGAGTTTAGCGACCCAGGTCTAGGAAGCGAAAGCTGGTGCTGCACTCGCTCGTGGCACGCCTCTCGCGCGTTCGCTCAACAACCATTCGCGATATTCAGTTTATATTCCGTTTACCCTGGAGCTGAGACTAGAAGCCACGCCTTCAGCGCGAGCTCTCTGGCTTTCTCAGTGCTGTGGATGCGCGTGCCTGCGCGTTCACACTTGTGTTAGCAAGGGCAGAAACCTCGCGCTGAAGGCGGAGCTTCTAGTTTCAGTTTAAGGGTGAACAGAGTATAGTTTAGGATGCGATTTATTGGCCGAAAAGACGTAAGTGGGCTACAGACCTTTTCACCCTTCGTCGCATGGCCACTGCCATCTGGATATCACGTGACACCATAAGGTGGCTTCAACTCATCGCTCCTCTCCTCCCTCCGCGCCTTGGCGAAGGCGTTGTATTCGTTTTTTGCGTCGCGTTTTACCGGGGTTTTTGTGTTGCTTTGTGAAGTGTCCTTTGATATTTATTGGTACTACCTACGCGCATGCCAACATTATGTGCAAAACTTCTGCACTTTATTTTATAACAGGTTATGCATATTTGCACCGTCGGCGTGCCGGGTGAACATTTTCTTGCAGCCTCTTATCAGGTTTTTTATTACTCTCAGAAAGTTTCTAATTTGAGACAAAAGTTTAATTCTAAATAATTAGTGAACTAATAAGTATTTTTTTGCAACGTCTTAGGTTCACCGTGGCAAGCATTTTGTTCCCTCAAAGCGCTCTTTTTTTTTTTCTCAGCCAATCTTTTACAAATGTTTGAAATCTTCGCTGAAACACCCAGTATATACAGGAATCTTCGCAAATGAGTTTGCTTGCGTTCTTTCTTTTTGTTTTCGGGAAATAAGAAGAGGGGCTAAGAACTTGGCTTTGGAAACTTAACTGCAACGTAATCGATCTAGGCGCCCGACGGCTGCTAGGGTAACTGCAGTATATTCAATGGAATACGTACGTTTCGATCACAGCTTCTAGATGGCGTTCCACCGTACTCTATGTAACACACAGTTCGGAAACGAAAATCTAGATGGCGCTTCAAACGACGGGAGGTGAACTGAAGTGAGTGAAAAGGGTAGACCCTTTCGCGGGAGTTCCGCAACTGAGGTAATATAGTAATGTTGGGTTACACTGCTCATACATCATACAAAAGACAGTCGGCATACAAATTCGAACGGGAGTCACCGCAAGGTCCGTGCTTCGAATGCCTCGTGGAAATGAGTTCTAGAAGAAAACTTGGCACGCGGCATTCGAACCATGGATATTGTGGTGACTCCTGTTTACAGACAGTCTTTTGAATGACGGATGAGCAGTGTGACCCCAGCGTAAATCGTAGTGGCCCTGGACGGCACCTTGCAGTAGTTCAAAATAGATGGTGCGCCAAAATCATATTTCAAGTCACACAAATGCCTGCAGTCGTCGCTCGCAAGGCCACGCTGCGTATGGAAGTCGTAGATTGTCACAATGTTTCGTGATTTATTCGCCCCTTCCAGTCGGGCTGTTTGTTCAAACGTCTGGAAGCCACGCTCTGGCTTTAGCGTGAGCCTTGGGACGACAGATGATAAATCTGAGAGCTGCATACTCGTTTTGTTAAAGAAAATGCGCATGCGTTCAAATGCATCGCTAAGCAACTAAAAAAAAACTGTTTCAGCGGCCTAATAAAAATTCGCAAATGTTTGCCACGGTGTGCGAAGAAGCGATAGCTGTTATTGAGCGTGTTGTCACTGACAGGGAGAAAACGCGCGTCTCTTTCTGAAGCCTCCAGTACGAGCTCGTGGCCTTCCGCCGTGCTTTGGTTGCGCGTATACGCTCGAAGCTCTTGAAAGGGTCAAGTGTTATCGAAGATAGAAGCAAGTAGAGAGCTCGCGTTGAATGCGGGATAACTCATAGACCCTCTGTGCCGTTCTCATGTCAGTGCCTATAGTAACACACACTCTTATACATAATCAAATCATTATTTATTTGATCACACAAACACACCCTAGTGGTCATTTACGTATGTAGGAAACGGTAGGGTGCCTTCATGTGCGCTTTGCTTAAAGGGATTTTCCAATCAAATTTTGTATTTCTAAAAGCAAGTGAATATCATTGTTATGTGGAGAGCAAGTGGTCTGCTTCTTGGGCAGGAATCGCGTTTGCTTCAGAACTGCGCCGAGCTCTGATTGGCTTTGATTGAAAGGAGAGTTGGTAGGCCGCAATACTAGATGCCTTGAGGTCTACCCACTATTTTCTTAATCAGCCAATAAGAGTTCGTCGTTCTGACACCATCGCAACCCCTGTGCAAGAAGCAGATGAACTTGCGCTGCTCATTGCCTCGAAACGCATCGTCTCTGCAATATCTGAATTTTGTACGCCCCCTGCATGAGTAATGGAATTTTAAACTGCTCCAATTGCATCCTAGCTTAAACGGTGCTTTCGCTGGCACCATTGAAGCTATGACATAACATAACGCAAAGCGAGCATTTTCGTCTCGTCGTTTGCCTGCGAGCGAATGCCGCAATGTGCTTGATTTTTGTTGTTGTGCTCGGCTTGTTTCGTGGATGGATGAGATTTCCGTTCCGCGGTTCGGTGCCGAAACCACCGGGCAGCACGTGCGAGCCAAGGCGTGACGTTCCACACTTTTCCACGAGACGTGCAGCGATGAGCAAAATCGGTCGTCGCCGTGCGTAGAAAGCACTGGGCTCTCGTCAAGATCAAAATCCCGCTCATGCAGCAGTCATTTCACAAAAGAGAACTACCAGCTGAGCTCTAACCGGACCGAAAAGTCGTAAGCTGAGGTGTGATGTTGTGCCAACAATATTCAACTTCGTCCACCCACTCCTCGCTGAAATCGGATCAATCTGTTTTGTTTTGCAGCGAAACCGAAACCAACAGCAAAACCATCTTCAAACGACCCCAAAAGTTATATTCAGCACGCGTGCAGCCTGATTCTGTTGGACCCGCCTGTGAAAATGAAGCGTGGTTACGATTCACCAAGCTTGTGTGAGTCAACTGACAATCTAGAAATGTTGCAGGCATTTTGAACGATTCGCCGTTTGCCTTCGAACCGCGGGCATCGCCTCCCAGGGAACGACCCGGGGACGCATCACCGACCCAGATGTCGCTTCAGAGGCAAAATGGTAAGGAGGCCTTGTCTTGTTTTCTAACATACGTTCTTGCCGACTCGATGTTCTTTTAATTTGGCGTACTTTCTCTAATTTCTTGGTGTGAAATTCCCAGAGTGCAGAAACGTGGTAACTGAAAATCGCGCTAGATGTTTGGTATTCTCTTGCTGGATCAAATTTTTCGAAGTACTTCGGATCCTAAAATGTTGTTGCCTTTTGTTACTGCTTATGTCCACAGGTTCTCTTGCGGCTCTTGTCAGCCGGCACTGCCCGATGACGACCTGTGCTGCAAAGAAATCACGAAAGTGCATCACACGCAACGATTTGATTAAGGTGTTATGCCTTGTGGGCACCCTGGCGGCTCCGCACCCCAGTTGCCCGACTGCGAGGCAAGGGTGCCGTACTTTTCCCGCGTGGCGGCGACGTCACGCCAGCCACGCGCACATCGCGATGCGCCGCCTTGATAAGGCAGATCAGAGGCGGCGCACGGGGAGTCGCTGACTGGACTCAGCCGCCGTTGGTAACAATGTTAATCGTCCTGTCCATGTCCCATTAAATGTAGTTTCTTGTTGTTGAAACCGTTGGCTCCGTGTTATTCCTCCGGGTCGGGTATGCAGCAAGGCAAACCGACCACAATGGCGCCCAACCGTGGTATGCTACCCACTCGCAGGAATTTCACGGGGCTTGGTTTCTTCTTTCGGTAAGCCTTTTTCATATTCCCCGTGTTTCCTATCGTTGTTTCGTGCTTCCGTCACGTCCGCGTTTGTTGTATTGGCGTGTTTCTGACTGTTTGTTTTGTGACCGCGGCAATCGTTTTGCGCGCGTGTGTTGGTTTTTGCGGGGCGTTTCCTTTTTTTCGCTTGTGTTGCGCTTGTGTTGGGTTTTTGGGGGGCGTTTCTTTTTTTGTGCTCGCAGGCATGCTCACACGGGAGCAGGAAGCCGCGATGGCCGCAGCGGCACAAATGAACCTGCTCACGAAGGTCACGGAGATGTGCGACTCCGTGATGCAGCGCCTGGCCCACACGCCTGGCCAGCAGGAAACCCCACCGCGAGAGCCCCGACCACACTTGACGGTTCCAGTCTACATGGGGTACGACGACGTCAAGTCCGTGGCAGACTTCCTGGGCGAGCTGCAGACGTACCACCTTGCCTCCGGTGCCTCGGAAGCCTTCATCGTGGAGCGGATTGTCCCGCTGGCGTTGCAAGCCAGCGCCAGGTGCTGGTTGGGGTCCCAGGCCCCCTTCACCAGCCTGGCGGACTTCCAGACAAGGCTTCGCGAAGAGTTCCTGCCTGCAGGCTACGCAGCGCAGATTCTCCGAGAGCTCGAGGCAAGGACGCAGCACCCGGACGAAAGTCTGGTCCGGTACATTCGGGTCATGCAAGAGCTCTTCAAGAGGGCGGACCCGAAGTCACCGGAGTCGGACAGAGTAGCTCGGGTCAGAAGACAGTGTCACCCAAGGTACCACGTCTACCTGATCAACCGCACCTTTGAGACCCTTGAAGAGCTAGCCCGGGGCGCCCGCCTCATCGAGGAAGCTCTTCATGCCGAGCGGAACTACGTGCCGCCGCCACCAGCCAAGTACGCGCTCGAACCGGCATGCGCATGGCGGGGCCCCGAGGCCTCCACGCAAGTGGACTGTCCGAACGAGACCTCCCTTCCCCACCACGTCAACCAGGAGAGTTGGCGTGGCATGCATGGCGAGCTCCCGTGCGGGATAAGCGGATGTTCGCCTAACTCTCCCCGAGAGGTCCCCGGAGGTCACAGCGAGGCCCGTGAGGGTTTCGGGCGGGGGTCGCCACGACAGGTGGGAGGTCGTGTGCCGTGCCCTATCGTAAGCTGGGGCCCAACGGAGATCACCACCCAAGCGAACCATCTTCATCAGTCTGCTCCTGCAAGTGCTGGCGCAAGCTGGCACGGCCCGGTCGCAAACCCGCAGCCCAGCAGCATTGACCCCCGCCGCAACGGAACAAGCCCTCCACAACACAGCCAGTCGCAAGCCTGGTGGAGGCCCTCCCATAGTGGTTCCTTATCCGATCACTGGAGGCGGTCCGACGGGCACCTCGGTGCAGGTGGCCTAAGCAGGCAACTGTCGTCGGACTGCTGCTACCACTGCGAGCAGCCCGGCCATCACCGAAACCAGTGTCCAAGACGTCTGGACACTACGAACGAGAGGAGATTTGGGCTGCAGCGGAGATTTGGGCTGCGGCGGACGTGAGCGGCCGAGAAACGCTAGCACACGACAGCCCACAGAGTTGCGGGAAAGCCCACCCCACTGGAAAGCCCTGGCGTGGCGCTGCGACCCCCGCGCCCAAAGCTATCCTCCTTTCACTCCTCCGGGGGAACGCGCGCAGCGCGCTACCGCTGCTTATATTCACACTTGAAGGAGAGGAGACTAGAGGAGGAGAGTTGCGCATGCGCGCGCGGTGTGAGTAGAAGCGAACGCACGCGAAGTGCACGCAGCTGGTAGAGGAGAGAGCGGAGAGAGTAACGCGCAGCTGTTGGAGAGGGAAGGAGGAGAGTTGCGCATGCGTAGTGTGAGTGCGGACTATGACGCCGCGGGACATAGAACCCGAGCAAGAGATGGTCCGCATCTAAAAGCATTTCTTTGCCAATCAGGCATTGGTTACTTCATTATTCTGCTCCTCAGTTGTCTGGCTCACGTGGCATTGCACAAACACTAAATGTTATTAAGAAAGCAACGAGCGGGGTTAAGTTTCGAAAATTACATCTCCGGCACCATGAAGAAGAACCACTCAAAGCCGATGCAAACGTCCGCTTGCAAATACATTGTAGAAATGTTATATTCATAGCATTGCTTAATTTAAATTGACAATAAAAACGGAATGGTCATGTTATGCGCCAATATCAGTTTTATTAAATACGTCCAGGCTAAGAACGCTGTATTTTAAAATCATCTAATCATTCCAAAAGTTCATAGCTGAAAGGAGTCGTCACCTTTCTAGCCCACGGCGAACAGGACGCGACGAATGGTGGCATGTCTACTTGCACTCAAACTTGTGGTCCCCCAGCACAAGCCTGACTACAGAGGGGTCCTTCCTGGCGCCCTCGAGGAACTCATCCACGGAGAGCTTGCCGTCGTTGTTCGTGTCCATCTTGAGAAAGATCTTTTCGCTACGCTGCTCGGGGGTCAGCTCGTCGTCGGTGAGTCTCTTCGTCGGGAATCCGACCATCTTGTGAACGGCGGTGATCATTTCGATCATCTCGTGCTTCTCGATGAAGCCGTCTCCGTCCAGGTCGTACATGCTGAAGGCCCACGCGATCTTTTCGTCGGGCGTCCCGCGTGATGTCACGTGCAAGCCGCACATGAACTCGCGGAAGTCCATGACGCCGTTCTTGTCGGTGGCGAACGTCCGAAACACGTTTTCGGCGAACTTGGACGCGTCGCCGAGCGGGAAGTACCTGCAGTAGAGCTTCTTGAATTCGTCGACCGATTATGCGTCCGCTGGGACTGTCCTTCATAAAACACTTGTACCATTTCTTGATCTCGTCTTCCGTGAAGTCTGTGTTATTCTGCAGGTCTTCCAGGACCTTGGGTTTCAGCTTGCTCTGTTTGGAACCCATCTGAGCTAATTTCTGCTCGCCTGTCCCGATGAACGTCAAAATCGAACTCACGAGGGAGTGCGGCGTTCAATGGCTTGCGAGGCACGTTGCACGTGCCTCGTGCATTGACGCACATTGCGCTACTTCTAGAGATGAACCCGAGATTTTTGGCGCCATGAATATTGTTGGCTGAACTGGGTCGCTAAACTCGTCAAACACAAAGTTGAGGTCGAAGTTCGCGGAGAGTGTTCATTAAACTCTAGCGACGATGGCGTCACGCGGGACAAAGATGTAAATTATCCAGAATTTTCCGATCCTCAGATGCTAGCAATATTGTGAAGCTTCACAAAGTCATCGAAGCGCGAGTGAGCAATAGACCATTTGCTGTCTTACCCAAGCATCAAGGAGAATGCGGGATCGGTGTTCCCACGCGCCACACGCTTGCACTCCTTTCCTGTATAAAAGATTCGAAGTAAATAACCAAAAGAAAGCATTTACGAACGCGCGTGCAAGATGCCATTTGTTTTAGGTTTTTGCTTTGGAAAAGTTATACTACTGCTGAGGCCAGCACGTGCGGCGCGTGGAACGCCAATCCCTGCATTCACCTTGATGCTTCGGTAAGACAACAATAGGTATATACCATGAGGCCAGCCGATTGAGTGGCTGAACTGATGACGTCGCGCCCGCGTGTCCTTATATCCCTATGCCGCATTAGAGTCAATGCTGTCTGGATTGTCCCTAGGCGGGCTGTGAATACTCAGAACCTCCTTGTCGCAAGGTCGTTGTTTGTGGAAGTTATCGGTGAAGACAAAGTGACCGCTCACGCCTTTTGGCAGGAATTATTTGAGGCCAAAATCTTCGTGTTGAAATCGAGACGAAGCTTGAACTTTGTGCTATTGTGGAGTCATGTTCAGTGTAGGCGACTTTTGAGCTCATCTTCCGCCACGGCTGACAACGCTACCGCGGTCACCGAAAGGCAGTGTGGGTAGTGACGTCGGTGGCGTTTGAGAGACGACAGAGCGACGGGTGATAGCGAGAAAAAACCGGGGAAGGAAATAAAAACTGGCACGACCAACAAGCACCCGCGATAAAAACAAATACGGGTCAAGAAATACCATAGGAAATGTTGGGATGTAGGGTTGGGGGGGGGGGGGGGGCGGTGATGGTAGTGAAGAAGGGTGATATTCTTTCGCCCTTATTTTTCTGTGTTTTTGAGAAATGTCTGAGTACTATATAGGAGGCTATGGCCTGGGGCTACGGCGATCGCCTCCCCCCCCCCCTCCTTTACCCCTTTATCAACTTGTCCCCTATTCCGACGCTAGTGGGCCGAGAGGGGGGGGTGGAGGGGTGACTCCCCCCCCCCCCGACCCACCCTTCCCCATTACCCTGTTTCGGCGCCCCAACTTTGAGGCGTTCAAACTGAGTGACGACGAGGAACAGCACATCGTGCATTTTTCCAAATAATGGCTCTAGAGGTTCTGGTATTAAAACGATTCGCGTTCCATACACTCACGAGCGGCCATGAGAGACATTCAAGCTAGTAATAATTAGGGTTGTGTGGATATTTACACAGCGTGTAGTTGGTCAGCCATTTCGAAGTTGCGACGAGTCGCATGCTGTAGATGAGCAATTTAGCCAGTGGTGTACAACGGCTAGCCTGGAAACTTTAACGTGCACCACGCAGTAGTGATACACGACAACACGCCGGTACGATGCTTATCCAGATCGAAACGGGCAGGGGGAGGGGAGTATTGATCCCAGGATCTCTGCGTTCTGCAGCGCGAGCTTTCGCTCCACGTGCTCCAAGCTGCTGTGCGCTAGCCCACTCGGCCACCGATCCCCCTAAGGACATCCAAGCGAGAGGCCCGTGCTAGGGCTCGTAGTCTGCAGGCGCCGCGTTCAGTGCCGTACTGTTACAGTTCCTTTGACGGCAAGGTCAGGATTATCAGTTGGGACCAACAAATTCGATGGTGCGTGTTCGAATCGACGGTGACAAGTTGGATTGTGTACAATAGAAGCTTGAAGTCATCGCGTTCTTAAAACCTCACGTCAACTGGGAGTATTCACTGGCGGCCAAAGCTGTGTGCTCGACTGCTTACGGCCTGCTTCCACAGAATTTGGCAAAGTGCGTTCGATGCCATCAAGGTTGTCGGTCTAATACCCTAGTTACATGGGCGCTTTGAGCTGTCGTTGAGTTCAATCACAGTTATCGGACCCAACGATGAATGAACTGAACTAAACTGAGATGGTGCTACACGGCTCTGTAGAACCCAGTTGAAGCTAAAACGAAACTAGTTCTTGTGCAATGTGATAAGTCTAATTGTTATAGTAATTTACTAGGAGACACGCCTTTTATTTATTGTCAGTATATTGTAGAATATGTTCAATACCTTGTTGCTTTTGAGCGGCGTTTACACGAGTATCAAAACAGACTCAGGGCTAGGTTGCGCATAGTTCAGGCTAGCTGGTGCAAGCTACCGCCCGCTACGATAATAATAATAATAATAATAATAATAATAATAATAATAATAATAATAATATTAATAATAATAATAATAATAATAATAATAATAATCAAGAATCAAGAATCAAGAATAGTTTTTATTTGTGCCCAGGAACAACCTCTGCGGTTTTGGTGCTGGCGCACGTAAAAAAGAACAAAAACACACACACACACACACAAAAAGGAAAAAAAAAACCACGGAAGACAGTTTTACATAAAATTCTACAAAAAAGAAGACGCGAGAACTGTGTACACAAAATTGTACAGAAAAACAACACAAAAAAGTGCACAAAATTGCACATAGAAATGAAGACACGAAAAAAATTGTTCCAATACATATGGATGCTTCACTTGGACGC
This sequence comes from Ixodes ricinus, assembly GCA_037355805.1. Classification (NCBI taxonomy): domain Eukaryota; kingdom Metazoa; phylum Arthropoda; class Arachnida; order Ixodida; family Ixodidae; genus Ixodes; species Ixodes ricinus. The sequence goes on along the minus strand of JAZHYW010011361.1, from coordinate 33,457 downwards.
AAACAGACGCGAACGTCTGAACACTACACATACAGCTCCGTACAAATAGGAACAAATCAACAAGTCATAGAAATACATATGGAAACCCGGCAGTTGATTCAGGAAGTTCATCAAAAGTCACAAAAGAGCTTCCGCACAGATTTAACAAAATCGGAAAAGTTGTCAAGAAATATATCGAGATTAAGAGAAGAGTTATTATAAAGGAGTTCCGCACGAGATACTGGATCAAGTGTATTAACTCTAGATGACAGATAGAAGGTTGACGTTTTTCTTGTCGTCACTCGCGGTACGTGCAGAGAAACCTGATGCAGGATGTCGGAGCTATCTATTTGACCATGTATACATTTATAAAGAAAGAGCAGCTCCGCAGTGTTTCGGCGTCCCTGCAAGTCTTGCAGTCGAATGGGTGAACAATGCACGTCATCAACTGCTTTTGCAAAGTTGAAACGGTGTTTAAAAATAGATACGAATTTCGCTTGTACACGAGAAATCCGCAATAGATTAGAGTGGCACGTCCCACCCCACACAACAGATGCATACTCAAGGTGTGAACGACACAGGGAACAATATAAGGTTAAAAATGTTTTAGGGTCACGAAATTCTCGTGATACACGACACACAAGACCCAGGGTGCGCAGTGCAGACTTCACAATATGCATAACATGACCCTGGAAACGCAAAGCAGAGTCAAATACAACACCAAGATCTCTGATTTCGCAAACGCGGGACAGTTGATTAGTGTTAATTGTGTAGTTAAATGGTACTGTGGCAGTTTTTCTAGAGTAGGTCATGACTTTTGTTTTGGAATGGTTTATCTTCAGGTGATTACGTGAGCACCAGCCAACAAACGAGGTTATATCAGACTGTAAATCCATGCAGTCAGGTTCGCCGCCTATTTCTCTAAATATTTTTATATCGTCTGCATATAGCAAGAAAGAAGACGTGGTGATGGCGCTTGCGACGTCATTCACAAAAACAGAAAATAGCAACGGGCCCAGTACGGAGCCCTGTGGTACACCCGAAGTTGCGTTATACGTGGGGGAGCAAGACCCGTTCGCACGCACATAACAAACCCTTTCCCTTAGGTAGTCCTCCAGAAGACAGTATATCGGACCGCAAAGACCAACTGCAGAGAGCTTAGATAAAAGTATACTGTGGTTTACAATGTCGAAGGCCTTGCTACAATCAAAGTATATAACGTCAAGTTGACCTCTGTCGCACACAACCTTAGACGCAGCAGTCGCGAATGCCACAAGATTTGTCGTCGTTGAGCGACCAGCGAAAAAACCGTGCTGGTTGGTAATTATCGTGCTTTGAAGTGAAAAAGACAGAGATCTGTGGATGACCTTCTCAAAGAGCTTAGAAAACGAGCAGAGTAAAGAAATAGGTCTGTAGTTAGAAGCGTCAGTCCGCTTGCCCGCCTTAAAAATCGGGACCACAACAGCAATTTTCCAAATACTCGGGAAAATGCCCGACTTCAGACAATTAATAAAGATAGCGCAAAGGACTGGTGTTAAAATGCAGCCGTAAGACTTGAGTATAGCTTGGGGGATGCCGTCATGACCGGCAGATAGCGTCGGACGCATTGCTTTTATACAAGTTTCTACAGTAACCTCGTCTATCGCAATACTACTAACTGATAAAGTGTTCGTGCATGGAAGGGTCTCATTAGGAAGTGCGCCAGTATTAACAGTGTAAACCGAACCAAAGACACCAGCGAAGACATTACATACATCAGTTGCAGAGCCTCCGTTCCCTTCCATGACAATAGCATTTTCTCCTGCGCGATCGCCCCTGCGCGATTTAACTCCTCTCCAAAATCTTTTAGGGTTTCGCTGTAGATCTGACTCTACTGCTTCGGTATCTGCCTGCTTATCACGCTTAAGCAATGCCCTGCAACGACTTCTCACCTCCTGAAATTTAGACTCGAATTCAGGACGGCCTGTTTTCTTAAATTTTCTATGCAAAAACGACTTTCTCTTCAAAGCCGTACGGAGTTCAGGAGAAAACCAATAGGGAAACCCAGAGCGTACGTTTTTTCTCAATGGGATGAACTTTTTCATTCCCTCCTGTACCACAGCGGTCAGTTGATTTACTTGATCATTCACGTTTGGAGACTCCAGAATGGAACTCCAGTTAAAGTCAGAAAAATATCCGTACAGGCCTACGTAATCGCCAGCTGCGTAGTTAAAGGATTTCTCGACGTTTTGGCCACTTGGCATTTGGCGCAGCACTGGTGTTTCAATAGTCATTTTTATATCAAGCGCTGGATGATATTTATCCTCTGGAACGAGAGGAACTTTACTTTTATCGACACTGACAGTCTCTGAGGTCGTTAGACACAGGTCGAGGAACTTCCCTTGCCAGTTGGGTGTGGAGTTTCGTTGTGTCAGGCCTAAGAACGATGAAAAATTTACTAACGAGTCACATTTTGTAGTGATATAAAAATTATTCGATGTGACCTTCCATGTTTTCCAACAAATAGATGGTGCGTTAAAATCGCCTAAGATCAAAACATTAGCTGAGTCAGATGCGGTTACGGTTCTTTCAATCTCCTGAAGGCAGTCATGGAATGTTTCCGGTGACATATGTGGGGAAAATAAAATGCTCCCAAAAGTATATTGTCTTTCGGACCGCGCACCTCAACCCAAACTGACTCGGAATAAGTCTCAAGGCCCGTCCGCCTAACGCAATCGTAGGACTGATCAAACGCGACCAATACACCTCCACCCCGCTTCCCTTCAGTAGACTGCCTGTCACTGCGAAAAACCCTGAAACTTGGCGGGAAGTAATCGGAGGAGGAGATGTCTGGACATAACCACGTCTCGGTAAGAACCAGAAGAGTTGAGTTTGAGCAAATTAAATTTTCAAAGAACTGCTTAGATTTTGTGCGCAGACCACGTACATTCTGATAATAGATATTTAAATCGGTATACTTCTGTTTCATATTACGTTTTTATGCTATGTCCGACGGATGAATCATCTCATCGCGAAAATTACCTCTAAATGTCTGGAAGTAGCACGCGCTGGGCCACAGGTAAGGGTCAGCGAGCGCGTGAAAAGAAGGAGTGTCTACAGCGATGTAAAAAGACGCGTAGGATGCATGTCGCGTTTTCAGACGCAGGCATTGCAAAGGTGTCACACCAACAGACTTCAAATGCCTCACCATGTCCGCTGACGTGGTGCGTGGGTTAAGGCGTGTGACAAAAATCTCCTTTCCCTTGGACTGGGGAGACAAAACTGAAGAGAAGGAGGCATTCTCAGGGGCCCCCAAAGACGGCGTGGCTCCAAAGCTGGCTTCACGTCGCACGTCCGCACACGGAGCACGTGCCGCAAAGTCCGAAGACCCAGGCACAATGACGCCAGGTGTCGCCGGTGTTATGGGACACATGGTGCTCGCCACTGGGGTGTCAGGCACGGGGTCAGGCACGGGGGTCAGGCACGGCGGTGAGGCTGGCGGAATCGACGCCAGTGGACGACTGGACCGGCGCGCATTCACCCCTGTAGCCGGAAGCGCAGGCTTCTTCTCGGCTCCCCTCTCTTCCTTGACGACGGAGTTCCGGATGGTGAGCTAGCAGGCGGCGCCGCCGAGTGCCTGAACCTCGGTACACGAAGCACGTCCCGAATCTGGCCTACGTCACCCCTAATGGCGCTCAGGCTGATCGAGTGTAGGTCGAAGCGCTTCGTGCACTCACTCTGAAGGCGCCGATTCTCCTCACGGAGAGCAGCCACCTGATCCGTAAGGAAAGATATACCATCAAGCGCGCTGGTCAGAAGGCGGTGCAGCAAACGACTTGTAGGGTCGGCGTCAGCAGGGAGGCGATCGTCGAGCAGATCTCCCGAGAAGGGCGAAGGGGAGAGGGGCGTGCACACCTCCCCCCGTCCGGCGGCCGTGGCCTCCCAGCCGCATCGCCATCGGGAAGAACGTCAAGGTCGTCTCCCTCCGTGGCGAGGAGCGGCCCCGCGGCAGCGAGCTCAGCCTCGGCGGACCCGGCGAAGTCCCCGTTAGGCCTACCGCCAGCGTGGGGCGAAACGTGGCCTTCGGCGGACTCGTCGAGATCCTCGTTAGGCCTACCGTCAGCGTGGGGTGAAATGCAGCTCTTGCAGCGAAAATCACTCACCCCAGAAGCCAAATGATGGGTGCCGTCCCTGTCCGCACTCAAACACTTCACGTGAGCACGCTTTGAGCAGTCCGTACACCGAGCATACTTCTGCTTCCCGAAAAAGGCTTGGAGCAGCAATCGCACACATCTGTGCTCGGCGTCATCTTGGAATAAAAACACATATAATAATAATAATAATAATAATAATAATAATAATAATAAATTTATTGTATGGAGCACAGCAATGTTTGCGTGACGGGCGCATCAAAGCCAAAACAAGGCTTGTGGGATGCTACCCTAAAATTAACACTTTGAACTTTGCTACCCGGTATACAAAAAGGAAACAAGACAGATTGACATACACACGTCCTTAGAATGTCCCAAGGTCAGAGTCAGCAATTGGGTGCATGCAACACACAGAATCACACCTCCAAATACGGATGCAAGTACATAGATAAGGTTTAAAAGAACTTAATATAAAAATAACGATAATCACAAAGACCAAAGTGTCGCGCCTGATGAGGAAAAGAAAAAGAAAAAAATAGTCAGGCGAAAAACGAAATTGCAGTACACGGCGTCCAACGAGCGATTGTCCAGGACGTCAAGGCTACACAAGTGCAACCCACACTGGGAAACACTAAACAAAGTAAACAGAGATCATCAAAAACTCATACTTCTAAGTGATTTCTTAAGTTTACGGAGCGAGGTAAGGCCTAGAAGCTCGGGCGGCAGCTGTGAGAAAAGCTTTGGAACGTAATATGCTCGCGTACTTTCACCGTATCGTGTATGCGCAAGAGGTATTTGGAAAGGCTGCACGTGTCGGAGGGCACGAGACGATGAGCTTAAAGTTTTGAATTCAGAGCTCCAGAAATGTCGCAAAATAACTGTATGAACATAGAGGGTGTGAAAGTCAGGCAGTTGAAGAATGTCGAAAAGGGTGGTGTCCTCAGGTACTTGCATGTTATAGGAGACACTCCTTAGGATTGCTTTAAGGATGCTGTCAATTCTAGCTCTCCAGAAAGCGGAACAATTACCAAAAACTGTTATGCCATACCGAAGGATACTGTACCCAAGAGTATGAGCAATAACCTTACGAACAGAAAGAGGCATGAGACATTTGGATCGATATAAGATGCAGCTGGCGCTTCTTAATTTTTTGCAAATATATGCTAAATGGGCATGCCATTTTAGGCCACTATCGAAAAATATACCAAGGTACTTAACACTACTAGCGTACTCTAAGGGGACACAGGCGCACTGATTACAAGCAGATGAGTGTAAAATAAAAGGAATGCTGAGATTGATTGTTTTATGTGGATTGTAGAAACACATTAGTTTTGTTTTCTTTACATTGATAGCGATTAGGTTTTTCTCAAACCAGTCCATGACTGCAGTCGCATGGTGCTGTAACTGGCGAATCGAGTCTACGTAATTAATATGTTGCGACATGATCACAGTGTCGTCTGCATACTGATAGATCTTGCATCCTGGTACATAGTTGGCGATGTCATTGACAAAGATGTTAAACAAAAGGGGTGACAAAATTGAACCTTGTGGTACTCCTGCTTTTAGTTTGGTTCGTGAGCTTTGAAAACCTCCAGCAGATACCAGCTGGGAGCGATTGTCAAGATAGCTCTCAAAAAAAGAAAAAAAGTGCCACGGAAGCCTATGCTGTGAAGTTTACGTAAAAGTAACGAGTGACTAACGGTGTCGAACGCTTTAGATACGTCCAAGAATAGTGTTGACGTGACAAGGTTATTATCAAAACCGGAGTAGAGATAATCAGAAAAATCTTCCAGAAGGGGCTGTGTGCCCTTCCCATGCACGAATCCAAACTGAGTAGGTGACAATATATTAAATTTATCTAAAAAAGACGTCATTACCTGAAACACATGCTTTTCGAGTATCTGCACGATTATCGGCAGAATAGAAATCGGTCGATAATTCTCGATGTTATTTTTGGCACCACCTTTGTATAGAGGACGCACTATTGATGTTTTAAGGTCGTCGGGAATCGATTTAGTCTCAATAAAGCCGTTTAACATAAAAAGAAGGACCGCTTTGAGACTGGCATAGTTTCTGCGAAGATCGGAGAGACGAATGTTGTCAATTCCAGGCGACTTGCTTGGCTTAAAGCTAAACAAGATCGAGTGCAGATCCGTCTCTTGGAGTGGGAAAAGCAACGCAGAGGAGCTGACAGTATTACCAATAGGAGTTGGTGGATCTCTCGCCTGTCCAGAAAAAGTAGCAAAGAAAGCGTTGAAATTTTCTACAACATGACATAAATTACCGCCAAAATTTTGCTTCATCGTATCGTCGATAGAGTGGCGTGTGCTGGTTCCACGAAACTCATTAATTAGGGACCAAGTTTTTCGTGCATCTGAACGAAATTCTGCGAATTTTTTCTGGTAGTAGTTTCGTTTGGCAGATCTAATCATTGCGTTGACTTTGTTACGAAGGAATTTAAAGTCTGACTTTAATTGCACATTGTTAGGTGAACGACGGCATCTAGCCCATAAAGCATTTTTATCGTTAATTGCTGTCAAAATATTTGTATTTAACCATAAGAGGTCAGGGTTACGTTTTTTTATGTACACCTCTTTCCGACAGGTATTATAAAATTTATCAAACAAAAGAACGAAGTTTTTATATACGTCACTGTGGTGGACGGACTCCAGAAATCCGATCCAGTCATATGACGAGACTAGCTTATCAAAGGCACGATTGTCTATGCTTGTTATTTTAATACGACCCGGTAATTTGCGCGATGCCAAGTTACCAAAAGAAAAATGACAGGCCACAAAGTAGTGGTCAGCGAGTTTTTCTGCAATAATTGCCGATTTAACGATCGACGCAGATGTTCTGATGTTGATATGGTCAATGCAGGAGCAAACTAGTCTGTCTAATAGAAACTCTTCACGAGTTGGAGCATTAATAGTGCACTCTATCCCATTCGATGATAAGATGGTTAAGTATTTGCACACCGTAGATTTGGTCGTGCTTAAGATATCAATATTAAAATCTCCTACAACGCATAACTGGTCATGCATGCTGAGACTACTTATGTAAGTTTCAAGTTCTTCCAGAAAAGATCCAACGTTCGTGGAAGGCGGTCTATAATAATAATAATAATAATAATAATAATAATAATAATAATAATAATAATAATAATAATAATATTAATAATATTGACATGAACAAAACGTTAATTAATATTAATATTAATAATAATTTTATGCACATGAACAAAACGTATGTTAAGTCAGACATGCCTAAGCCAGATTGGCATTGACTGGCAGGGTCTCACAATCAGTGAAATCAGCCGTATGCAAAAGGAAACACGTACAATAATATCAACACAGAGAAATTAGGATAACAAAATAACACCCATTAATATTGTCCTTTTTATACAGCTGGGCCCTCCGCCATCTTCGCTCATTTGGTGGCTTGCCGGCTAGCCGGGATCGTTTTAGCGTCAGTTCGGACGCCTAAACCTTTTTTTCACGGATATTTTGCTGTTACGATTCTTTCTAGACGACTCCCCCTGCATTCCGAAACAGTAAGTGCCTCGCAAACGATGGTTGGCGGCAGCGGTGCCGTGTACATGCGCCATTTTACCTCCTTTGGAGAAGGAAGTTCGTTCAGTTGAACTACAGTGGTTGAACTGAGGTAGGGGAGCTCAGTTGAACTCAACTGTCATTAACGGCTCGATGACAGTTGGCGCCGCCATGTAACTCCGGCCGATCGCGATTGAGTCAACTGTCGTTGACTCAATGGCAGTTGAAAGCGCCCGTGTAACTAGGGTATTAGCAACCTATTAAAGTGAGCTCGTTGTGAGCATGCGCTTGAAACGGCACCCTCAAATATGGCGTCCAGGGAATATCCCTTATATTGACACCCTAACATTACTATTTGGTCTGTTGATGAAAGCAAAATTAATCGCAGTTTTCGCTATTCTTGGCAAGCCGACCACACAGACGCTTTGGTAGCCTGCGTGGACAAATGCCACTACATCGAAAAAGCAGCGAAATGATTTTATCCCGTCAATTGGGGGGGGGGGGGGGGACAACTGCCATGAGGCAAAATACACCCGAAGGTGAACAATGCTACTCAAATGGATACGACTAGAGCCACTGACCTAGCCACGTCGGGCTACACTGTGATCATATCCAAAAGCCCGAGAGAAAGAAAAGGAACGGCAGGGACGTTTTGCAGTAAATTCTGCTTTATCGCCGGAAATGAGAACGATATCAGGCTGTTCACTTCGCCGGTGTTGATTTAAGAATGACTATACTCTGTTTCATACTTAGCGTGCAACGCTGTCAAAGCTCCTGGCGCGAGCCTGGGGCTTGATCTCGTTGATAATTAGCACGCGTTCTCGCGCAAACAAAACCATAGATGAAGCCACGCGCCCGCGCCAGTATAGCTTTGACAGCGTTGCACGCTAAGTATGAAACAGAGTATAGAAACCACCAAACATGTTGGTCGCAGCTGATAATCTTTGTCATTACGTCACACGTGTGAACCACGGTTGTCTCCACGTGCTCTCTCGTGCTGATCTTGTTAGGCGCCTAACGAGTGGTAAGGATTTTTCGCCCCTTCAATGAAAAACGTCACGAAGATAAATAAATTTGCGGGTTTGTGCGAAAAAAACAACAACAACTTTGCAGCGTTCTTTTGTCCACTTCGCCCGATGGGTCATAATGCAAAGAATATTTGCGTTCCACGAGTTTAGCGACTCTTAAATGAGCAGGGTAGCTAAACTCGTGGAGCAAAACATTCTTCGCTTTTTGACGTAGCGGGGGAGTGACCAAAAGAACGCCGCAAAGTTTCCTCCTCCCTGCGCGCGCTCAACTTCGCAACTTTTGATGAAAAATCCCCCGCGATCCCTAGGCGGTGCACGAGAGCACGAGACAGCGCGGGGAGGCGAGCGTTCACGCCGCTCGCTGTACGTTGTCTTTGAGCTCTCTAGCGCCGACAATCCCGTCATGCCTCGCCCAGGCGAGGAGCGAGAGCAGACGACGGGAGTTCGTCTGCTACGAGGCGGCATTCGCACAGCGGAGCTGAAAGAAAAAGTTGGTATTCTGCTCGAAATCGCGTCCCGCGGGCCACAAACTCAAACGCGAGCTTGAATTGTAAGCGTCTGATATTCCACGAAGGGAGGAATCGACGACCCGTGTTTTATTTGCAAAATTTGGGTCGCTTTGTTGCCGTACAGACGCTGAAACCTACCAGTGTGTAATGAAAGGCCCAGGACAAACACAGAGGCCGCGAGATCTCGCATCATCTGTGTGCAGGTGAAAAGTGGAACATTTTTCGACAAAGCTCCCACAGCAGAAACCTGTGACGCATTCACTCAGCGTCCGGGAAGGCTAAACATGGAGACGTTGCCCGAGGCTCAAGCACAGTCATATTTGAACGGCAGCTATCTTGCCCCGTCGTATTTTGTTTGAGAAAGCTCTCGTTCTCAATGCTCTCACCAGGGAAATAAAAAAAGTCTTACGAAACGTATTGCTAGATGTTCCAAAGAACTAGATTTAAGCAGTATCCTTTCAGTGGTTCACTCATAATACTATGCTTAAAACGAAGCAAGCTTTTGCGCGTACAGTGCCATAAATTTTCTCAAGTGTATGCTGTTTTGTAGTCAGCTGGCTTCGGAAACTTACGCCGTCTGTAGATATCTCTGACAGCCGAGTTCCTTAATTGGAAATCATCGCAAATATAAGTGACACGTTGCAGCAACCAACGTTTATAGATAAACGATGGCAGCGACTGCGCTCCCGCATTCCCACCCATCACGTCGAACAAAAAGGCGCTAGTTTCGGTTTGAGGTCGGTACTTTTCTACAACATTTATGGCGACAGCATCAGTCTGCACTAGGTGCATTCGGCAAGTTCGTCCGGGGCCTGTTCTCCGATGCAGCACTCCGCGGGTGCAATGCATTAGAACTCTCACAGTGCAAGTCTGGATCGCGGTTCGGGAGCCCGTCACTGGCCTCACCGGCGGCCATCGCTTGACAACAGGCAATACGCCGCGTCCTGTCTAGTTCTCCCTTCGTTTTCGTCCTTGTTGTTTTGGCGTATTACACCATGAGGCAATACACGAAAGTCTAAGGGAGAAACACGCAAAAATAGGAAGCTTGTACGCGGTGCTCGAGGGCGAGTATTTTATGACGTGCTGCGATGATTATATCGGGTGCTTGGAGATCAACTAGACATTCGTCAAACGTTCAAACATTGATTATAAAAAAAAAAATGGGCCGGAGCACCACCGACTTTACTGACGTCGCTTGCTTCGGTTGCTAAATAAACGGCACGTTCAGCGACTGAACGGCACGCTCCGAGTTTCAGTTTGTCACGGAAGCCCTCACAGCAGTTCAAAGAAAAACTTTCACCATGAAGTACTATGTACAAGCGGTTAAAACGATGCGAATGTCCCCAGTAAAGGCCTTCCAACTTATCGTTTGCTGAGCTCTGATGACTCCGAGATCACGGATGACACCACAATAACTCTCGGTAGCCCTTGTCTCATTAAACACATCACAGTTAACGCCCAACAAAGTCGTCCTCGACCCTCAACCACACAACGTTTATTTAAACAAGATTGGTATTCTAACGCGTTTAATATTCTTGCCAACAATATTAACTGTTATTTGCGGAAACACGATAGAAGTTTCATGATCGAGAACAACCTACTAACGTAATAAAATTGAGTTTTCCCGTTTCTCCTATAGCATGCATTAGATCGTGTCAAGCGATGACTGCCGGTGGTGCCGCTCGACCCCAGCAATACAGGCCTCTATCCGCGATCCAGCCTAATAAGAGATCAGTGGTGCCAGTGCTATTAGACATAAATCGTGTATTTGCATCGGTACACCCATACCTGCCGGATGTCGGGACGAGGCGCAAAACCGTACATCCGGCCAATATTGAAGCCGGTTTTCGGCCGAAGTTGCCTCGACACTCGCCAAGAAGCAGCGTGTTGTTTCGGCGACTCGTTTGTGTAATTTAATTTTTCAGTCATTTTATTGGGTCCCGGGCCACTGTGTACACCCCAAAAAAGGAATGTACTGTGGTAATTACACCTTGACGAGAAGGAGGCACGTAGCCAGGATTTTGTTTTAGGGGGGGGGGGGGGGGGGGCGCCCATGACAAAGTGCTCTATGAGGGGAGGGGGGAGAGGCGGCCCCAGCAAAATGAAAGATTTCGGGGGGGGGGGCGGCCTATGCCCCCCCCCCCTGGCTACGTGTCTGACGAGAAGGGGTATTGTAGTTTTACATCTTTATAAAAAGGTGTAGTGCATTATCACACGTTTTAAGAAACGTGTTTAAAAAATCACACATTTTTAAAGGTGTGAGGTTTACATTTCTTTATAAGGTCTATTGCTACACTTATTAGGGGTTAGTTATTGGACACCCCACTTACATGTATAAAGGTGTGAAAATGTTTAATTTGTATATACCTCTAACGGAAGAAAATCTCTTTCATGTGATTACATCGCGTGCCGATGAAACGATCTGTCGATGACACGTCGTTCGATGAACTGATTTGACCGCCAATGAGTGACGACTGCCAGTAAAATTTCGGGGAAATAATTCTGCCGGCTGCCGGGAGACTCGAACCTACCCAAGAATTATCCCGGTTCTTGTTTGTTTTCCAACATTCTGAATTGTATACCAGCTTATTAGTACCTCTTCGGATATTGCAGAAAAAAAAAACGATGGCAGCCGCAAAAACTCTGACAGCCCGGCTCACAGTCATGTGGGAGACTGACAGGTGCTCGTCAGTCGCCACCATGCCTTGAAAGCTACCGGTTTCGAAGAACCGGAGCGCGCAAAGAACTTGTGGTTCCACGGTCATGGTAGACGCGATTGTCCGCCGCCTCGAAGTCCGGGCGCCGAACGAAGCTCGTCGCAGAGTCAACGCACAACGGCTTTCGATAGCCGGTACTGTCGCCGAAAGTCGTCGTCGGGGAGTTGAAAGGCGTCCCCGGTGGTCTCAGTAGCGACGCCGACGGTGGCGGAAGATAAGCTCGGCCGCAGCGTACGGCACCGCCATGTTGACAAAGTTTAACTTCGCCTCGATCCGAAGCGAAGATCTCGAGCTCAAACCACGGCTCTCGCAAAGTTCGGAAACGTCACTTTGACGTCAGCGACAACTTCGACAAACGAGGTTTCTTTTTTACACAAACTTCGGAGGGATTTTGAGCGTCAGCAGGTCGCCTAGGGACAATCTGTAAAGCATTAATTTTAGCTTGGCGTAGGGATGTAGGGACAAATGGGCGCTACGTCATCGGCGAAGCCGTTCAATCAGCGGGCTCCTCGCGCCCTCACGCGCCGCACGCGCGCCTCGATGAACTTTGCTACATTCTGCCTCTCTCAAAGAAATGAGCGTTCGAATGATTGACACCTCGCTCGGCGCGACGTCAGCGTCGCGAGAGTCCAATTAGCGCGTTCCGCAAACTTCGGGCACAAAGTTGTGCTTGACGAGTTTAGCGACCCAGGTCAGTAAAGTTGTAGATCTGCCGCGAGCTGTGCGCTCGCTGTTGTCGAAATCCGGAGGACATGGCTACTGTAACATGGGATATGGCGTCGCGTACGTTCTCAGATGGTTCCTGTGGTGTCTATGGTCGTTTTCGCAATTTGTTTTCGTGAATGTCAAGTGCTTGGCGTTGTGATTACGTAGGTTTGAGTCTTGTCGCTGAGCAATGAAAACGAAGAGAAAGAAGACGGATGCGCACCGCTACGCGCCAGAATGTAAGACTGCTTACCGCGGTTTTCACTTCATTGCCAACTAAGCTTTAAACATTAATTCATGGGCCTTGAAACACCGATAAAGCATTCATAGGTGAAACACCCATGAAGCATACATAGGCCACACTAATGAACCGCTAAAATAAAAAATCAGCAGAACCCATCCTTTGGGAATGATTATCTACGTTAATGCGAATAGCATCAAACGGTGCGGAGTTATGCGCGTTCGTCAGGTGGCCGGCACACTCTAGATACGCCAGCCCACTCTTGAGGCGATTCTAAATTTGTTGACACTTTCACAGCCCTGCGCACGATCTCCGCAGCCCAGCACGTGCGTTTGTGTCACTTAGGAAGGCGAGCAAAGCACGCGCCATACGCACAAACACTCAAAATGGTACCGACCAGACTTTCTGGCGTCTCAGCTAGTCTCAACCAACGGTACTCTAAACGGTTGTTTATATCTTTACCATAGGACGCGCTTTACAGCGCTGTCACAGCTACCGGTGCGCGCGCGTTCCATGCACGAGGGCTCATTCCGCTCTCGTGAGGCTGAGCACGGCCGCTACATCACCCTCTCCCGAGCGCGGGAGAGGGTGCATGGAACGCGCGCGCACCGGTAGCTGTGACAGCGCTGTAAAGCGCGTCCTATGGTAAAGATATAAACAACCGTTTAGAGTGCGTTGAATGACTGCCTTCATAGCTCTGTGGTTAGCGCGTCTGCCTGCTGATCAAAGGGTCAACGGTTCGAATCCCAGCCGGCGCCGGACTTTTTTATTTATTTATCGACCCGCGGCGTAAGAGGTTAGATAGCCAGATAGATAGATAGATAGATACATAGACGAAAAGTGCGTGAAGTATCCAAAGAATGCTATTCGCATTAAAAAACAGCTACGCTTGACGACGAACTTCACTGGCAGGAGTGCTCCGGAATCGAACACCAGCGCTACCTGGTAGGTTTTATACGCAGCGCCTCACCTGGAGGCCGGCTATTTTTCCACTACTCCCATTCTAGTTCACTGTACAGAAGCCTCGCCGACGATGCGGATGCCGCAGGCGGCGCAATGTTCGTCGGCGACGAGACAAGCAGAAGCCGCCGAGCGCGCGCCACCATATCCGTTTTATCGGCGCGGAACCCGTAGCGCCATGGGGTTGCGCCGCTTTATTTTACCGGCGCACTGGAGGCGCGGACACGCAGCGCCATGGGGTCGCGATCGTTGAAACTGACACGCAGCGGCCAATGAAAGCCTTGTTCTTTGAAACTATGGCGCGCGCCAGCGAATGGGACCGAAGCCGAAATCCATCAGATTTCGGCTTCACTGTGCTCCACTGGGAGTGGGGAAACTAGGTGCCGTTCGGCTAGGCTTTTCACGCGACTTCAAAGCGGGAGCCATCAGATTGTGCCTTCACTTGGAGAAAGGAGTTTAGGTGCCGTTTGGCGGGGCTTGAAAGCTGATGACGTCGGCTCGCTTCATGAGACAGTTAATGCTTTCGCAATAATAACGTGCACTCTGCCTGCTGGTGTGGAACATGTGGAACAACGGCCCTTTTCAGGGCCACAATAGTTTGTGCGAATCGGGCTCTCTCGACGTCGTCCAACTCCCGTGTCTTTTAAAACAAAAACTTACGAGGGCAGGAGGAATTGATTGTCATCATTGCACGTGTGCAAAACAATTCGATGTAAGCATTTTTTGCTAGCTATCACTGAAAGGTAGGCTTGCAGGCCAAGCGGGAGCCCAGAAAGCAGGCATGGTACACCCGTCGGCAATATGAAGGTGAACGCCGGACCGTCGACCGCTCCGTGCTATCAGCGCCATGACGCGGCTGCCGTGGCAGCCACGTCATGGCGCTGATAGCTAGGACCGGTCGACGGTCCGGCGTTCACCTTCACATCGCGACAAGAAAGCGAGGCGTCACGGCAGCCGCGTCATCGCGCTGACAGCACGGAGCTGTCGACGGTCCGGCGTTCACCTTCATATCGCCGGCGGGTGTACATATTTTTTCGTTCTTCCAAAGTATGTTTGGCACTCTAAGTACCCTGTGATCAGCTGTGAACCAGTATTTCAGTTTGAACAGTAGACCTGTGCCTGTTAATGACGTAATGAAAAAGCCTTTCTTTGTCCCTAAAATATCACCCCCAAAAGAAGACTCTAGCTCGGTGGTGTTGCGCTCCAGTATATATATGTGCAGCACTTGAGTTGGTACGCTTAAAGGGGCGATGCAACAATTTTTGTACTTTGCAAAAATACCACTTAAAACGGATCCCTGGCGTTAAGGGGGATTCAACCGCCTCGTCACTCAATGGGCAAATTTCGCTACACAAACCTGAGTTTCAGGAATGCACGAGAGTATTCGTTCTTTTGGGGGTTACTTATGATAATGTAATGAAGGTTGTACGGCCCTTAGATTTTTCTTTTAGAGCGCTGGTGATTTTTAATAAAATCCTGAAATATGACCGTTTTGACTGTTTTGAGCGCGTTTTGAAGCATTTTTGAAAATACAAATATTTAGAGGACAAACGGGCCAAAACGCTTGGCCGTATGCACTAGGGGTGCCTCTAGTCTTAATTTTAAAACCACGACGAGACAACAAAATAATGTTGTATTTGCGTATTTGTGTAAATAAAATTACCCTGCTAATTTTATTTCCAATGTGTTAAACGAGATGGCGACACAAGTACTAAACGCCTCAAACCGGAGATTTTATTGTTGTTGCTGTTTTTCTCGTGAGCTCGAATTCGACTGCGATGTCTGTTTGCTCGGGGGCTCGGGGATCGGTAGCACGTGCAGCGAAAGCTTGCGCTGTAAGGCTCACTGATCGTAGATTCTATCTCCCGCCTCTGTCCATTTCAATCTGGATGAGCATCGTACCGGTGTGCTGTCATGTATCACCATTACGTGATGCACGTTAAATTTAACGTCAGACGCGTTAAAGACGTCAGACAAGCAGTGGCTTTCATCTCTAACGAAGACACCAGACGCCCTCGGGGCTGACTAACTTCCCGCTGTATAAACATACACACAACAAAATTACAATTGATGGCTCTGTTGGTTGGCACTTTTTGAACGTTGCAAAAAAGAATAACTAACGTGCCCATTAGTGACCGACCCGAGGTTCCGCAACTTTGTCGCGAAGCTGCCACACACCTGCGATCAACTTAGACCCCTCCTTCGTGATGCCTCACAGTACATTATCAGTGCCCCACATTATATCGCACTGTATTATCATTATCACCCCCTATGCGGGCCTCTCCGGCATTGATTGTACGGGCTACATGCCTCTCTGTGGCACCTGCTCTTACGAGCACAAATAAAAACATACCTTCCTACAAACGAATATTTTGGTTTTATGCGTTACATCAGTGAAAGCAGTCACGTTCCTTGATGACACCGGGGAAACACCGATGCTTGCAAGTGCAAGCAAATGCATAATAGGGTGTTTGAATGCCCATGCACACAGTTGCGTTTTAGTGCGTCTGACTGTGCTGCGCCAAGAAACGAAAGCGAGTTACCTGCACATCTATGCTTCGTATGAAGCGTGGAAGAGTATCTTGGTACGCGACATACGAAGCAGGGATGTCCTGGTTTTTCGCAGCTGCAACGAAGTCAAACACACACAAACGCTCTCAAACACAACTGCTTATGAGCCTTTGGAAGATCGTTACCGCTGCCTACCGCTAAAGCCCCTTCATGTTGTAAAAGCAGCGCAAGGTGCGTTGATGCAAGAGGCGCGGGCCACGTGCAGGCCTCGGGAAGATCATGGCGACACAGCGGAGCACTGAGCTATAGATTTGAGACGCCATGTTCTTCCCAGAAGTGGCGCGCGTCACGTGTCTCGAGCATTTCCACAAGAATGAATGGCGCAATTTTTCCCAGGCTTTACCTAACGCGGCCACGTTGTACTGCTCCTGGTACAGGTTGCACCAACATGTACCACTCCATCTGGGTATTCTCCCCCACCCCCAGTGAAGGTATCACTCCCCTTCCTTCTCCTACATTTTCCTCCTGGGAGGCGGCCCTATCCGGCACAAAGCTCGGGGACCAGCAGCGACTGGTTGAGTGAGCCCGCCGAATCTGGATGGCCAACTGAGCCCTGCAATACTAAAGGCACCGACCAGGGACCGCAAGGTCCTTTCACTTTTCGAATATTAAAGTTTACGATGATGATTATGATAGAGCATGCTTCGAAGCAATAGTTCGAGCTCCCGGTTGTACTACCGCTCTGGGCAGTTGCAGGATCGCTATGCTCAAGCCCAAGTCCAACGAGAGTTACTAATAGAAACAACCAACACCAGCACCGAATGAATCACGCACTCCAATGTATCTTTGACAGGCTTACAATCGCTCGTGCTTACTTCAAAAGCACCGAGTTACAGCAAGCTTGTCAAAGATACCTTGGTGAGCGTGCTTCATTTGTGATTGTGTGTGTGTTTATACTGCTTGAAGTTAGTCTGCCTCAACTGGCGACTTGTCTCTCAGCTGTAGACGAGCAATATAGCCAGTGCAGTACAGCCGCTAGCCTGGAGTATTTAACCGGTACCATGCAGTAGTGATACACGACCGCACGCAACGATGCTCATCCAGATCGAAACAGGCAGGGGTGGGGATTGAACCCAGGATCCCTGGATTCTGCAGCGCGAGATTTCGCTCCACGTGCTCCTAGCTGGTGTGCGCTAGCTCACTCGGCCAACGTTACTGGAGCAAGCTCCAGTAACGTTGACTCGGCCACCGATCCCCCTTTATTTGTCTGGACTAAAGCCCTTCGATGTGTTTGCGTTTGTCTTGTAAGTACCGTCAAGTGCGCCAGTGCACGAGGCCCGTGTCTCGAGCGGCCCTTGGAAGCAGTTGTCGGCGCAGCACTGAAATGAGCGGCGCTTGGAAGCGAATGGCAGCGGAGCACCCGCTCCTGGCGCGTGTCTTGCGCGTTTCCACAACAATGGTTGGCGGTACTTGTAAACGTGAATTTTATCAGAGGAATTTAGTCTGCACCAGACTCTGGTCAGCATTTGCCAGCAGCGCCTTCAACTTTAGGAATCTACGAGGAGAGTAGACCTCCTCGAGGTGCAACATGGCTTTGTGTATTTGAGTGGTTCTTTTTCGCTGACAGGCAGAGCAACGTAAAATGTCCTTTCTTGCCATACCCATTGCCAATGTTGTCAGCTGCTGGGCACTTGGCGCGCGATTGTGGACGAGTAGTAGAGCCGCACCAGGTGCATGGGCAGAGAACTCCTTGGTACAGTTCACGGGTGGGAAATGGTCACTTCTTGTTGCTTTAGACACGCCACGCAGAAGTGTGGCCCACGCCGACGGTCGCGCTTACTGCGTATAGTGGTCGCAGTTTCTTTAGCTGCTGCTTCACTGTCTCTGAATTGCGCTCCGGGGCGATGGCGGTTTTTATAATGTCAGGTCTGCGTTGAGCTGGAAATTTTCACTCAACATGACATTGTTGAGTCTCACAACGAGTTTATTCCTTATTACCTCTTCTTTCTAGTTCCTGTAGTCGCACGTCTCTGTCATCTTGTAGAAGTCCTCGACAAAGTCGTCAGCAGTTTCGTTTGCCTCTTGTTTATGCCTATGGAACTTGGCCCGTTCGTAGATAACGTTCGTACGCAGCAGGAAGTTTTTCACGAATGCTCGCATCACGGCATCGTAGTTAACTTTTTCAACGTCCGTCAGTTTGAGCGATGTCAGCACGTCTTCCGCCTTAGTGTAGAGTTAAAAAGATACAACTGCATGCTGTAAAATAGTTATGCAGATCTATGTCACTCTATTGATAACACAGAGGTAGAAAAGACCTTCTCCTGTATTCTACTGTTGTGTGAAGTGTTTGTTTAGTATATTGTGTTACTAGAACAACGTTCACACAAAGGGAAAAAAACACAGATACGAGTGAACAAAAAGGGTACAAACAACACGGCCTGTAGTTTGACCCTTCTTTTCAGATTGTCTTTGTGGTTTTAATGCAACCTAATGTATGCAATATTCATTGGATACATAATTCACAGTGCATTATGAGTTTGGCACAAGGGGTGTTTTTTAATGATCTTGTTTTTTCGCTGCCGATACCGGCAAGTTAGAGGTTAGGTCGATATGACAACTTTCTCGATATATTCCCCCTGTAGCCGAATGCACCTGCACCATCGGTGCAGCAGTTTTTTAGTGACCTGCCGTTACCATTTTAAAGAAGAGCGTCATACCTACGCCAGCTGCATCCAACTTATCAATGACTGCGTAAGGGCGCGTCGGAAAAAAGTCAAATTCTATCAGGCATCGGCTCATTACGATGTCGCGTGCGTCCACGTGAAGTCGTGATTTGCCGGGGCCGATGGGGTGATGCCATTTTTTCGACGCGTCGTGCGATCCGCCGGACGTTTGGTCCTGCTTGGGTACGACCCGACTTTCCTCCTTACGCGTCGTCCGCGCCCAGGAGAGATACGAGAACGGATAGCAGACAACACAATTAAACAAACATTCGTCTGCCTTATAATACTTTTTCTAGCGAACAAAAAAGTTTGTTTCTAAATGCGAACTGAAACGGCATTATTGCTCGTATATTCCCTTAAAATCATTATTTGTCGCGTTTATCCTACTCGCCGCCAGTCTCTCTCTGGGCGTTTTTGCGTTCTTCACACTAAAGCCCCTTGGTGGTTTTTTTTTACAAGTACCGCCAACCATTGTTGTGGAAACGCGCAAGACACGTGCAACAAGCGGGTGCTCCGCCGCCATTCGCTTCCAAGGGTCGCTCATTTCAATGCTTCGCCGCCATTTGCTTCCAATTGCCGCTCGAGACACGGGCCTCGTGCACTTGCGCATTTGACGCAACTTGCAAGACAAACGCAAACACATCGAGGGGTTTTACTTCACACTAAAACCCCTTCATATTTTAAAAGTTGAGCAAGGTGCGTCGATGACGAGGCACGTGCGATGTGCAGCCCTTGAGAAGATCATGGCGGAACAGCGCAGCACTGAGCTAGATTTCAGACGCCATGTTCTTCCAAGAAGTGGAACGCGGTACGTGTGTCGAGCATTTCCACAACAATGAATGGCGCCACTTTTCCCAGGATAGATGGGCTTTACTCCACACCTCCGGGAAACGGGTTTGCAAACCAGTATTCAGACGAAGAGCACGCCGATATATAGGACATTGAAAGTGCAAACCTGCCGCTTTATTTCTATTTTTAAAATTTTTCTAGCTTTGAGATAAGCTCTAAAATATAGACCCTTTCTTCAAGGGCGTCGCCATCTTGAATTGTCGTCACTTCCAGTATGGGCGAAAACATTGCTTTGCCGTCGCCACGCCAGTAGAAGACACTTAGGATATAAGCGTAACCGTCAAACATTATCGTTTTGCCTCCCCTTATTTTTTTCCTAGTTACAAGTTGAAACGTTTTAGTAATTTTTCGTCGCCCATACCGGATACGCGTACTAGGTGGCTGGGGACGAGAGTACACAAAAAAGGTCCATACAATTTTTTTCTTTCAAAACAACGTTTGCGTGTCAAATGTGGTGGTCCAAACGGCCGCAACGCCGGAGTCTGCGCTTTAGAGAATTTCGAACGTGGTTGGAACTTCGAATCCAATCGTAAATAAGAGCTTATTCGACGTTATGTAAGCTACTATAATCTACGTTTATACTGGCTCGTATCTCGCGCCGCCCGTTGGCCGCTTCCGGCAGCGGCTGACGCAGAGCGAAGAAGATCTAGCTCGAGACCGGCGTCGAACAGCCCGTGGCCCGAGCCCACCTCGAGGGCCCGACCTGCATGCGCAGCTGGGAGCATGCAACTCGTTTGTTCCGGAAAATTTCCGCGCCATCTATGAGGAAAAGGGTACAAATAAATAGCGGTTGAATCCCCCTTAAAGGGGCGATGCAACAATTTTTGTACTTTGCAAAAATACCACTTAGAACGGATCCCTGACGTTAATGACCTATAAAACACGCGTTCGTTTTTCACCCCACGCAATAGAAGGCCCAGAAAAAAATTAAAGAAAAACGAGCATCGTTCACCCCTCAACTCGCAGCCAGAACAAGCGGCCACGTGATCTGCAGCCGATTATATGGCGCCAATGTTTATCATAGCCACGCGCTGGGGTTGGCAAAGCACAGGACACGCGCTGAGTTCCAGACATTGTTATGGCTCGGCTACTGTCGTCGTTGCAGCGATTGGACACGGGCCACTACCCGAATGCTTCTCGAGCTAGTAATTATCACGATCCCAAATCGAGTGCCCACGCAATGCTCGGGTCCAATCTATGAACAGCATTCAAATATCGTCATATGGGTGTACTGCGGTCCCCACGTTACGTCATCAAATTTTGCAAAGGAGAGATTGCATGAAAATGATCGCTTTTGTCCTTGAAATTACACCGCACCAAAGGAGTTTCTTGGCCGGTGGCGTTGCGTGCGAGTATCCTTGAGTCCCACTAGTGCCAGTAAGCTCGTGTAAAGTGAAAAACATCCCAATTGAATATCGTTGCACCGCTCCTTTAAGGCCACGGTTCCACTGAATGTGGCAGTTTAGGTACTTTTTGGCAGGTCATTACTCATCTCCTTTTGAATACTGTTTTGTGGCATTTATGTCGTTCGAAAGGCAATGCAATCCTCTTTTATTTGATATTATGTATGTATTGGTTTATACTGCTCATGCGCATTTGTTGCGTTGCGAATATGATGGCACGGACCCTCACTTGCTCCACTGGTTCATGTTTCATGAAGAATCTATTAAAGATAACACGGTTCCAATAGTGCAGTTCTGTTAAGATGATGTTGGAGCAGAATGTAACGATACACTTTTTTGGTATTTGCACTACTTTGTTTTGTTCATCTCTCCAAATATTGCCCTAAAATTGTAATTTTTCAGCACAAATATGTTTTGAATGACATGCGCTAGGGCAATGAAATTAGCTACAGACGTAGTGCTTATAATTGGTAATATGCAGAAAAAAAATTAATGTTGTGTAAATATTTTTTGTTTAGATATTCTAAATCAAACGTAGCACTTTTTTGTGCTTCGAGTCACGGTGCTTCAAATGCCGCTGAGGAAATAATTAAACTATGATAAAATATTTTATAACATTTAGAACTACAATGGTTGCCCAAGAAGTGGACGGTGGATTTTTTTCAATTTCAAAGTCATAACGCTCCAGGAGCCCTTCAAACTTACCTGTTTTTGACGCATATCTTTTATGAACATCAAACAGATTTATTGGCATCTAATAACATTTTTTGTATGGAATAGATATACATTGCGATGTATTAGATTTTCACAAGGATCTTGCTTTGGTTTCTTGATAGTTGTCAGAGCTTAGTTAATTTTAAAAACAATTAAAAACTGTTTGGGTGTTTTCTTGCGCTACCTGCCGGATGACAGACAAAACTGCTGATTTCTAATGTTCAAGAAATTTTCGAGGGCGGCGTTGGCGTCTGTATCATCATCAATGTCCGTGTCTTTTTACCTTCACATTTAGAAAATATGTTGAAAGATTTACTATCGACAAATGAATGATTTAAGTACTGAGTCAGGTTAATAAATCTAAGATGAATAATTACACAAGCGTAGTGTGATATAATGTCTTCATTATTCGATATGATTGAAATCGATATACAATAAAGACGAAAAGGAAAAGAATACACCCGAGTTCACTTCGTGCCTAGAGTTACTAAATGAGCTGAGCTTAGAGTATCGGCACTCCGTTCCCCGACATTGTTGTGGGCGCCGCCATTTTGAGTCTTGTGCAGAGCAAACGCAACTGACGATCGCCATGATTCAAAAGTTCGACTTCCTCAGCATTAGATCCGGTGTCAGGAAGCTGATGCAATATTGCTTTGCTCTGTCGCGGACTGTTTAAACATTTGTGGAGGACGGAAAAGCGTTTTCTGTGATTTTAGATAAAGCTTCAGATAACTGGCAACCATGATCTTAAGCCACAATATGCCCAAGTGTCGTTACTCTGAAGCCTAGCTTATTTAATGACACTATTCATGCCCTTGTTCAAGGAGCTTGTAATACCTGAAGGGGCCATGACGTAAGCCCCGTGGGTTCCACAAGCCACTACCTTTTGACGCCTGCCTCTTCCTCATTGTTCCCGCTAGTGCCACTAAATTAGCTACGCTTCAGAGTAGCGACACTTGGCCATATTGTGGCTTAAATCATGGTTGCCAGTTATCTGAAGCTTTATCTGAAATCACAGGAAACGCTTTTTCGTCCTCCACAAATGTTTAAACAGTTCGCGACAAAGCAAAGCAATATTACATGAGCCTCCTAACACAGAATCTAATCCTGAGGAAGTCGCACTTTTGAATCATGACGATCGGCAGTTGCGTCTGCTCTGCACAAGCACCAAAATGTCGGCGCCCACAACAAGGTAGGGGAACGGAGTGCCGATACTCTAAGCGCAGCTCATTTAGCGGCTCTAGTTACCGCGAACCTCCTTTCCCCTGACTGAATCTGAAACTAAATATGAATAATAGACCATTATTTTAGCTTATTTAATTATAACCAACTACATGCACATGATGAGAGGAGGAAGCGGCCGGGTAGGAGAAACGCGGGTTTTATGTGTGACCGTTCTAACCGTCTCAGAAGAGAAAATGCCAGCTTGCGATGGTTTCAAAAAGACGATCCAAAGAAAAGAGGCGGCACGCTGTGTTCTTTGTGATTGTGCGTCTAATTCCTGTACATTTGAAGATCGGCGATGGACGTCGATCGTCTTGAGGTAATGTAACGTCTTAACATTATATAAATAATAAACATAATGAAGGACTGAACGACTTAATTTTTCAATTCATGTATTGTAATATGGCGGAAGCCTATTGTACTTATTGTTGATGAAGAGCAATATGAGGTGACGAGGTAATGATTAAATGATGAGGCTCTATAAGGACGACGACATTAGTGGGTATCGAACCACAACGTACAGTGCCAGACTTGTTTCAAGTATCGTGTACCCAAAGACTTTTCGTCGCCCGCAACAGAATATGGTAGAATCAACGAGGATGCTGCTTTACAACTGTACGTGGAACATGATAACTGCACTGCGCGAAAGTGCAGCTTATTCATTAATATGAAGGACATATTTCTAGCAGCATCCCCTAATGTACGGCTTGGAACAAATGGCCTCGTTGAGGTAAAGTGTCCCCGTTTCAAAAGATTCTTATAACCTACCCAAACCGCAAAAGAGTAATAGGCGAAAAATAAAAAAGGAGCCTGGTGTGAAAGGTCCAAATCACCACCATAGCTTCTGCCACCAAATACAAGGGCAGTTACACAATGCACAAACTGATTTTTGTGATTTAGTTATATTTACACTCAAGGGCATTGATATCCAACGTATTCAGAGGGATGACACCATCTGGCCAAACAGCATAGAGCCTTTTCTACTCAAGTTTTACATGAAAGGCCGGACTTCCGCTGAAATTACTCACGTAGACGAGTTGTCCGATCGAATAACCTGTCATTACTCCCGATCTGGGTATCTTTCGATCTTCGTTCGTAGGCCATAGTGTCATGAGATCGAAAGGTGTGGCTCTTCGTCCGCCGAACATTGCTTCGGCGGGTGTTTTTCTCGTGGAAGATGAGACCGTCGCGTGCTGCCGGAACAAGAACCTGGCGATTCTTCACTGAACAGCTTCTTCCGTAAGCTTCAAGAGGGCTTTCTTCCTTTCACACACCATCTGTTCTGCTTGCCCGCTAGTTGCAGGATGGTATGGTGCAGTAATGTGGTGCCTGATGCCGTTTTTATTTTTCTCAAAAACTTGTTTATTTTATTTGAAAGAAGATTCGGCGTGTTATCAGAGAAAAGTATTTTCGGTAGGACTAAAGTAGCGAAAAGAGAGCGTAGAGCTTCAATGACGCGTTTGGACGTCGTGGCATGCATCTTGTAAACGTCCAATCACTTACAGTACGCATCGACCATGACTCCGCAGATGCGGATACGTTTCGCCACCCACCGACTGAATAGTGGAACGTTTTCAGTTACTGTTCATGATGGCGCTGGACTCCAGGAAGACGTCGAGTCTTTCCACAAAGTTAGCCCATGGTGCCAGCACTTTTGTCGGAAGCGGTAAGTGCTCAAAACGTCAACGTCGGTAATGACGTGCTGTGCTTGACACCTGACGCTTACCATTCGCTGAGACGAAACTTGCTTGTTCGTCTGCCACGAGTCGTCCGATATAAGTTGATCACCGCAACTCCATCTCCCGACAAAACAGGTCTTCATTGTCCGCATGTCTATAGTTAACAATAATGTGAGCTTATAAATTCCCGAACGCTAATCACTTGCCGTCACTAAACGCCGCTCAATCATAGCGTCTTCATTGCTAATAAACGTCTTCCTATTTATACTGATGCTTTTAATCATATTCCTCCTTAGCTGTACTAACAACAATATGTGTCGGTACCTCCGAAAATATTGCAAAGGCGTTTGTTTTCTGGGAACTATATAGTAACAACCTTTACAACATATTCCGGATCTCGTGAAACACAATATTTCGTGACGTCACTTTTCAGTCGTCATTATGATGGCGAGGTAAATACCGTAAATCTCGAAGCAGGTTACTAGACGGCCGCTTCCACTGGTGTCTTGGAAGATTGAGTCTACTGAGCGTGCATTTCTGTGGAAGAATTTTTCATTGACAAAATATTGACACGTCAATCAACAATTGATTCCTTCTTGGTAAGATTTATTGTGAAAGCCCGTGACAACCGCCAAACCGCATCTCGCTATATCAGAGAACAATATATACCAGCTGACATTCTCGCATACATGCGTTTGCTCGGCCATGCTACTTGAGCCAGCTGAGCACAGCTGGCAGCGGCGCGAGCAAGGCCACGAGGGGGAACGTGATGGTGCTCGAGCCATCCCACCGTGAACCAATATTTCGGCCACCCCACGGGTGCGTGTCGCCATCTATTGGTTGAACTAACGCCTTGTTCAAGATGGCTGCCATGGGACCGCAGCCTATTGGCGAGGAGATCGAACTATAGGGGGCGCTGCGTTCACCAAAACAACACCAGCGGCAGCGGCCCCAGTGCTACCATTGCTACCACAGGCACTGGGCTTTCATCCATGGACAGATAGATGGACTGTCGACGTCACCAAGCGACGACTAGAAAATTGGTGGAAAAGTAGAGAAAAGCGTGGAAAGTGAAAGACACATATGGCTTGGACACGACATACGTGACCACCCGTTTCAAAGGGGATAGCCACAAGCATCATCATCAACAGAGCCGTTTATTGAGAGAGTTTGGTCATACATTGGTTTGAATAGGCGAGCATCTCGGGGCCAACCACAGGCCGCGAAACAGCCCCTAGCGGTGGTCGTGTGCTTTAAATTTGTGACACGACTATACTTCGTTTCACCTTATGTGCGAGCGAAGGCAAAACTGGAAGCGCGAGCACGGAAGCTCCGTGCGTTCAGGCTTTGCTCGAGCGCGCGAGCTGGGGAGAAATGCAAAAAGCGCTGGTCTCGCGCTTCTAGCTTTGGCTTCGCTCGCAGATAAAGTGAAACGAAGTATAATTTGAGCCGTGCCGAGCGGGACTCCGCGTCTCAAGACGCTCGCGCACCCCACCCTTTGCACTGCTTTCTTTCAGCCAGTCTCAGGACGCTGTTCTAGCAGTGCAGACAAAGGCGTGGGCACGAGCGCGTGGCTTTGGAAAGTGCCTCCTATGCACGAGGTCTCGTACAAACAAAAGCGTTTCGCTGAGCTAGGCTCACGCGCCTTTGCCTTTGTCTTCACTGCAGACATTTGTGAGATGGAGTAGAGGTCTCCTGATTGGTCGACGCTGTGTCACAAATTTAGTTTGCGCTCTAAGCGTGAGGGGAATATTCGGCGCTGGCGGCGGCCTTTGCTTCGCCTATTGTCCAAACTCTCCTAATATACGGCTCTGCAAACAAATACCGCCTGCGTGGGAAAACAACTCCGGCGTTCCAGTTGGCTGGTGTGTTGTTGCCGCGTTCCCTGCAGGTTTGTTAGACTACAGTACGCTCCTGTTGCGTACCGCAGTGCTCAGCGCATGCTTTAGAGCCTGGAATCAGTTTTCATCGCTTTCTTGCCGAAAAAACACTCAAATCGCAGTGGATAAGTAAGAGTAGGGAAGAAGTTGACTGCGCACGACGTGGTGTGTGGTCGTCACTTTTCAAGCGATGCCTTCCAAGCAAACTACGCTAATGGACGGGGCATGTACGCACGTAAATCACGCTTGCATCGGCATCCGTTCAAATCGTACATTGTATTTTATAGGTAGTAGATATTCTGCCGGCAACCGGCACAACAAACCGAGCAAAAAGAAAAATTGCCGGTAGTTGTTCCTATTGGGTTTCGTTTAAAAGGAATAGTCAAAACGTGAACTTCTAGTTGTGTGAGTAGCTCAGTGGAGAGGTGCCAGTTACACGTGCCGTGGGTCCCAGGTTCAAATCAAAGTAGGCGAAGTTTCTTTTTTTTTCTATTCGTAAAACGTTTGACAATCCTTTTTTTTAAGAATAATTTTTGTTGTCTGAAGCTCCCGGCAATCTTTTTTTCCCGAGTGGCTGTGCTGGCTGCCGGCAAAATATTCCCACCTAATTTCATAACAGTGCACAAGAGGAGGTTCTTGATACGCAACGCCGTTCCGTCAGAGAATCATCTGAAGGGATCACACAACCGGGTCGTGAGGCTTCGGAAGCCACCGAGAGGTACTGCTATCATTTGATCACCATTTTATTCCAGGCTAGCTTTTACACTGGAACATATTAGGTAGCGGTATCAGTTCGATATTGTGATATTTATGCAACTGCGTGAATCATCTTGCGATTCATATATATTTCGATTGAGCAATGCAAAGGTGTGTATGACTAAGTCTTCGTCGTGCAGAACTCATTGACATTTCATCGCGAACCGTGCACCTCTGAATAACCGATAAATAAAACTAAAAAATGACAACTTGTAACGTTTAATGCCAATGTGCAGTCTAATTAGCCACATTCTACACTATAATATTCACCAGTGTGTTCTATATTTCGGCATTTCAAGAAAAACGTAATGTAATGACTATTTTGGTTGATTTTTGGTGAAAATTTCTCCGGGTTTTCGCCGCGCTCGATTACATGATCACATTCCAGCACGTCCTCGCCTTCAAAGAGGCACCTCTTGCTCTCGCCGATGTGGCTGATGATCGTTGCAAGGGACAGGGACACTGAAAAGCAATGCGTGTGTTTCGTGAATACGGTTTCTCCAACCTTGGAAGCGCACAAACATCGCCACACCAGCGGCAGTCACGCACGACCTGCGCGCGCAGCCGGAGCGATGCGGCCGATCGCGAGCGCCTACACGTGGGTTGGTTTTTGCTTCCAACGAGAATGCGGCGACATTTAAAGCAAGGTGAGACAAGCAGGGACTATGCTACCCCTACGCAGATGCTTTTCGAGCAGATAAATATTATCCCCATACCTTTATAAGAGCCTCAAGTCCTCGTCCTCCATGGCTGAACGAATACTAGCGTCGGCAATGCTATTCCCGCAGAATAGTTCCGACGGCGGCCGCTAGCCAGCGCCACCGTTCGATCTCTTCCCCAATATGGCCCAGATCCAAACACGTTTCGTTTCCCCTCTTGATATGAAAGTTAAGTGCGAGGGGCAGTGATGTATGGGCATGTAAAGTGTTTTTATTAATTGTTCACATTCTTTTCCACAGTGATACAAGTGGAGCTATAAACCTATGCCTTACATATCTGCATATTGGCTCCAACAAACTCGTAGATTTCCAATTACATTTGCAACTAGACATGAAATTCAGATTTACCCAGACCTCGTTAAAGTAACATGTCTTTGGTATGTTATGAAGCACGTGATGGAAGAAACTTATGGACAAAAGTGAAAATAGCGAACTCAAAATAAATTGTACAGGCCAGAACTATTACTTCTCTGTTAACTTTTAATTATACAGCTAAACTTTGAAAAAGACTGCTATCGATGGAATTCCTCATTCCATGCTGCATGCATAAAACATATAAATTAGTGCTGGAGGCAAATGACAGTTACAAAGCAGAAGAGGAAATATGTATTTCCTGACGATGCACAAAATTAACATTAAAATACGTCTGCAGAGTGGATTCGAACGGAGGCTGGTGGGACGCCGCGATCGCGGGAGTAGCTCGTTAGACCTCTCCTCCACGAAATCGGCGGAGTAACCCTACCGAAAAATCCGGTATAACTTTTCGCTATCCGGATTATGGAACCGGAAATCTATCTGGATTCTATCTGGACTCTATCTGGGATTTGGGTTTTCAGAAATTATTCCTTTTTCTGCAATCTGGATTTCGGGTTTCCAGAAACAAATTTCCGGATCCATAATCCGGATAGTGAAAAGTAATACCGGACTTTTCGGTCGGGAACACATTCTTCTTCTCGTGTGCGCTACTTTTGTACTTTTCTCAGCGTAGCACGATATGTATCAACCGGAGTATGAAGGCAACCAGGAACTGATCAATCTGCGGGTGGAGAGGGGCGCTACTAGGCTGTACACATCTGAGTAAGCCCGCATCTTCGCAAGCCCCCTTCCACCCCACAGCTTCATCTGTTCATAAATGTATCTAAGTAATACATTTACCAAGATACATACACCGAGTTTAATAGGTTTATCAGTTCCTAAATGTAAATGATAACACGTAAACGAATAAGAAATAGAAATAAAAAGATTGCTCGCACATCTTGAATCTGCGAGATCCCACAGATCGGCTACTACCCGAGTCCCAGGAACCACTGAGCCCTTCTTCCGCACATCTCTACTACACATGCATTGCGTAGCAGCGGGTAGTCTTGTTCCACAAACGGTATATAGACTCAGTGTCCAAATTCCAGAATCCCATGAAGGGAGGCGGTTCTTGCCGCACCTGCCCCAGCCAGGCGAGTGCTTCGTCGCCGCT
This sequence comes from Ixodes ricinus, assembly GCA_037355805.1. Taxonomy (NCBI): domain Eukaryota; kingdom Metazoa; phylum Arthropoda; class Arachnida; order Ixodida; family Ixodidae; genus Ixodes; species Ixodes ricinus. Next base: position 3,708 of record JAZHYW010011361.1, on the reverse strand, counting down.
TCCCCCTAGGTGCTCTGCGAGGTCTACGTGCATGAGCCCGATCCGCCGTGCGAGGATCCCCGTGACGAAAACGTCGTCAATCCAGAAATATGGCGTCCCGCTCGATGCACGATACAGGTGGAAGACCACGTCGGGCGACATCACCACCCCGAACCCCAAGCAGTACGGCGGGTAGCGCCGGCCGTGGTACTCGTCGAAGCCCACCCTCCACTTGCTACGATAACTGCGCTTGACGACGGCCCGCCGAATCAGAAGGCACACCATCAGCTTGGGGGCGCCAGCTCGCCAAACACGGACCGCAGGTACGACGTCAGCCGAAACAAGTCCATAAACACGTCGTCGTCCGTCTTGAGCACGTACCGCGCGTTCCGGCAGAAGTAGGTGACCCACTTGAGCCCCATCACGTGCTTGTATGTCAGGTTGCGGTAACTGTCCGCGAAGTTGCCCATGACCAGGTCGCCGTGAATGCTACCCTCGAGCGCAAGCGCTTCCAGCTCACGCGCGTCGTCCGGACGGCCAACCATGAAAACGACCGCCATCTTCTCTGCGGTGACGGCCCGCAGGACACTCGCGTTGCCCCAGGTGTCGCGGATGGTTCGCCGCCTGTCCCAGTGCGCCGGCGCCGAGTGCACGAACACGACAAGAAAGAGATCATCCAGAGGTGCCTTGCAGCGGTCGCTGTTGAGTAGGTAGTGGAAGTCACTCCGGTCGATCAGTGTCCCCCGGTCCAGGCGTTGGTCGAGCGCCGACAAGTTGTACGCTCCCCGGGGGCCGCTCCAGGGTGGAGCGGGAAACGTGCGCTGTGGGGCGAACCACTCGTAGTCGATCAGCTTGACGGCGTAGTGTACGAATCTTGGTACCAGCGAAGGGAGCGTCAGCAAGCCCAGGATAGCCAGCATACCCGAATGACGCTTGCAGTAAAACAGCAGCGGTAGAGGTCCACTGCTTTCGGGCCTAGAAAATGAACCGAGCATGCATTATTGAAAATAATCATCGTCGAGTCAGAGAGAGTGATCATGATCATGCTCCCTCGCTGTCCCTGAGAATTACTACGTGTTAACACAAACATACCAAGAAAGTTTACACTCCCAATGCTCCAGTCTTACTTTAGAAACAAACAGAAACCAACATCAACACACTTGCAACACGTGCAGCATCCACGTGATGTTATCTCCTGCAGGCTTGCTTGCTTCGCGAGCATCGAGTGATTGCAAGCTGCCAAGGTCGCCAAGGATGACGTTGCCTGCGTGCTGCACGTGTCTGAAGTCTGTCGTATTCGGCTGATTTTGTTTCTCGCTCAAGTAGAAGTAGAGCGAAAAACAAAAACAGCCGACGTATGTTTTGACAATTAAACCCCTGCCTACACCCTTTCAGCACCCTTAATTTTGAGTAATACGCCCTTCTTAATGGTAAAATAGGGTGCTGCTGCATTATACACTCTACACTTTTGAAGGGTGGAGACAGTGTGTGGAGAACGATGCTGTGGAAGCAAGGCACACACCCTTTTGAAAGAGTGTTTGTCGCACTGACACCTGCTTCAAATAGCCTTAACGGAGGTTATTCCGAAGACGTATTACATGTACCAATGCTTTTTACTAAAGAGAGTCCTCCCTTCAACTCCGATCCGAACTATTGTGCTTCACCTGAATTACTGACGAGAACAAATCAACACGCCTGCAACCTTGGAATTTGCGGAGACGAACATCCGCGAATACGCGATGCATCGCGTCTATTAGTCCTTTCTGTGCATATGAGAACTACATGCGGTGATCTTCGCTTGTAAGCTCGTTCCAAGTCGAAGAGGTCTCCGAGAGGCTGCTAAGATTCACAGAATTTTATTTTTGGAGTGTTCACCAGCATCCTGCGATTTTCATCGCCTGGACATTTCGTGCGGCTAGTGCGTTGCTTCACGCGCATGAAACTTGAATTTGCTTATACGAGGTGAGATCAAAACGTTCCGAAACTTATTGTGTACCGTAGAAAAGAGGGAAGCTGATGCTCGCGCAGCAGCGCAGGCAGGAACCTCCTTGAATCATTATGCCAGAGAGAAGTCGCTCTGTGAACATTTGAAACTGCGCTACACGTGTTAGTTTGATCATGTGCACGAGCATAATGGCCATCTCTCCATAGACTGCAAACTAAAGCGAACGCGAACGTAAAATTTACGCTAAGCTCGGCAAATGTGAAACAGAGACATCTGAAATGGTTTAGAAAGCTTATGTCGAAAAGCAGGGAGGTGTGCGAGGTGTTTTAAGCTGCACTCGCGCAACAAGAATGACAGAACGTCACTTAAGTCGGGGAGAGGTCGTATAAGGTCGCCCTACCACTCTTCGTCTTCCAGCGATGTTCTGCCGTTCCTGAAGAGCGAGTGCCACTTGAGAACACTTCGAAAAATACACTGCTTTTTGACACAAGCCCGCTGAATCATTTCAAATGTCTGTTATATATTCGCAGCGTTTCACGCAAAATTGATGTTCGCTCTCGCTCTGGTTTGCAGTCTATGATAATTTCACCGCTGAGCCCCTGCACGTGGTCACAAAACCTCGTGTAGCGCAGTTTCAAATGTTCACAGAGCGGCGCTCTTTGGTGCGCGCAAGAAGGTCCCTTTCCTCTACTGGTGCGTGCGCAGCACTGTGCAGCCCTATCTCTTTACGCTGCAACATCAGTCTCTTACCTTTTTGGCCACACCTCGTATTGCCTTGAAATACATTTCCCATTCAGCGCCATTTTTTATTGAACGCGTGCAAGGACAAATTGGAAGTGTTTACAACAGGTATTTTACGGGCAAGCTATGACAGATTAGTTAAGAAACGGATTATATTCTTTGTTTCAAGGGCAACTTCATATTTTCAAATTTAAAATTACGACTGTTTTCAGCTCAGTCACCATCACTAAATTACAATGTTCTTTCTTTAGATATTCATTGTAGTGTCCTAGTGTCTCATAATTCAAAGTGTGGTTTCGGGTGTTTAAGCCAACACTGAAACAACCTTCTAAAGAGAAATGGTATCGAGTCATTTAATTTGGATGGATGGATGTTAATCGCTATACCCTTTGTAACGGGCGGTAGCTTGCGCCACCTAGCGTTAGTCCGATGTTTGACCATTGTTGCCCTTTAATTGAAACAATTTACATAAATTGTTGTACATAAGGTCGTCAAGGCAGCTGTTCATTCATCATTACTTTTAGACACTTCTTTCCTTCATGCTTCCTCTCTGTCCAGTCGCCCTTAATGCCCCTTTTATTCACTGGTTTTGTTTCCTACGTCGCTAATTACAAGAACTAATCGAGCTAGACCACCGCTGCCTAAAACGCGGCCCGGGAGCCGCATGTGACTCTTCGCGGCTCCTGTGCAACCGTAAGCCCCCCCCCCCCCCCCCACACACACACACACTTTTTTTTCCAAAAAAAGAAGAAAAACAACAAGGAAAGAACCTACAACGAATACTGCCTGCGCTTCGGCTACCTTGTGCCACAATAGCTTGCGGGTCAGAAACTCTTCTCAACATTTGGATCAACGCACTGCTGAGAGGCACTTTTTTCAATGATGTAGGAGATCCAGAGTGTTAATCAGAAATTCTCCACCAAGAGAGTTTAAAACGTAGAAAAAAGTGTTGTAGAAAACAATTGAGCAGCATAAGAAGCTTTATTATCGACGTTTCGAGCTGAGCCCGCTTTTTTTCAAGTGTATGAAAATACAAGTTGCAG